>CM046874.1:510465959-511045262 GCA_025667525.1 Glebionis coronaria
GAGTGTTAGCAAATACAGATATAATATTATCAGAATTGCTAACATTTATGTTGCCCTTAGATTTCCTGCATTTTCTATTGTGAGTTTTACCACTAACAGGTTTTATTGTTCCAACTTTATGAGGTTTTGGAGTATTAGCGGGCACTACAGTGGGAGTAGACCTATTTAAAGGGCACTTGGTTCCTACGGTAGTGTTGGTGTTCCTAGTTAAAGGACACGTTTGTGTTTTGGTAGCCTTGGTACTCCTAGTTAAAGGGCACGCTTTCTTCGCTTTAGTGGGAGTGATCCTAGTTAAAGGGCAAATATTTCCTACTATAGTGAAAGTTCTACCAGTGGGGCGCCACATCCAACCAACTTGGGTTGACACTTTCTCAATCGGTTTCCATTCTAATCCATTTTTCGGGCATTCATCTCATTCACATGGTCAATAAGGCAAGAATCATGACGACTCGAAAACATACATTCATTGCAATTCCAACATTTCAAATTAGAATTGGCTTAGAACGCTGCACAACCGCAGAGCCTTTAGGTTTAGCTACATGATTCTTTTTATTTAAAACAGAAATAACATTCCTAGGATGGGCTTTTACTTTCTTCTTCACTTGACTACTAGATGGGGGGCAAGATCCTATCATCCTTCTTGTTTCTTCTAAGCTTAGATCTTTGAGCCTTAGTAGTGGTGCTTACTCCTGAAGAAGGCAACACGGGAATATTAGAAGCTGGTTTTGATTTTGCCTTATCTTTAGTGACCATAGTTTGAGATGGTTTAGTCCTAGGGCCCTTGTTAAGTGGTGTGACGGCAATGAGGTTCCTTTTGTTTGCACTAGAGGACGGTGCTGAGACAGTGGCTGCGTTATCCACAACATTCTTACCTTTTAGAATACGAAGTGTTTCCTTTAACTCAGCCAAAGCCAGAGTTTTATCACAAATTTGTTCCCTCAAATCAGATATTTCCACCAACTTTCGATTCAAGTGTTCAATCAATGATTGATTCTGTGTAGTGGTATTAGCACTACGGGCTTTATTGAATCGAAGAGTTGTGTATTTTTCTGTTTTAAGTTATCAACTTTGGACAAAATCTTGGAAACTCGATTATCTAGATCAAGTTTAAAATTCTCAGCGGCCTCAAGTACGTTCACACAATTATGCTCCTTAGACTTCTCTATGTCTATCGGCAATGATTTAACAACCTTGTTACTTGGCTGACGTTGTTTTGATTGTAAATCCAATCTAAATTTTTTTTGAAAATTTGCATCCTTTATATTAACACCTTCGAAAGACGTTTCAAAAAGCTCTCGAATAAATTGTTGTTTACATTCAAGCCAAATGCAATGTTTTTGAATTTCATCAAAACTTTTTGAAAGCGAAGAATCAGAATCTTGAAGCTTTAAAAATTCAGCGTCAGATTTGTGACAAGTACTATCTACCACATTATCCACAGATTCAACATTATGCACAATAGAATCATTATCAACACTTTTATTCACACAGACGTAAACTATATCATGAGACATCACTTGCTTCAAATGCTGATCATTTTGGCGTGAAACCCGTTCTATTTCAAGTAAACTATTTTCATAAGCATCATCCATTTCATTGAAAACACGTCTAACTTCTTCTATTTCCAAAAGCAAATCTTGATCAATAGTACTAAGACAAGCTTTAACATTGTTTACAAATGGAACAATTTAGTCTCGAAATGCAGCTCTAGTGTGCTCAAAATTCAATTCACCTTCCGTTATGGCCGAAGCCGTCGTACATTCCAAAATGACCTTGTCAAAATCGGCTAAGTGTTGGTGTACCGCATTTAAGCTAACGGACGCCATACTTACCGGTGGAATTATCTTCGTTAAATCCGTTTTGACAAGTGTAGGAGACGTACTAGGAGGGTTTTCATTTGACAAACTTTGGGGCACAAGAACTGTCAATTCAGCTAACTCCTTTTGTAAGGGAATACGTGTCTTTTTAGAAAATTGATCTTTATTATACGTATCATAATCAAGCTTATGGAATTTTGAAAGCATTTTAGAATGAGTTTCTTCTGCAAGTGACTGTGTCTCCTCAGTACTACGAACAAAAGGTGCTTCTTTCGATTTGCCAATTAGGGTCATATCATAAAGACACGGAATATATTCCTGAGCTTGTTTTGCATAACCGGGATTAGGTGGTAAATATTTAAGACGCTTAAGTTCGAGTTCTTTAAACGATTTAGTTAAAACATGAACCTTTTCTGTGGAAGCGTATTTTTATAAAAGCTGTTGTTCTTTGAATTTAAGAAGTTTGGTAGCATGAATTTCCGATTCAAACTTTTTAGACTCGAGAGTTTTGAAATCTATTTTAAGTTTCTGAAAATCATTGACAACCGACTCTTTTGCTTTTAATTCATTGGAAAGATTAGCTTTTAATGATTCTATTTCTTTCAAGTGTTCAATCTTTTCAAAACGAAATTGGTCAAATTCAGAACATGTTATTTTCTCTGCTTGAGGGACCATTTCAAAAGTTTTGACCTTTTCTTTATGCAACGCGCTCAACTGTTAGGGTGGAATTCGTATCTACGAATTGTCTGACAGCCATATGCATTTGATCAATAATATGTTTAGGAACCATGACCAAATCATGTTGAGCATAAGATTCCATACCCGTCGTAGCATTTGGTTGAGGTTCACTCAAATGTGTGGGATTGGGTACCACATCATTTGAGTTACTAGTTCTCGAATGCTGTTCGAGGTTGTCACTTTCATTCCCAACTTGATGTGGGTTATCATCATTACCAAGATTGGTTGTGGTGGGTACCTCACTGACGACATCAGAACCGTAGTAAGAAAGATTAGCAACGAGAGAAGCTGAGGCTGAGTGAATGTCATCACAATCCGAATCATATGCATCAATATTGTCCGCTTGATATGCTGCATTAGAAGTAGAAACGACTGCAATGCCTTCATTATCTGCTGTCCCTGGGTCTGCAAGAAATGCTAACTCTTCTGAGTCCAAAATCTTTCCCTTAGACTGAGCATCAACCAAATACATCTTCTCAGGAAACCATTTGCATTCCTTCTTCTTTTTGGCTGAGTGCATTCCCTAGCCATATGACCTTGTCCTCGGCAATTGTAGCAAGTCACAACCTTTTGAGGACCAATGGGGCTTCCATTTCCATTAGCTTGAGAGTTCATAGCTTGAGCATTCACAGTCCTTGTAGGAGGTCCATATGAAGTTTGCCTTCCCTGAATAGGTTGCACCGTCACTTGACCATCTTGAACAATGGCTTGTTGTCGAGGATTTGAAGAGGTGCGGAGCTGATTGTTTGTTGGTGGAAATCCTCTAGTTGCAACAAGTTTTGACAAGTAGGCAGTGAAATGGTTTAGAACATCAGCTGGCGTATCATTTGGAGTAAAGACCAGTGCTTGGATTGGTGGAAGTTCATTGGAGTAGAAGGCTTGTGCTGGTTATGCTTCAATTGGAAAATATCCTTGCTGAGGAGTATAGCCCATTGGAGAAGTGTTGGTTTGTGATGGTGATGTCTAATGTGGTGGTTGCTGTGTAAAAGATTGTTGATGAACACTTTGTTGAAATGCTTGCTGTGGCATCATTAGTGGTTGATAAGATGGTTGTTGTGGTTGCTGATAGGTGTGTGGTGGTGGGTGCTGCAATTATGATGGTTGTTGATAAGTATAAGCCATGTTTTGTTGAGAAGCATACATGGAAAGTGGATCATGAACTTGAGGTGTAGACAACCGAGCCTCGATCACATGGCATTCGTGTTGTTGAAGAAAAGCTTGAAGTTGATCCACATTGGTTTTATGCAAGTCCTTAGCCAGTTTAACATCCGTCACGTACTTTTTCCATTCTGAAGGAAGAGTGTTCAAATACTTGGTGTTCAATTGAAACGTAGGAATTGCCATGCCATAGATATTGATCTCATTCAACAATAGGATAAATCTCAGATAGTAATCATTGAGAGTCTCCCCTGGGACATAGGCAAACTTATCAAAAGTATCATAAAGCTTACACTCTCGTTCTTGTTTAGTTAACGAAGTGACTTGCATTAGAACACGGATTCTATCCCATAACTCTTTGGCAACTTTATGTTTAATGACGAGTTTGTAGACATCTGGAGGAAGGGCTTGGAGAATGATATTTGTAGCTTGTTTATCACACTTGTCTTGTATCTTAGCATCTCCAGTTAGTTCACCCGTTGTGCGAGGACGAGTAACAGCACCTTCCGTCACAGTACCATATACCAATGGCCCATTGAGCACCGATGCCCAAATTAGATGTCCATTTTCTTTGTTCAACATATAAAGTTCCATTCGGGAAGCCCAATCCTCATACATAGTCTTCACCAACATTGGTGGACGATTATCCGTACCCGAGAGGATGGACTTATCTGTAAGAGATGTGTACTCCATTTCTATAAGTTACGATTTATAAAGTTGATCGATCAATGAGAGAAAGTAAATGTATTTGTTTTTGTGTTTTAAATTTGAGAAATAATGTTGAAATCCCATAAATTATGTCCTCGATAAACCAAAAATCCAAGTCAAAATTACACATAAATTTTTTCAAAAAACACGTTTTTGAAAAAATGTTGGATCGCAGTGGGGATCGCAGTCCTTGATCATGACGAGCGATCGCACACCTTGATCGCACCCAACGATCGTACTCCTTGATCGCACCCAACGATCGTACTCCTTGATCGCACCTAACGATCGTACTCCTTGATCGCACCCAACGATCGTACTCCTTGATCGCACCCAACGATCGTACTCCTTGATCGCACCCAACGATCATACTCGGATCACACTCGTGATCGTACCCAACGATCGCAACGAGTGATCGTACTGGTGATCGCAACGAGTGATCGTACTAGTGATCGCAACGAGTGATCGTACTAGTGATCGCAACGATTGATCGTATTATGTGATCGTGCTATTGGATCGCAAGTAGAAACCCCATGTTTATGCGATCACAATATACATATCGTACTATGGTTACCTCTTTTCTCGGATAGTACAATAACACAACAAATTCGAGATTCTAAGCCTAAAAATGAATCAAACACCCAAAAATTTTGTGTTTTTAACCAAAATACCAATACCAAATCACTATAACAAGTAACTAGATGAAGTATATCAAGATTAAATCAACAAAAGACACAAAAAAATTGGTTCGTGTGATTTTGGATCAAAATGGTCCAGAGAATCAAGAACACAAACACAAAAACCAAACAATCATCCCATGGCTCTTGATCCCATTTGAAGGATATGTAAATCTTGCTTATGTTTTAGAGAGAGAAAGAGATAGAAAGATAGATGATTTCACACACACTTTAGAGAGAGAAAGTGATTAACTATGTGTAAAATGAAATGAAACCACACCCTCTCCATCTAAGGAGAGGGTTTATATACCAAGCCCATAAGATGGGCTTGGGCTTACAATTGGGCCGGCCATACAAGCATGGACCAGGCTTTTCCTTGCTTGATATATTAAAAGATATCTAGACTACGAGCTACTACTTAATATATTTTCGGAGTGACCGAATCTTCCTAAATACGTAAAAACGTATTTCCAACACACATTAAGCATAAAAATGACATAAGTTCTATTTTTCCAATAATAAGGAGTGTCTGATGTTTCAACCATATGAAAAATTCTTTATTCTTCTAAAGCTTGAAAAGTAAATCGAACCATTATGTAGCAGGAGTGTTTGAATCTGTCATAATCGCACGTTTGGTTGCTACAATTTATGTGTAACTAAAGTAGGAGCATATGAATCTGTCATAATGGCACGTTTGGTTGCTGCAGTTTTTGTTTACAGTAGTAGGAACGTTTGAATCTGTCATAACAGTACGTTTGGTTGTTGCAGTTTATGTGTACAGCAGTAGGAGTGTTTGATAATATCTTAACTGCGCGTTTGGTTGTTGCTGTTTCTTTGTTTACTTGACAAAAAATAAAAAATTAGTTGCAGTTTTATAGTAGCACGTTTGCCACAAACTGTGTAAGTGCAATAGTATAAAAAGGACATTATAGACATATAGTTTAAAATAGTTGGTATGGAACATTACTTTGCTGTCCATTTTTGCCACAAAATGTGTATGTGCAAGGCCAGCTATTTACAAGTGCAACAAGTGCACAGGTACATGGTCACATCTAAATTAGGGCCACCAAAAAATGTTCTGTTATACAATAAATATGTATGTTTTAATTAATTATTTTCATTATGATATTGTATAAATTACTCCATATAAAAGATTGAAACGGAATGTGACAATTTGTTTCCTGTTGTCCAAAATAAGGTTTAGGCCCAAATCACAATATTATAGTATAAAATTGGCCATCAGTTAGTCTAAGTAAAAAATGGAACTAATCGATCATTTCATATATTTGAGTTGTGATGATATAGTCTTTGGTTTTAACGAATCACTATCGATGGGCTTGGGAGAAAGTGATTAACTATGTGTAAAATGAAATGAAACCACACCCTCTCCATCTAAGGAGAGGGTTTATATACCAAGCCCATAAGATGGGCTTGGGCTTACACTTGGGCCGGCCATACAAGAATGGACCGGGCTTTTCCTTGTTTGATATATTAAAAGATATCTAGACTACGAGCTACTACTTAATATATTTTCGGAGTGACCGAATCTTCCTAAATACGTAAAAACGTATTTCCAACACACATTAAGCATAAAAATGACATAAGTTCTATTTTTCCAATAATAAGGAGTGTCTGATGTTTCAACCATATGAAAAATTCTTTATTCTTCTAAAGCTTGAAAAGTAAATCGAACCATTATGTAGCAGGAGTGTTTGAATCTGTCATAATCGCACGTTTGGTTGCTACAATTTCTGTGTAACTACAGTAGGAGCGTATGAATCTGTCATAATGGCACGTTTGGTTGCTGCAGTTTTTGTTTACAGTAGTAGGAACGTTTGAATCTGTCATAACAGTACGTTTGGTTGTTGCAGTTTATGTGTACAACAGTAGGAGCGTTTGATAATATCTTAACTGCGCGTTTGGTTGTTGCTGTTTCTTTGTTTACTTGACAAAAAATAAAAAATTAGTTGCAGTTTTATAGTAGCACGTTTGCCACAAACTGTGTAAGTGCAATAGTATAAAAAGCCCATTATAGACATATAGTTTAAAATAGTTGGTATGGAACATTACTTTGCTATCCATTTTTTCCACAAAATGTGTATGTGCAAGGCCAGCTATTTACAAGTGCAGCAAGTGCACAGGTACAGGGTCACATCTAAATTAGGGCCACCAAAAAATGTTCTGTGTGATTTTGGATCAAAATAGGCGAGAGAATCAAGAACACAAACACAAAAACCAAACAATCATCCCATGGCTCTTGATCCCATTTGTAGGATATGTAAATCTTGCTTATGTTTTAGAGAGAGAAAGAGATAGAAAGATAGATGATTTCACACACACTTTAGAGAGAGAAAGTGATTAACTATGTGTAAAATGAAATGAAACCACACTCTCTCCATCTAAGGAGAGGGTTTATATACCAAGCTCATAAGATGGGATTGGGCTTACAATTGGGCCGGCCATACAAGCATGGATCAGGCTTTTCCTTGTTTGATATATTAAAAGATATCTAGACTACGAGCTACTACTTAATATATTTTCAGAGTGACCGAATCTTCCTAAATACGTAAAAACGTATTTCCAACACACATTAAGCATAAAAATGACATAAGTTCTATTTTTCCAATAATAAGGAGTGTCTGATGTTTCAACCATATGAAAAATTCTTTATTCTTCTAAAGCTTGAAAAGTAAATCGAACCATTATGTAGCAGGAGTGTTTGAATCTGTCATAATCGCACGTTTGGTTGCTACAATTTCTGTGTAACTACAGTAGGAGCGTATGAAGCTGTCATAATGGCATGTTTGGTTGCTGCAGTTTTTGTTTACAGTAGTAGGAACGTTTGAATCTGTCATAATAGTACGTTTGGTTGTTGCAGTTTATGTGTACAGCAGTAGGAGCGTTTGATAATATCTTAACTGCGCGTTTGGTTGTTGTTGTTTCTTTGTTTACTTGACAAAAAATAAAAAATTAGTTGCAGTTTTATAGTAGCACGTTTGCCACAAACTGTGTAAGTGCAATAGTATAAAAAGGCCATTATAGACATATAGTTTAAAATAGTTGGTATGGAACATTACTTTGCTGTCCATTTTTACCACAAAATGTGTATGTGCAAGGCCAGCTATTTACAAGTGCAGCAAGTGCACAGGTACATGGTCACATCTAAATTAGGGCCACCAAAAAATGTTTTGTTATATAATAAATATGTATGTTTTAATTAATTATTTTCATTATGATATTGTATAAATTACTCCATATAAAAGATTGAAACGGAATGTGACAATTTGTTTCTGTTTTCCAAAATAAGGTTTAGGCCCAAATCACAATATTATAGTATAAAATTGGCCATCAGTTAGTCTAAGTAAAAAATGTAACTAATCGATCATTTCATATATTTGAGTTGTGATGATATAGTCTTTGGTTTTAACGAATCACTATCGATTTTAAGTTTTGCGATCAATCATCTGGGTAACGTTCCAAACTTATTGTTTTGCCTTATTATTAAGTTTTTCGCTTTAAATGCTAATTATTAATAAGGTTAGTTACTCACTTTTTTATGTAACGTACAATATGTAATATTATATCAATTAATTTAGATATTCTTTTGTATAATGTACTCTCTAACGTGGGACTAATTAGATATTTTATTTGTTAATGTTTCAATTTGTTTTAAAACTATTAGATGTTAGAGAGTATTGTTTAATCAACAACCTAGTTTTCAAAAAGGCTAGAAAAATCACAGTATTATAATTGTAATTTTTTTTGATGTTTTGAACTCGGTTAAATGGTTTTTTTAGTATCGTTGTTTTAATATTTTTGAAACTTAGTAATACTTTTTATGTGTTATCGGCGGATATTTTTACTTATAGGTTTACTTTAAATATTTAGTAAGGCCTTCGAGCAGTCACGGCACAGGGCCACCGAAATCCATGAGAGGGCCCTGTGTATGTGCAGTAGTCTAACAAAGTGTTGAACAAAATGTGCATGTCTGTCCATTTTTGTAAAAAAAACTAATCCATACAAGATGGTAAAAAGAACTATGCGGCTTATGTTAATTTAGGCGGCTGGGATAAATTTTGCATTTATGTCATTTTAGAGGGTCTCAAATTATTCCCCATTTTACTGAGGGATTTTACCATATGACATACATATAAATCATTGAAAATGTATGAATCTCATCAAATTTGTGTTTCGGCTTAGTTAATACAAAAGAGGTTTTTGTGGTTTTAGACTTGGTTGCATTATTTCTGTTGTCAGATTGCAGGGGATTTGAAAATTTGATAAACATGTGTTTGACTAGAGTGAATTTCGGGCTAATCAATTCTATAAATGCCAACATAGGTTCGGAACTAGATTGAGCTGGGTATCGTATAGAGTTGATCGTAATTTTTAATGGACTCTTTATGGTATCTACCGGTTCCATTAACTTAATAGTATTATGCCAACCTTCTTAAGGATTCATTTTCTTTTAACTTTTTGGTTGATGTAGACTTAAGATGAAAGCGAGATTGATTGAAACTGAATACTTAACCAATATGCTTTTCTTAAATATGCTTAGCATTGTATGATTTTAAATAAACGAACAAAGCCTAACGTATATAGGTTATGAAGACATCCCTCTACGTATTGTTGTCAATTGATAATTTTATATGTCTTACTAACAGGGGACTCATGCATATTTACAAATGTGAATTTCTTAGAGGATGAGATTAATATATACAACTAGGAATATTATACGACTTTATGTTACCTTCATCCAACGACATCTTATTATCGCCTTAAATAGACCATCTACGAACCTTATGCATGGAACCTGATTATATCTAGAGGCTAAAAAACCCAACTGTTGTATCGTGTATGCGTGTTTAAATTCAAGATTGCTCAATATGATGTACTATTACTGATCACATCAATGCTTGCTCAATATGAAAAGTCTGCCAAATGGACTAAATCAGTTGCAGTTTTTCTAACTATTGATATTGGGTTCTTGGGCTGCCACCCCAACTAGCAAATGTTTCTTTTCTTTATTTACTGTATTAATGTATGCTTTGACATTTTTATAGTTGGGGAGTTTTTTTAACAAAACCGACATCAATACCTTAAATTTTCTCCGTGTCCATAAATCATGGTGATTAGTATTGGTCATCCTCTTGAAAGCCAAGGTTTAGGCTATTCTAACAGCTAATTAGGTCTTGCTTTAGTTTGTTAGCTTAACATTATATGCGGTCTTCAACTACATACAGCTTAGTCGAATCTCTTTTCATTCACATACATGCAGTTGATAAACGAGGCAACGATACTCATTTATGGCAACTCCTATTTCTTCATCTTTGCTATGTTTTATATTAAAGCACTTTTTAACAAGGTTTCTAATTAGTAGAAGAAATGAAATGGATTGGGAGCATAGTGGCTTACAGTACTTTTTGCTCCAACAGCCCTTTTAGAGCTCTAGGAAGGGGTGTTTGGATTTCGCTTTTATAAGCTATCATGATGATGAAATTTAGGAACAGGTATGTGCTCAACTTTAAAATAATTTGTTCTAGGTTTGAAATTTGATTTGATAAATTCTACGAGCTTAACTGATGGCTATGTAGCTATGGCATTTGTAGGGGACGAAACGTACTTTATACTTGGCTAAAGGGCAGTTTGCACCAGTTGAGAATTCTCGCTTACGGAATTGGACAATTAATTTCAAGGCAATGAGGGTGAGATGCAAGCTAAGATTGATCTTGAATTGCTATGTTTTGGCTTTGAGGTGTTTACTGATGAATACGTAATTCGTTTATGAAGTCCGGAATTTATTTGAGAAATTTCTTAGATACATGTTTATGAAGTAAAATTAGTGATTATGCATGTGCATTTTCTTGAAAATTTATACTATAAGAGCACCACAACTAGCGCAACCAAGACACCCGCGGCGAAGCATGGGCACCCCACCTAGATATATATATATATATATATATATATATATATATATATATATATATATATATATATATATATATATATATATATATATATATATATATATATATATATATATATATATATATATATATATATATATATATATATATATATATATATATATATATATATATATATATATATCAAGTCTGAGTTCTAAAGATAACTACATATACAAATAATGAATAAGAACAACTCAAATATAACAAAGATACCCTAAATAGCCATAGAACCCCTAAAATCCCTTATAACTAATATTTCAAGCAATATAACTACCAAATAACTATGTACTATTATTAAACACTTTATATTAATTCTAATCTACTATATAAAGAAACGATAAATAATCACAAAACACTAATATTCACGAATCACAAACTAATTACAAGAAAATGACCTAAAACCAAGATTAGCCTATAAAATCCAATCTATAATAAATAAGACTCTAATATTTTGCAACAAATTATAAAACTCAACTAGTATCATAGTATAATCATACATTTATCTTAAACTAAGTTACAATTTATTAAAGCATAAAGTACAAGTTTTCAAAGCATAGAACCTTAAGCTTACTTAAATAACCCTAGAATATGATCAACCTATATAAACCCTTAAAATAAGAATGTAGAACCCATAGAAGTCATAAACATATCATATAAGACTTAGAATAAGTGTACATTAAGATAAAAATCCTAATTACCCAAAATAGAAACTCATTAGGCTTAATGATATAGAAACCCTTATATTAAGAAATCTACATGGAATTATAACCTAGTCTTTTAGGACAAGTCTACAAACACTCATAGGAATTCATTGAGGTTATAAGATTATAATAATACAATATAAAAGTACCCTAATGCACAAGGTACAAGATTTTAATGCATGACTTGTAAATTAGGTCAAAATAGGTATATTTACTCTTTAGACATTTTACCTAAACTAAACCCTTAAACCAAGTGTAAGAAATCTTTGGACACTTAAGACACAATGTCTAGGACCTAAATTAAGTTTACATCAGTATCTAAGAGGAGGATAAACACATTTACTAAGATTAAACCCTAGATCATTAGAAAACCCTAATCTACAAAAGTACACTTCCCATTTTCACATCAAACCTTTGTTAAACTTCAAACTAAAGAACCATATCTCTTAAAAGAATGTATAAATCCTAATTAAGCATTAATCATTCACTAATCACTTTCCTACTTCCATAATCACCAAAAACACAAACCATAAGTTACAAGCCCTAGAATTAGAATCCGGTTTTATATTTTGGCTCCAAAAATCAATTTCAAACCATTTCCCTCCATTCCATGTTCAAAAATCAGATATTTATGACTTCTAAGATATATTAGGAGTGGTGAAAAGTATGCGCATCACCTCCTTGCTTGCTACACATCACCATTCTCATCTACATGTTGTCGTAACTTATTTCTAGCCATAAGAGAAGATTAGAACTAAGCTAGGGTCTAAGAACTTGTGTAGAGCTTCACTAGCCGTCATTAGTCATCCATCTATATATATTACACGTTTAGATGCCAAACATGGAGCCTAAGTGTTGCTAGTACTATAAATAGAACCGTATACCACAACATGAAGACTTGCACCCCGTTTTCTTTGTATCCCCTACCCATTATCCATTTACACTCCTAGAAACGTCTTAGGACATCCCACAAGACCAAAAACTAGGTCTATAAGGTTTCCATTGAAGCCCTTGAATCTTTGATAGCAAGTAGTGTCCATAGGAAGCCATAAGGAGCCATTTTGGAGCTACCTAGGTAATTTCTATATTAAACAAGCTTTGATCTTGTTATAATGAATTGTAAGACTTGTTATAATGCCAAAATTATGTTAGAAAGACAATCCAAAAAGAACTAAGTCATTTTATTAATTAAAATGAAAGTTATAAGCTAAAGATGTCTTAAAACCCTAATTTTGTATTTTACATAAAATAATGACTTAAAATACATTTAAAGAGCTATAATTCTGATAAAATGTTTTTATTATGATTATAAATATGTTTTGAAACTTTTTTTTTAAAATCCTAGATCATTTGGTACATTTTTGAAGAAGTTATATGATTTTACAAGTATATGGACCAAAACTGTCATTTTTGAAACTATTTGACATTCGGGGCCAAAAGTGTCATTTTATAAAAGTTAAAGCTATAAGAATAAAATTGTAAAGTTTGAAACCCTAAGGTTAAATATTAAAGGATTAAATTGCAATATAATGAAACTATATACTTAAAGGGTTAAAAGTGTAATTATTCTAAAATATAACTATAAGGGCTAATTTTTTTAATATTAAAACTAAAGAACATAAAATGTAATAAAAGATAACGTATCATGTTAGTAGGGAGCTTTGTACAAAGATGTTCCATATCGGTATTACGTTCTGACTGAGTGGTTGGGTTTACGATTTAAAGTGCCCTCGCTCCTCAAACGTTTATAGAATGACTTCTAAGTATAATGGCCCGAACAATGATACTATAATAAATAAAATAAAAGAATCAAAGAATAAATACAATAAATAATAAAATATTGAACTCAGAGAGTATGACTTGATATACCTGTATATTGTGTGTTAACTCAGATATTGTGAGAAGGTTATGATTGGATATAGCTGATTTAATCCAGACTCTCTAGGCTAAGATGAATTCATAGCCTCACTTTTAAAGTTTTATAAATGATTTGAAAACCCGTGATGGAGATATATGCTAAAACTTGAATACAAGTATTTTTGTATGCTGCCTATATTAATATTGACACTACGTTTACTAGTTGCCGTTAAGCCCCTTTTTAATCGTGAACTGCTAATCATTTATTGAGAGCTAATATTATGAATAGTACTATTGGAGACTGACATCTCCTATCTAGGCAAGTCTCACTTGCTAGCAGCTAATGGTTCCTACCTAGGCTAAACAGATATGCTTTATTTTGCATTTAGGATAGTCCGACAAGCTTCCTACTTAAGGGCAAATTTGTTTAGTTTTCTTGATAATGTCTAGTTGCGGGGTCATGAGCTAGTGCAATATGAATTGATGAATTTAAAAAGTTGGGTGTATAATAATGTATCCCTGGAGTCTACTTGTATTCAAATGATGTTTAAAAACCTATGAATTCGCTCAACGATTGTGTTGACTTTAAGGCATATATTTAAGGTGAATGAGGATTGGCGGGCTGCGGATGGTGGTATCTTGAATAAAGTTATCATTCCAGAAAATAAAACTAGATCTTTGGGAAAACTTGTGTTGTACATTATTGTACAGTTGTTTTTATTAACTCTGAATAAATGAATGATGACGTTAATATTCATAAATTTTTTTTGAGCATTTTCTATTGTTATGACTATGGTACTTTGATAGTAATACCCCAAAAGTTAGCTTCCGGTGATACAAGGTAAAATGGGGGTGTTGCATTTTCCATAAAATAAAAATAAACCGGACTAAAACTATATGAAATTTGATTTATTATAATCTTGTTCTTGCACGATCATATGTCGCAACAAATGAGTCTCCCTTACATGGTTTTAAATCTAACTCACGCCGTGGTTAGCAAGAATCAAGTTTATAATTTGTTTTCTACTTTAAAGTAGTAAAATTTTATTAATAACATAATTTGCAAAAGTACTATCTAGTTGCAAGGCTAAGGTTCGGGAAGACTCATCAAGACTTTGATCTTGTAGATACCATTGCCCTATAATACCTTACTACTTGTAGTTTCTTTATCTTGCATACTATTTAGGAAGCCGCAAATGGTCTAGGGTTTGAATGATTTTAATCATTCTTTAATCTTTTCCCGTGATAAAATTAAACTTCTTTAAATAGAATACATGTTGAATCGTCAATTTTTATGATATCACTATTATATAATTGAATTGTGAGTTAAATAAGTGATGTCTTTAATTAACAATTTGAGTAAAATTTTAAATTATCATGCTACAAAGATGTTGCATGCTTCTTTGTACATATTTTTGAATTGTCAAAATTTATACCCTTTGAAATAAGTGTATCTTCCATCCAACGTGTAAAATCACTTGCACTTACTCTTTCACCATACGTTAGACTTTGGTGATTTTGTAACCCAAGGTGATATAATACACTCGATTGTAAGACATCGGTGCTATATAATCACAGTCTATGGTTGGACGACTTAAGCAAGTTAAGATATGTGAGACCTTAACTCGTGGCAAAAGATGGGATAAACATGTTCGCTTTTTCACTTTTGAATTGTCACAAGTGATGTATATAAAGTTGAGTCCCATAATTCTAGAAGTTGTATTGGATGCAATTATTGAACGTCAATTACCCCTTGAATATCATCATCACTGGTAGATCAACTGATGCGGTGGTGGTATCTCTTGGTAGATTCTAGCTTTTAGAAAATTAATTGTTTATCTATAAACATGGGTATTTAATTTTCTATAAAGGAATTATTATCGGAAATACTAAATTATTGAACTTTGTTTATTTGTAGAAGGCAACGAACAATGCCACAAAACAGTTCAGCTTTCAGGTCATTGCTTGAGAAGCAACAACTTACTGGTCATAACTTCAATGAGTGGTTACGTGCGCTCAAACTAGTTGTGCGTGTGGAGAAACTAGAGGATGTGTATGACAATCCTTTGCCTGACCATCCTGGTGCTAATGCTACTAATGAACAATTAGTAGAATGGAATGCTCTTTATGATCGTCATAATGAAGTTGCTTGTTTAATGCTTGGAACTATGACTCCATCGCTTTATCAAGAATTTAAATACAAAAGTCCTAAGGACATGATAACTAAGCTCCAAAAAATGTATGGAAAGCCTCATGGTGTCAAACAACAAGAGTTATTACACATTTCCATTCATCCAAGCAGGAAGAGGGTCAATCCGTTAGTGATTATGTTCTATAGATGAAAAGCTACTTGGATCATTTGGCAACTCTCAACTATGTTCTTCCAGAAGCTGTCTCTGTCAGCTTGATTCTCAATTCACTTTCAAGTGATTTTAAGGGCATTGTGCAAAATTACAATACGCAAACCACGGGGAAGACAATTAGTGAAGTTCATCCTTTGCTTAATGAATTTGAGAAAGGAGTTAAAAAGAAAAAGAAGTCAAATGTTGCATCTTCTTTTACACCACAAGTGATGGCCATCCAAGGTGGTAGGATCCAGAAGTACAAACCGCAAAGAGGTAAGGCTAAAGGTAAATGTAAGGATAAGGGTCCTAACAATTCTTATCCTCCTAAACCTAAAAATCCTCAACCTTATAAGAAAGAGCATCCAACAAAAGATTCCACATGTCACCACTACAAAGAGATTGGACATCGGAAGAGGAATTGTCTTGTTTATCTAGCCGAGTTGATGAAAAAGAAGAAGCAAGTTGGATCATCCACATTTATACTATTGAATTATTTGCTTGTTCTAAAAATTCCTGGGTTTATGACACTGGTTGTGGTATTAACATTTGTTACACAAAACAGGGACTTGGAGGAGCAAAGAAACTGAAACAAGGTGATGTCTACTTGTATGTTGGAAACGATGTACGTGTTGAGGTAGAAGCTATTGGAAGTTTTGACTTAGTCTTACCTAATGCTTTAATTCTTGTTTTGGATGATTTTCATTATGCACCTACTATAACTAGAGGTGTTGTTTCAGTTTCTTATTTTCATGATAAAGGATTTATTCATAAATTTACAGATTCTGGTATGACCGTTTCTTTTAATGATATGATTTATTTTAATTGTATTCGTGTTAATGGTATTTATGAAATTCTTATGCATGATCCTACTTTGAAAATTGTGAATTCAATGTATTATATTAGCAATAAGAAATTAATAACTGGTTTATACTCAGGTTAAAAATTATCGTTGTACCAATCTCTTCGAATTAAAAAAGAGTTAAATGTGTGACTCTGCTGTCTTTGGTGAAACAATAGTTGTGTCGTTGTAGTATAATTAAAAAGGTGCAAACAATTAAAAGTAAATGACGTAAAGTAAAATGACTTAAAAGTAAAATGGTGTTATAGTAAATCTAAACTTAATTAAAAGTAAAGGTGTGCAATATTTAAAAAACTTTGAAAAGTAAATTAACTAAATGACTAAAAATAAAAGCGTGACGGAAATTAAAATTATAAAAGAATTAAAATGAGAATGTAAAAATTAAACAAGACGAATGTAGACACACCTCCCGTCGGAATGTTGTTAGGAATGTCAATAGGAATATGTCACTTCTCCCAATCGGAATAACCAACAACCTCAGATCGGAATGACGGCTTACCTTTGATCGGAATAACAAATAGCCCCTGGTCGGAATGTAGATCGGAACCCCTAATCGGAATATGTCACTTCTCCCAATCGGAATGCCAAACTAACACCTCAATCGGAATGAACAATGGGGTACCAATCGGAATATGTCACCTTACCTTGATCGGAATACCTCAAATACCTCAGATCGGAATACCAGGCCACCCAATCGGAATGCTGTTAGGAATACTAAAACCATTTTCCGACCAAGCCAAGAAGCTATGGTCGGAATGTGAAACCCTTTTCTGATTTGTCAGATCGGAATACGGAGGAAAAAGCACAAATTAAGCTAGAGAAATAAGCTACTAATCAAATAAGCACACAACGAAATACCTAAGGTAAACCGTATGAAAATAAGCTACTAAACTGAAATTTAACAACTTTTAAGACACGAAATGAATAAGCTTTACGAAAAACAACTTTTATACGAAAATAACTTTTACAAAAACTTTAAAAACTTAAAGATAATCACGAATAAGCTATTAAAATCAATGATCTAAAACAATCAAAAGAATAAAAACACAACCTTTAATCAAATAAGCAACACAATAAGCATGTAATCAACAAGATCAAGCAAGAAAGAAAGGTAGAATGAGAGATCAAACAAGTAAAGTAAAGGTGCAATAAAGATAAAAGTAACTTACTTGAAAATTAAGGTGCAAGACAAGGTAAAGTAAATGTGCAATAAAATAAATGTGCAAGTAATTAAATGTGCATAAAAGTAAAGGTGGAAGACTAATTGTCACCTTAGCCAACAAAGAAAAATGATCAACTAGCCTAATCTATATATAGGGGAGGATTTGGAAGCTTCCTCCCCTCCTTCGTTTTCTCTTAATTGCAATTAGGCCCTTCATTCTTAATCTCTTTGTTAATTGCACCATTTGTCCTTAAGCCTTTGAATCTTCTTTAATCTTGGACTTTAATGACTTATGGCACGGAATTTCTTTAAACTCTTCTTTTAATTCTTCAATAAATAAGACTCGAGTTCTTCGGCTTTTGGTAAACTTCCGTCTTTCGACTTTTTCTTCGATAAATCTTCAGAATTGGTCTTGGACTTCCGTTCTTTTTCCACTCTTGACTTCTCGACTTCATCTTTCATCTTTTTCTTCAATAAAAGCCCGTGAATGCCCGTGTTTTCTCCACTTTTCACCTTTTCGTCCTAAATCACAACAAAAACACAAACCACAGATAATTCCGACATAAAAGACATAAAATACACGTTTTGGCTCGGTTATTATTGTAATTAAGTGGTAAAAAGGATGGGTGTTTACACACCTATCAAATCCCCTACACTTGACCATTGCAATGTCCTCATGAAATGCATTAGTTACAAAGTAAGATTACACTTTTCATCATAATCAATCCACGTTGGCCTTTATTAAAGAGATAGAAACTATAAACATTCAAAGTAAAGAAATCAAAAGCATACCTTGGGTTTTGAAAATGTCATGAATAATCATCATCCTCAAGTTTTCACTTTCTCCAAACCAAGCTTAAAAACGAGATCATTGTTATTATAAGTTAGTAAACTAACACGAACTCATGTGGGCCAATTACTCACTTAGATTCCCTTATTCCTAGGTGTATCTCTTATATTTTATTGTTGTCTTGAATGATCACGAGGATGCATTGTTGACTTATTTCGATAAATATTTAGGCCGAAAATAAAGTGAACGATTTAATCAATAGTTAGCTAAAGGACAAAATCTTTTAAAACTGCTTCTCGGGACCTCATAAAGTTCATATCTTGGCATAACTCGCTTCGCGATTTGAGACCTTTCTCGGGCCGATATTTGGCAGCGACTTCATACTTCAAACCTTGAGAGACGTTCATGAAATAATGGTCTTCTCTTCATAATGGAATTTCTTCACTTGAAGTTTTGAGAGATTCATACTTGGACCACGAATTCTTCATTTTTCTCCAATCATTATTTTGGACTTTGATATACAACGATCTGCCTCCTTTTTGACTTGGATCTATTTATCCTCATACCTTGCTAGGGTCTTTTCGGATACACTTCTCCATGAACTTTTGGGAGTATTTTGCTTTTCGTCGTGTGTCTCGATCCTTCATATTGATTTTCGATAAATGATTCTTCACATCACTTGAGATCTTTAGCAACAAAATGTAGCCCTCATGCCTTGTTAGGGCCTTTTTGGACTCGCCAATCTTCGCATCCCGCTTCAATAAGTTATGCCTTGGCTATGAACTCTAATCCATACCGAGAAACTTTTAAACGATCTTGGGCTAGAAGCTAAGTAACTTTTCAAATCGTACAACCTTATTTATTGCAGATAAATTTATTAGCAAGCGATGGGAGAATAGGCTTATAATTAACTCACATAAATTCACGAAAGAATACCGAACTTATAATTGGCTCTATCATCTCTCGTTCTCCACAGTTTAAAATATCAAGTAATGAGACTCGTGGATTCTTAGCCTATTAAATCAAAGTTTTGGGTTTTCGAGTCGCCTATAGGATCTTGCAAATTCTTAGACTTTTTCAAGTTTAGAAATCGCATTTTAAAGTTCCCTTGATAAACGACTCTCTAGGATTAATTATAGGAACTTGCGAAAAGTTCTTGTTCTTAACCCGTGAGAGTTAAGACTTTCGCGTTTTATAGCTCCCTATATAAAAGCCTAGCAAAACTTGACTTAAACACGTTAAGGATACTAGCTAGAGTAACTCAGACAAGTAAACTCGGGTTGAGTCAAAAGATTCACAACGTTTGAAAATTAAAAACACTTTATTAAAAATTTATTCTAGCAAGGAAAGAAAATAACTATACATAGGGAAAAACTAATAGGCCAAAATAGATCAAAAATTTTGAAAAATGTCGAAAAATTGATTTTCCGATTAAAATGAGGACAAATACAAGGAAAAGGCCACTTAACTTCGATAGAAGTCTGATAGGTGTGTAAACACCCATCTTTTCTACCACTTAATTACAAAAATAACCGGACCAAAACATGTATTTTATGTCTTTTATGTCGGAATTATGCGTGGTTTGTGTTTTTGTTGTATTTTAGGATGAAATTATGAAAATTGGAGAAAACACGAGAATTCACGGGCATTCACGGCTTTTATTGAAGAAAAAGATGAAAGGCGGAGTCGAGAAGTCAAGAGTGGAAAAAGAACGGAAGTCCAAGACCAATTCTGAAGATTTATCGAAGAAAAAGTCAAAAGACGGAAGTTTTATCAAAAGCCGAGAAACTCAAGTCTATTTTATTGAAGAAATTAAAGACGAGTTCAAAAGATATCCCGAGCCACAAGTCCTTAAAGTCCAAACTTAAAAGAAAGATGAGAAGAAAAGGACTAATGACGCAATTAATGAAGATTAAATGAAGGGAGGACTTAATCTTGCAATTAACAAGAAATGAAGGAGGGGAGGAAGCTTCCTAATCCTCCCCTATAAATAGATTAGGATTGTTATCATTTGTTTTGTTGGCTAAGTGTGACAATTAGCTCTTCCACCATTTAAATACTTGTCATTTACATTAATTGTCAATTTAATTACCTTGTCTTGCACCTTAAATTCATTTAATTTCAAGTAAGTTTCCTTTTAATTATTGTTAATCTTTACTTTATCTTGTCAATCTCTTATCTACCTTTCTTATTCTTTGATTTGTGGTGTTTATGTTCATGTTCATGCTTTTATTTTGATCCAAAGTGTTTTTGGTTATTATGGTTAAAGTTGTTTAATTTCATGTTTTTGATTGGTTGTTTATGCTTATTTGTTTGATCGTTACTGTTTTTATTGATCCGTGTGTTTGATTTAGCTTACTTTTTGTTTATAACTGCTGGTACTCATCTTCCTTGTTCTTCGGAAGAGTTTTGCTTGTTTCTGTGTTTCCAGAAAAAGTTCTGAACCAAGGGAAGGATTGAGGTTTCATTCGGAAGACAAAACTTCCGGACCAAGGCTTCATTCGGAAGTCTGAAACTTCCGAACCAAGGTTGTTCATTCGGAACTCAAAAAGTTCCGGATCAAGGAAACTCATTCGGAACTTCAAAAGTTCCGAATAAAGGAGCCTCATTCGGAACTTCAAAAGTTCCGAATCAAACTTGTTCATTCGGAAGTCAAAACTTCCGAACCAGGATTCTTCATTCGGAACCTTCCGAATCAGTAACTTCCGAACCAATTCCAACAGTTCCGAACCAAGAGCCTTCATTCGGAACTTCAAAAGTTCCGAATAAAGGTGCTTCATCCGGAAAGTTCCGAATCAAGGGGTGACCAAAACTTCCGAATCAAGGGTGATTTTACAAGATTCCGAATCAGCAAGTTCCGAACGAAAGATTGTTTTGGATAAGTGACATATTCAGGCAAGTTTGTTCTGGATCAAGGACTTTGGTAATATTCCAAGTGAAGAAGAATCATTTCAACCAAAGGTGACATTTAAGTTGAGTGATTATTCCAAACGAAGGTTTATTCTAAATGAGCTGTATTCAGGTTCTTATTAGCTTTTGTCTTTGATTTTTATTTTCAAGCTTTATTTTTCTTTCCTTTTTATCTAATTGCACTTTTAGATTATTTGCCTTAGTCTTAGTCGCACTTTAAGTTTGCCTTAGATAGATTTAAGTTTACGTCAATTCACTTTAGTGCCCTTTAATTTTAGTCACGCTTTTAATACTTGCACTTTACTTTAATTAGACTTAGATTTATTTTAAGTACCTATTTACTTTTAAGTCTTTGCATTTAAATTTAAAATCACCCAAAAATATTCTTTTTCACCAAAGATCATCTAAGTCACACATAGAGAGCTAAGATCAATTCGTTAAGATACCGAGAACAAAAATAGAACCTAGTAAAACCTAGTTATCAAATGGCGCCGCTGCCGGCTCTTTACGTTAAGATCAACAGTTTTCTGTGCTAGACACATTGCTTTTTGGGATCCGTTCACTTGTGAACGTTAATTTTCTTGCCTAAAAAATTCAAAAATCATAAAAATTAAAAATTGCTAAAAAACCATAAAAATTAAAAATTTCAAAAAAATCCAAAAAGATTTTATCTTTATTGTGTATATATATTGCCTTTGTGTTTGGTTTCTTTTTCTTTTGCATTTTCAGGTGTATGCGTACTAGATCTTCTAACTACCAAGAGCCCGAGCCTCAAGAAGATTTAGATATGGCAGGTGTTAACAACAATAATCAACTACCGCACCTCAACAATAATAACAATAACAACAATGCTCCTCCACAGCCCGATCTTCGGACCATGGAGGAACTTTGTCAACCAACCATGTTTGGACGAGGAGGACCGATTGCGCCAATGCAAATCCACGCTCCTGAGTTTTCGTTGAAGCACCACATGATTCAGCAAGTGCAAACAAACCCATTTAGAGGATTGCCTGATGATGATGCCAACAAACACCTCGACAAGTTCATTACAATCACCCAAAGCATGAAGTTGCCTGGGGCCACAATGGATGTACTCCGCCTACAACTCTTCCCACATACTTTATCGCATCATGCCGAAAAATGGTTTGATCGTCTCCCGAAAAATTCTATTCACACTTGGGATGACATGACTCAACGTTTTCTTTCGCGCTACTTTCCACCATCCATGGTCACAAGCCTTCGCAATCAGATCAGCGGTTTCATGCAAGATCCCGATGAATCTCTTTTTGACGCATGGGAGAGATATAATGTCTTGATCGACCGTTGTCCAAACCACAACATGCTTCCGGTCACCTTGATCGATACTTTCTACAACGGATTGACTTTTCGAGATCGTGATACGATTAATGCAGCCGCCGGTGGCACATTCATGAAAAGGAGACCCGAGGAGTGTAGAGAGCTAATAGAGAACATGACTACTCATCATAAGAACTGGGATTCTTCTGCTTCTTCTAGAAACAACACGAGAGTCAATGTTTCCTCTACCTCAGCAAACCCTGAGATGACCGAACTCACCCGCATGATGGCTGAAATGAGCAAAAGTATTACGCTTCTCGCTTCAAACCAACAACAACAAGTTAAAGCGGTCGCTAATCCTTGTGAAACATGTGGCGGTCCTCACTCATACACCGATTGTCCTTCGACACAAGGAAATCCGGAAAATGTGTATGCAGCTTACGGTAATTATTCACCGGAAAATTACCAAGCTAGACAACAAGGGGATAGAAATCTACTGAGCTACCGTTCAAACAATTACCTTTCACCCGGTTTTTCTCCTCAAAACCAAAACCCCGCCAACAACTACAATAGAAGCAACCAAATCCCACCTCGTGCTTCTAACCCTTATCAACCACCCACCCAACAACACCCACCCATTAACCCCGATGTTGACACAATCATGAGAACTCAAGGTGAGCAAATCAAGAATCTACAGAGCCAAATTATCAATCTAAAAGGAGATATCTTAAAGCAAGGTAATGACATCAGAAATGAGGTTCGTGAAAACCTTCAATCCTCCTTCATCACTCAAACAACTGAATTGAAGAATCTGTTGGCTAGTTTCTTGCCCGAAGCTCAACCTTCTTCTTCTTCGGGTTCTCTACCTTCAAATACCGTCACCAATCCGCGAGCTAATGTGAGTGCTATAACTACGCGTAGTGGAACTACCATTGTCACTCCACCACCATCATCTACGCCTCCTCCACCACCATGTATCCCTACTCCTCCTACACCTAGTAATAGTGCACCATTCCCGTCTCCGCCTCATCATAACAATGTATCTCGGAAAAACCCGTCAACATCACAACCGTCACCACCTACACCTTCACCTAACCCTTATCAACCTAGAATCCCATACCCTTCTCGTATAGGCAAGACCAATGATCTAACAAAGGAGGACTCGCAAATAACAAAATATATCGGTATGATTTCTCAAATGGGATTCAGCATTAGTTTTCTTGAAGCACTTGTCCACATGCCCAAATTTGCCAAAGCATTTAAGGACTTGCTTAACAAAAAGGAGAAGCTGATTGAACTCACCAACACACGCTTAAATGAAAACTGCTCTGCAGTTATTCTTAAAGAACTTCCGGAAAAACTAGGGGATCCCGGTCGTTTTGTGTTGCCTTGCGTGTTCAACAAAACTGAAGAATTTACTGCCCTTGCTGATCTCGGGGCTAGTATAAATCTTATGCCTTTGAGTGTTTGGAAAACACTATCATTACCCGATCTTATTCCAACAAAGATGACTCTCGAACTTGCTAATCGCACTCTCGCTTACCCCGTTGGTATAGCTGAAGACGTATTCATTCAAGTTGGCGCATTTACTTTCCCGGTCGATTTTGTCGTAGTTGATTATGAAATGGACCCTCGTATTCCTTTAATACTTGGTCGGCCATTTTTGAGATCCGGACGTGCTTTAGTAGATGTAGCAGAAGGAGAGTTAATCTTAAGAGTCGGGAATGCCTCACAAAATTTCAAAATGGGGACGCATACAAACAAATCCTTTGGAGGCCGAGAATCAGTGAATATGATCAATGTGCTCGATGACTTTACCGTCTATGACAATCCTCTATTCGAGTCTTCCACTGATAATCCACTCTTTGAAGATAATGTGGATGATTCTCACCCTACTTTGGACGCTTCTCCCAATTTTGATTCTCCACCGGTCTTCGATGCTTATGATGATGATGATTCTAGCTCAGATTCGGATGATTTTGATTGTACTTCTGAGTATCCCGAGCTGCCCACATATGATGATTTTGATGAGGCCGATACTCTCTCGAGCGATTCTTCCCATGATGAAGATCCCCCGCCATCACTCGATCCTACTTTGGACGATTACTCATTCGAGGAAGATTTCTCTGAATTTCTTAACACATACTTCCCTCATGAGAGTGATGCACCTCCTTTGGACTTTGAAGATTATCGTCTTGATCCTACTTTGGATTTGAAGAGCATTTTGTCCAAGGAGAAGAAACCGGTTGACACCGAAATCCGTTGCACTTATGATTTGACACCTCTTTATCCCATTTCTGAGGACGAGGTTGTGCTTCTTTGCGGATCTTCTTCACACTCAGCTGAGCCGGAGTGCTATTTTCCCCTGAAGGAAAAGGTGTTCGATCCCGGAATTGAAGTCTTTAAGCCATCTCAGTATCCACCTGATGCAATAAAAGGAAATATCTTTGGAAATTTTGAAGACATGCTTGCTCCACTTCAACTTTGCTTCCACCGAGCTCCATCGCTGCTTAAGGGAACCTTGCCATTTCTCTTTTGGCTTGCCTTGTTCGCCTTAAGTTCTTGCTTATTGATGGACGAAAACTATGTCTTTGATCCTGGTGGATATTTTTCATGCTACTTCCGTTGATGATCAAGGTCGAGTCAGGCTCACGACTCGGTTAACAAAAATCAAGCGCTTCTTGGGAGGCAACCCATGCACCTATCTTTTCGCTTTCTTTACCATAAGTGTAGGGGGGACCCTTTGGATTGCTATTTCCTCTCCTCACTTCTTAATCAGGGATTCGAGCTTCAATGATCCACTCTTGATGATTCTTGACGACCCGTGATTCCGTGTTCTACTTCTTCCCGGTTCTATCCTAAACTCTTTTCGATTCACTATTTTATATTTCCTCAATATTAAAATAGGAATCTCTTTAGTTGTCTTTTCCTTAGCAAGATTTAAACAACGTGCACAAATGTCCTAAGTGTAGGGGAGCTTACTCCCACATGCTTAAACATTGAGGACAATGTTTATCTTAAGTGTAGGGGGGACTTCTATCGAAGTTAAGTGGTCTTTTCCTTGTTTGTGTCCTCATTTTAACCGGAAAATCAATTTTTCGACATTTTTCAAAATTTTTGATCTATTTTGGCCTATTAGTTGTTATCTTTGTATAGTTGATTTCTTTCTTTGCTAGAATAAATGTTTAATAAGTGGTTTAAATTTTCAAACGTTGTGAATCTTTTGACTCAATCCGAGTTTACTCTAGCTAGTATCCTTAACGTGTTTAAGTCAAGTTTTGCTAGGCTTTTATGTAGGGAGCTATAAAACGCGAAAGTCTTAACTTTCACGAGTTAAGAACAAGAACTTTTCGCAAGTTCCTATAATTGATCCTAGAGAGTCGTTTATCAAGGGAACTTTAAGATGCGATTTCTAAACTTGAAAGAGTCTAAGAATTTGCAAGATCCTATAGGCGACTCGAAAACCCAAAACTTTGATTTAATAGGCTAAGTATCCACGAGTCTCATTACTTGAGATTTTAAATTGTGGAGAACGAGAGATGATAGAGCCAATTATAAGTTCGGTATTCTTTCGTGAATTTATGTGAGTTAATTATAAGCCTATTCTCCCATCGCTTGCTAATAATTTATTTGCTAATAAATAAGGTTGTACGATTTGAAAAGTTACTTAGCTTCTAGCCCCAGATCGTTTAAAAGTTGCTCGGTAATGACGAGAGTTCATAGCCAAGGCATAACTTATGAAGCGGGGCGCGAAGATTGGCGAGTCCGAAAAGGCCCTAACAAGGCATGAGGGCTATGTTTTGTTGCTAAAGATCCAAAAGTGATGTGAAGAATCATTTATCGAAAATCAATATGAAGGATCGAGACACACGACGAAAAGCAAAAACTCCCCAAAAGTCATGGAGAAGTGTATCCGAAAAGACCCTAACAAGGTATGAGGATAAATAGATCCAAGTCAATAAAGGAGGCGGATCGTTGTATATCAAAATCCAAAATAAAGATTGGAGAAAAATGAAGAAGTCGTGGTCCATATATGAAGAATCTCTCAAAATTCCAAAGTGAAGAAATTCCAATTATGAAGAGAAGACCATTATTTCATGAACGTCTCTCAAGATTTGAAGTATGAAGTCGCTGCCAAATATCGGCCCGAGAAAGGTCTCAAATCGCGAACCAAGTTATGCCAAGATATGAACTTTCTGATATCCCGAGAAGCAGTTTTAAAAGATTTGGTCCTTTAGCTAACTATTGATTAAATCGTGCACTTTATTTTCAGACTAAATAACTATCGAAATAAGTCAAACAATGCATCTTCATGATCATTCAAGACAAATAATAAAATATAAGAGATACACCTAGGAATAAGGGAGTCTAAGTGAATAATTGGCCCACATGAGTTCGTGTTAGTTTATTAACTTATAATAACAATGATCTCGTTTTTAAGCTTGGTTTGGAGAAAGTGAAAAGTTGAGGATGATGATTATTCATGACATTTTCAAAACCCAAGGTATGCTTTTAATTTCTTTACTTTGCATTTTTATAATTTTCTATCTCTTTAATAAAGGCCAACATGGATTAATTATGATGAAAAGTGTAATCACGCTTTGTAACTAATGCATTGCATGAGGACATTGCAATGGTCAAGTGTAGGGGATTTGATAGGTGTGTAAACACCCATCTTTTCTACCACTTAATTACAAAAATAACTGGACCAAAACATGTATTTTATGTCTTTTATGTCGGAATTATGCGTGGTTTGTGTTTTTGTTGTATTTTAGGATGAAATTATGAAAATTGGAGAAAACACGAGAATTCACGGGCATTCACGGCTTTTATTGAAGAAAAAGATGAAAGGCGGAGTCGAGAAGTCAAGAGTGGAAAAAGAACGGAAGTCCAAGACCAATTCTGAAGATTTATCGAAGAAAAAGTCAAAAGACGGAAGTTTTATCAAAAGCCGAGAAACTCAAGTCTATTTTATTGAAGAAATTAAAGACGAGTTCAAAAGATATCCCGAGCCACAAGTCCTTAAAGTCCAAACTTAAAAGAAAGATGAGAAGAAAAGGACTAATGACGCAATTAATGAAGATTAAATGAAGGGAGGACTTAATCTTGCAATTAACAAGAAATGAAGGAGGGGAGGAAGCTTCCTAATCCTCCCCTATAAATAGATTAGGATTGTTATCATTTGTTTTGTTGGCTAAGTGTGACAATTAGCTCTTCCACCATTTAAATACTTGTCATTTACATTAATTGTCAATTTAATTACCTTGTCTTGCACCTTAAATTCATTTAATTTCAAGTAAGTTTCCTTTTAATTATTGTTAATCTTTACTTTATCTTGTCAATCTCTTATCTACCTTTCTTATTCTTTGATTTGTGGTGTTTATGTTCATGTTCATGCTTTTATTTTGATCCAAAGTGTTTTTGGTTATTATGGTTAAAGTTGTTTAATTTCATGTTTTTGATTGGTTGTTTATGCTTATTTGTTTGATCGTTACTGTTTTTATTGATCCGTGTGTTTGATTTAGCTTACTTTTTGTTTATAACTGCTGGTACTCATCTTCCTTGTTCTTCGGAAGAGTTTTGCTTGTTTCTGTGTTTCCAGAAAAAGTTCTGAACCAAGGGAAGGATTGAGGTTTCATTCGGAAGACAAAACTTCCGGACCAAGGCTTCATTCGGAAGTCTGAAACTTCCGAACCAAGGTTGTTCATTCGGAACTCAAAAAGTTCCGGATCAAGGAAACTCATTCGGAACTTCAAAAGTTCCGAATAAAGGAGCCTCATTCGGAACTTCAAAAGTTCCGAATCAAACTTGTTCATTCGGAAGTCAAAACTTCCGAACCAGGATTCTTCATTCGGAACCTTCCGAATCAGTAACTTCCGAACCAATTCCAACAGTTCCGAACCAAGAGCCTTCATTCGGAACTTCAAAAGTTCCGAATAAAGGTGCTTCATCCGGAAAGTTCCGAATCAAGGGGTGACCAAAACTTCCGAATCAAGGGTGATTTTACAAGATTCCGAATCAGCAAGTTCCGAACGAAAGATTGTTTTGGATAAGTGACATATTCAGGCAAGTTTGTTCCGGATCAAGGACTTTGGTAATATTCCAAGTGAAGAAGAATCATTTCAACCAAAGGTGACATTTAAGTTGAGTGATTATTCCAAACGAAGGTTTATTCTAAATGAGCTGTATTCAGGTTCTTATTAGCTTTTGTCTTTGATTTTTATTTTCAAGCTTTATTTTTCTTTCCTTTTTATCTAATTGCACTTTTAGATTATTTGCCTTAGTCTTAGTCGCACTTTAAGTTTGCCTTAGATAGATTTAAGTTTACGTCAATTCACTTTAGTGCCCTTTAATTTTAGTCACGCTTTTAATACTTGCACTTTACTTTAATTAGACTTAGATTTATTTTAAGTACCTATTTACTTTTAAGTCTTTGCATTTAAATTTAAAATCACCCAAAAATATTCTTTTTCACCAAAGATCATCTAAGTCACACATAGAGAGCTAAGATCAATTCGTTAAGATACCGAGAACAAAAATAGAACCTAGTAAAACCTAGTTATCAAAGTCCTCCCTACACTTAAGATAAACATTGTCCTCAATGTTTAAGCATGCGGGAGTAAAATCCCCTACACTTAGGACATTGTACGCTTTGTTTAAATCTCGTTAAGGAAAAGACAACTAAAGAGATTCCTATTTTAATATTGAGAAAATATAAAATAGTGAATCGAAAAGAGTTTAGGATAGAACCGGGAAGAAGTGGACACGGAATCACGGGTCGTCAAGAATCATCAAGAGTGGATAATTGAAGCTCGAATCCCTGATTAAGAAGAGAGGAGAGGAAAGCAAACCAACGGGTCTCCCCTACACTTAGGATAAAGAAAGCTAAAAGATAGATGCATGGGTTGCCTCCCAAGAAGCGCTTGGTTTTTGATTACCGAGTCGTGAGCCTGACTCGACCTTGATCATCATAGGAAGAAGCATGAAATATATCCACCAGGATCAAAGACATAGTTTTCGTCCATCAAATAGCAGAGGCTTAAGGCGAACAAGGCAAGCCAAAGAAGAGTAGGCAAGGTTCCCTTAAGCAGTGATGGAGCACGGTGGAAGCAAGGGTGAAGTGGTGCAAGCAGATTTCCATAAATTCCAAAGATATTTCCTTTTATTTCATCAGGTGGATACTGAGATGGCTGCAGAATGTCAATACCGGGGTCGAACACCTTTTCCTTTAAGGGAAAATAGCACTCAGGCTCAGCAGAGTGTGAAGAAGATCCGCGAAGAAGCACAACCTCGTCCTCAGAAGATGGACAAAGAGGTGTTAACTCATACGTGCTGCGGATATCGGTGTCGACCGGTTTTTTCTCCTTTGAAAGAATGTGCTTTAAATCCAAAGTAGGATCAAGACGACAATCTTCAAAGTCATAAGGAGGAGGATCACTCTCATGAGGGAAGTAAGTATTAAGAAACATAGAGAAATCTTCCTCAAATGAGTAATCGTCCAAAGTAGGATCGAGTGATGGCGGAGGATCTTCATCATGTAAAGAATCGCTCGAAAGAGTATCAGCCTCATCGAAATCATCATACGTGGGCAGATCGGGATACAAAGAAGTAAGGTCATCATAATCATCCGAATCTGAGCTAGATTCATCATCATAAGCATCAAAGACCGGTGGAGAATCGTAAATGGGAGAAGGTTCCAAATTGGAAAGAGAATCATCCACATCATCTTGAAAAAGTGGATTATCATTACAGGACTCGAATAGAGGATTGTTGTAGACAACAAAGTTATCAAGCACATTAATCATATTCACTGAATCTCGTCCAAAGGTTTTGCTTGTAAGCTTCCCCATTTTGAAAACTTGTGCATCATCCCCGACTCTTAAGATTAACTCACCTTCGGCAACATCAACTAAAGCTCGTCCGGTTCTCAAGAATGGCTGACCAAGTATTAAAGGAATACGAGGGTCCATTTCATAATCAACTACGACAAAATCGACCGGGAAAGTAAATGTGCCAACTTTAATGAACACATCTTCGGCTATACCAACGGGGTAAGCGAGAGTGCGATTTGAAAGTTCAAGAGTCATCTTTGTTGGAGTGAGGTCGGTTAATGATAGTGTTCTCCAAACACTCAAAGGCATAAGATTAATACTAGCCCCGAGATCAGCAAGGGCAGTAAATTCTTCAGTTTTGTTGAAAACGCAAGGCAACACAAAACGACCGGGATCTCCAAGCTTTTCCGGAAGTTCTTTAAGAATAACTGCAGAGCTGTTTTCATTTAAGCGTGTGTTGGCGAGTTCAATCAGCTTCTCCTTCTTGTTAAGCAATTCCTTAAATGCTTTAACAAATTTGGGCATGTGGACAAGTGCTTCAAGAAAGTTAATGTTGAAGTTCATTTGAGAGATCATCTTCACATAGCGTGTCACTTCAGAGTCATGCTTGGTGAGCATCTTGGTCTTGCCTAAACGAGAAGGATAAGGGATATTTGGTTTGGGTGGTGAAGGTGCAGGTGTAGGTAAAGGTTGAGATGTTGAAGGGTCCTTCCTAGAGACATCGTCATGACGAGGCGGAGACGGTAATGGTGCACTAATACTAGGTGTAGGAGGAGTAGGGATAAATGTTGGTGGAGGAGGTGTAGATGATGGTGGTGGGATAGGTGGATCGACAATGGTAATTCCACTACGAGTAGTAATAGCACTTACATTTGCTCGCGGATTGGTGACGGTGTTTGAAGGTAGAGAACTCGAAGTAGAAGGTTGAGCTGCGGGCAAGAAACTAGCAAGCATATTCTTCAAATCATTGGTTTGATTGCTGAAGGAGGATTGGATATTATCTCTAAGCTCGGATCTAATCTCATTTCCTTGCTTGGTGATATCTCCTTTCAGATTGATAATTTGACTCTGCAGATTCTTGATTTGCTCACCTTGGGTTCTCATAATGGCTTCAACATCGGTGTTAATGGGTGGGGCTTGTTGGGCGGGTGGGTGATAAGGATTAGAAGCTCTTGGTGGGATTTGGTTGCTTCTATTGTAGTTGTTGGCGGGGTTTTGGTTTTGAGGAGAAAAACCGGGTGAAAGGTAGTTGTTTGATCGGTAACTCAGCAAATTTCTATCCCCTTGAGGTCGAGCTTGGTAATTTTCCGGTGAATAATTACCATAAGCTGCATACACATTTTCTGGATTTCCTTGAGTTGAAGGACAATCGGTGTATGAGTGAGGACCGCCGCATGTTTCACAAGAAGGTGCAACCGCTTTAACTTGTTGTTGTTGTTGGTTTGAAGCGAGAAGCGTGATACTTTTGCTCATTTCAGTCATCATGCGGGTGAGTTCGGTCATCTCAGGGTTTGCTGAAGGGGAGGAAACATTGACTCTCGGGTTGTTCCTTGAAGAAGCGGAGGAATCCCAGTTTTTGTGGTGAGTAGTCATGTTCTCAATAAGCTCTCTACACTCCTCGGGTCTCCTTTTCATGAATGTGCCACCGGCGGCTGCATTAATCGTATCACGATCTCAAAAAGTCAATCCGTTGTAGAAAGTATCGATTAAGGTCACAGGGAGCATGTTGTGGTTTGGACAACGATCAATCAAGACATTATATCTTTCCCAAGCATCAAAAAGAGATTCATCGGATTCTTGCATGAAACCGTTGATTTGATTGCGAAGGCTCGTGACCATGGATGGTGGAAAGTAGCGCGACAAAAAGCGTTGAGTCATGTCATCCCAAGTGTGAATAGAGTTCTTCGGGAGATGATCAAACCATTTCTCGGCATGATGTGATAAAGTATGTGGGAAGAGTTGTAGGCGAAGAACATCCATTGTGGCACCAGGCAACTTCATGGTTTGGGTGATTGTAATGAACTTTTCGAGGTGTTTGTTGGCATCATCATCAGGCAATCCACAGAATGGGTTTGTTTGCACTTGCTGAATCATGTGGTGCTTCAACGAAAACTCAGGAGCGTTGATTTGCATCGGCGCAATCGGTCCTCCTCGTCCAAACATGGTAGGTTGACAAAGCTCCTCCATTGTCCGCAGATCGGGCTGTGGAAGAACATTGTTGTTATTGTTGAGGTGCGGTGGATTATTGTTGTTGTTAACACCTGCCATACTTAAATCTTCTTGAGTCTCGGGCTCTTGATAATTAGAAGATCTAGTACGCATACACCTGAAAATGCAAAAGAAAACAAAACCAAACGCAAAGAAAATATATATACACAATAAAGATAAAATCTTTTTGGATTTTTGAAATTTTTAATTTTTATGGATTTTTATCAATTTTATAATTTTTATGGTTTTTTGAATTTTTTATGCAAGAAAAATAACGCTCACAAGTGAACGGATCCCAAAAAGCAACGTGTCTTCCATAGAAAACCGTTAATCTTTACGAAAAGAGCCGGCAGCGGCGCCATTTTAATAACTGGTTTTTACTCAGGTTAAAAATTATCGTTGTATCAATCTCTTCGAATTGAAAAAGGAGTTAAATGTGTGACTCTGCTGTCTTTGGTGAAACAATAGTTGTGTCGTTGTAGTATAATTAAAAAGGTGCAAACAATTAAAAGTAAATGACGTAAAGTAAAATGACTTAAAAGTAAAATGGCTTTATAGTAAATCTAACCTTAATTAAAAGTAAAGGTGTGCAATATTTAAAATACTTTGAAAAGTAAATTAACTAAATGACTAAAAATAAAAGCGTGACGGAAATTAAAATTATACAAGAATTAAAATGAGAATGTAAAAATTAAACAAGACGAAACATGAAAAATACCCCAATCGGAATATATTCCGATCAGGCTCACCGTCGGAATGTAGACACACCTCCCGTCGGAATGTTGTTAGGAATGTCAATCGGAATATGTCACTTCTCCCAATCGGAATAACCAACAACCTCAGATCGGAATGACGGCTTACCTTTGATCGGAATAACAAATAGCCCCTGGTCGGAATGTAGATCGGAACCCCTAATCGGAATATGTCACTTCTCCCAATCGGAATGCCAAACTAACACCTCGATCGGAATGAACAATGGGGTACCAATCAGAATATGTCACCTTAGCTTGATCGGAATACCTCAAATACCTCAGATCGGAATACCAGGCCACCCAATCGGAATGCTGTTAGGAATACTAAAACCCTTTTCCGACCAAGCCAAGAAGCTATGGTCGGAATGTGAAACCCTTTTCTGATTTGTCAGATCGGAATACGGAGGAAAAAGCACAAATTAAGCTAGAGAAATAAGCTACTAATCAAATAAGCACACAACCAAATACCTAAGGTAAACCGTATGAAAATAAGCTACTAAACTGAAATTTAACAACTTTTAAGACACGAAATGAATAAGCTTTACGAAAAACAACTTTTATACGAAAATAACTTTTACAAAAACTTTAAAAACTTAAAGATAATCACGAATAAGCTATAAAAATCAATGATCTAAAACAATCAAAAGCATAAAAACACAACCTTTAATCAAATAAGCAACACAATAAGCATGTAATTAACAAGATCAAGCAAGAAAGAAAGGTAGAATGAGAGATCAAACAAGTAAAGTAAAGGTGCAATAAAGATAAAAGTAACTTACTTGAAAATTAAGGTGCAAGACAAGGTAAAGTAAATGTGCAATAAAATAAATGTGCAAGTAATTAAATGTGCATAAAAGTAAAGGTGGAAGACTAATTGTCACCTTAGCCAACAAAGAAAAATGATCAACTAGCCTAATCTATATATAGGGGAGGATTAGGAAGCTTCCTCCCCTCCTTCATTTTCTCTTAATTGCAATTAGGCCCTTCCTTCTTAATCTCTTTGTTAATTGCACCATTAGTCCTTAAGCCTTTGAATCTTCTTTAATCTTGGACTTTAATGACTTATGGCACGAGATTTCTTTAAACTCGTCTTTTAATTCTTCAATAAATAAGACTCGAGTTCTTCGGCTTTTGGTAAACTTCTGTCTTTCGACTTTTTCTTCGATAAATCTTTAGAATTGGTCTTGGACTTCCGTTCTTTTTCCACTCTTGACTTCTCGACTTCATCTTTCATCTTTTTCTTCAATAAAAGCCCGTGAATGCCCGTTTTTTCTCCACTTTTCACCTTTTCGTCCTAAATCACAACAAAAACACAAACCACGCATAATTCCGACATAAAAGACATAAAATACACGTTTTGGCTCGGTTATTATTGTAATTAAGTGGTAAAAAGGATGGGTGTTTACACACCTATCAGAAATCTAAAGCAAGTTTAGATTCAACTTATCTTTGGCATTGCCGACTTGCTGATATTAGCAAGAATCAAATTGAAAAGTTGAAACATGATGTACTCTTAAACTCAATGGATAGTGAACTGTTTGATCAATGTGTTTCTTGTATATCGTGCAAGATGACAAGGAAATCCTTTCCGCATAAAATGGAAAATGTGAAAGATCTACTTAGATTAATCCATACCGATGTATGTGGTCCACTTAGATATGTGTCAAAGCAAGGTGCTACATACTTTATTACCTTTACTAATGATTATAGTCGTTATGGTTATGTTTATTTGCTCAAAATAAACATGAAGTCTTTGAAACATTCAAGGTATTCAAAAATGAAGTAGAAAATCAACTCGGGAAGACTATTAAAGCCATTCGATCAGATCGTGGCGGTGAATATATTAGTCAAGAATTTAAAGATTATCTAAAGGCTAGTGGAATTGTCCAACAGCTGACTCCTCCTTACACGCCACAACACAATGGTGTTTCTGAGAGGAGAAATCGAACTTTGCTAAACATGGTTCGATCAATGATGAGTCTTTCTACTTTGCCACTATCCTTTTGGGATTATGCTCTAGACACTGTTGCACGCATTCTCAATATGGTTCCAACCAAAAAAGTTGACAAGACTCCATATGAACTATGGCATGGAAAAGTTCCTAACTTGTCTTACTTAAAGGTCTGGAGTTGTGAGGCACATGTGAAACATCACACGCCTGACAAACTTCTATCAAGATTGGTTAAGTGTGTCTTCATAGGTTACCCTAAGGAAACTATGGGTTACTATTTCTACTACCCACCTGAAAACAAAATAGTTGTTGAGAGTTATGTAGATTTCTTATAAAAGAATCTCATAGTTCAAAAAGAGAGTGGGAGGATTGTAGATCTAGAGGATGAAAATATTTTACCTTCTAAAACTACTAGCGAACATCCAATTGAAGAAGAAAGTCTTGCACCAGATGTAACTCAAGAAGAGGATGTTATCCCCATTCGTAAGTCAAAAAGAACAATCAAAGCACCTGAACGACTGTGTCTAAATGTAGAAGTCGACGAACATAGTTTTGGGGATCTTAATGAACCCACTAACTATAGAAATGCAATACTTGATAATGAATCCGATAAGTGGATTGTTGCTATGAATGCGGAAATGCAATCTATGTATGATAATCAAGTATGGCGACTTGTAGATTTACCACCCAACGCGAAGGTCGTGTAGGGTAAGTGGATTTAGAAGAAAAAGACGGATATGGATGGCATTGTACACACCTATAAAGCTCGATTTGTAGCAAAAGGGTTTACACAAACTTATGGTGTTAACTATGAGAAAACCTTTTCTCTTGTTGCAGATTTGAGAGCTAAAAGTCTAGAACTTTATGAGACATGATGTATTTAGGACGAAATTGAGATAGAACGATTATGGTGATGATGAAGAACAAATAAAGATGATAAAGTAGATGAAGATTAAACCAAGATTAAACAAAAAAAAAGATTAGATTAAGGAAAGAAAAAGGAAACAAAGATGGTGTTTTCCTAGTGAGAGAAACAAAAACCCATTCTCTCTCTAAGATGAAACAAATGGAAAAAACCCCACACAAATGAGGTGGAATGGCCTTTTATACTAAAGAGTAAATGTTTAGGAGGCCTTCCTCATTTGTGTGTTCGGGACTAATTCCTGTTACATAAACATTAATAACTAAGAACTCTCGACACCGCTGAATAGTATTTTTCACGAGCTTCACAATGGTATATTATATGACCATCACTTTAAATACGGCTAACAATCTCACCCTAAGGGGTGGTCATGTAATATGTGACTTCATTTCTTTGATGTTGCAGACTTTGAAGCTCGTTGTCTTGAGAGTTCTTTCATAGCTCCTTTAATGACTTGTGATCTTGGATCTTTGATCTTTGCCTTCCCTTGAACTTGAAACTTTTCCAACTTTTGTTCTTGTGTCGTTCCCCACATACTCATATTTTGTCTTGTCTTGAAAGCTTGATAACAATCTCCCTTGATTATCAAAGTGGCGGAAGTCTTTGTCTTTAGATGTTCTTGAGCTTTCTTCATTTACTTGAGTATGTAGTCTTGAATCACGACTCTAGAGATTATGTCACCGTTTGCATTTCTCCGGTTTCCCGTTATACAGTACGAATACTGTACTTGTGATTAGGTAAGTTCAAATAACTTCCTTGACAGGGTTTCCGGCTGTGGTAGCCGTTCTCAATACTTGAATATATCGAAAGATAATTCATAGTAAGGAGTGAATCATACAGTTCCATTCTGCTGATTAAGTCGTCAATTTAATTTCCTGGAACAAGTCTGAATCAATTAAGAATCAAACCATTGTTGCTTTCCAGTTGACACAAGTTTGATTCATATAGAATCTCCTAAGTTACCTACCGCAGTGCTGTTTGATGATGACACTGGAAGGATTTCCATTCGTCACTGTAAGTACTAATAAGTATTACTCTGAATGTTCTGGCAAGATCATAAAGATATTACGTAGAGACCTGGAACGAGTTTAAATCAATTAAGAATCAAACCACTGTTGCTTTCCAGTTAGCATATGTTTAATTCAAGTGAATCTTACATATGACCTACCGTAGTGCTGTTTGATGTTAACAGTGGAAGGATTTCCATTCATCACTGTGAATACTAGAGAGTATCACTCTAAATGTTCTAGCAATACCACAAGGATAGAGCGTAGGACTCTTTGAATTATCACTTGTGTTCTAAAGATGAACAACAATTGATATATGGAATAAGTGTCCTAATGAGATTTTTGATGAATCTCGTTGACTCTAGACTCTCTAAGTGCACGTTTATATGGTGATCGGAGGCTGGAGCAGACTGCCACCTATTCAATATCTACGATCTCGGAGTGAGAAAGTTGATAGAAATGAGTTGAACTCCGTGACAATAAAACAAACTTCTTTTGAGAGAAGCTTGAGTAGGCTGGGAAGGGTTGTGCTTTGCATCACTGGGTCCATGATGCTTTGTCTAAAATACCAGAAATCATCAACGTGATTCTGACAGTAGATGTATTGACCCGGTTTCTGCCTAAGTTGTATGAAGGGCTATTTCTTTTCACCCTTTATCCTTACATTTCTTTTTCATTCTTCAACCCCTTCAATGCTTACCAAGACGTCATAAATAGCACTTTGTTGTGATTGTTCCAGTGCTAGCTTAAGTCATTAGTCGGCATTTTTCCCATACACTAAACTAATCCATCTTTCCTAAGGACTTCTAAATTCTAATGGATTGTCCCTGGGAAGATCCCTCCGGTTCTGGTTGGATCATAGGACGAATACCTAACCACTTTTTGACACCAATATCGCCGTGAATAATTGTGTTGAAGGTATAGATATTGTAACCAGTGAGACTTTCTATATCACGAAAAACGCTCCCCCTACATATGTGCATCATAAAAGGAAGGTTTTTGCACATATTAGGAAGAGAAAGCACTTATATCAAAGATCTAATCCAAGAATAAAGCATTTTTGATCACATTTTAATCACTATTCTCCCCCTCAAAAATTGCATGAAATTGAAATTTTTGTGTAACTAGTGATAAAACATGGAGAGAAGAATTTTCATGAAATCTTGGAACTATATGTTATGAGATTTTTATACTCCCCCTCAAAAAAGGAAACTGATAAAATTAGGGGAGTATATGAGCACACAATTTTGAAAGAATTTGAATAAAGTATTTTTGAAAATATCTTGGAAAGTTGTGCTCGAATCCGAGAAAATTTAATTTCTCGTTGTTGAGGAAAAATGTACATAAATGAACATTTTCCTTGAGTTCATGAGCTTAAAACTTTGAATCTTTTAATATAAGCCCATGACCGGGAAAAATTAATTTCCCGTTGTTGAGGATAAATCATAAACTTTCCTTTCTTTGGGGATCGGGTTATAGTCTGACATGTGACTATAAGGCATTATGAGAAGAAAACAGAAAAGACATGTTTTGAAAATATTTGAACTCTAATTCGAACTTTATGTACGTACCCGTTTCGTTATTAAACAACATTTCTAAGTACGTCCATATTATCGATGCTGAGAGACATGTCGGAGAAGCATATTTTTGGTATTTTTGAAAGATTTTCTCATTTTTTATTTTGTTTTTATAGGTTTTATATTTTTGTATTATGATTTTCTGATAGATATATACAAGGTTACTACGAATGTGCCAGACGTTCAAGTTCATCTGGAGTGAAACTACGTATACCAAGTCGACGAACCAAGAATTCAAATCTTTCTTGAGAAAGAGCTTTGGTGAAGATGTCGGCGACTTGGTAGTCCGTCTTGACAAAATACAGTTCGATCGTTCCTCTTTCCACATGCTCCTTTATGAAATGGAATCAGACACCTATGTGCTTGGTCTTGGAGTGTTGGACCGGGTTGCATGATATGGCTATGGCTGATTGTGAATGATAATAAATAGGAACTTTGTTAAAGTGAAAGCCATAATCCGCGAGTTGTGTTCTCATCCAAAGGACTTGAGCACTACACACGGATAGAGACACATATTCTGCTTCCGCGGTGGACAACGCCGTACAGTCTTGTTTTCTTGATGACCAGCTCACTAGCTTCTCTCCTAAGAATTGTCCTCCACCGGAAGTGCTCTTGAATGTGTCATGACACCCTGCATGGTCGGCATCTGAAAAACCAGTGAGATTAAAACCAGAATCCTTCGTATACCAGAGACCCATTTGAATGGTTCCTCGGAGATAACGAAAGATCCTTTTAACCTACTTGAGGTGCTTCACGGTTGGCTTAGCCTGGTACCGAGCACATAAACAAGTAGCATGCACAATGTCCGGTCTGCTTGAGGTTAAGTACATATGGGACCCGATCATACTTTGGTATTTTGTAGCATCTACAAATGTCCCTTTCTTATCCAAGTCAAGCTTGTGTTTAGTGTCCATTGGAGTACCAATAGGCTCACAGTTTTCCATACCAAATTTGGTTAGAATCTCAAGCACATACTTAGACTGATTTATAAAAATACCACGGGGGGACTGGTGAACTTGGAGACCAAGAAAAAACGTCATTTCCCCCATCATGGACATTTCGAATCGACTTTTCATAAGGTCGGCAAATAATATGGAATATTTTGGGTTAGTAGAACCAAATATAATATCATCTACATAGACCTGAGCCACCAAGATGTCGTTGCCGTAGTGCTTGATAAACAATGTTTGATCAATGGTTCCTTTGCTGAAGTGATTTTGGAGAAGAAATGATGATAATTCGTCGTACCATGCCCTCGGTGCTTCTTTCAAACCATAAATTGCCTTTTTCAATTTGTAGACATGGCTTGGGTGTTCGATGTTGATGAAACCTTCAGGTTGACATACATACACATCTTCTTTTAACGGCCCATGCAAGAAATCCGTCTTCACGTCCATTTGATACACAGTGAACGATTTGTGTGCAGCGTATGCCAGGAAAATCCTAATAGCTTCCATTCGAGCAACCGGGGCGAAGGATTATGCGAAATCAATTCCCTCCTGTTGTTTATTACCTCTCACAACTAACCGAGTCTTGTTCCTAATGACCGTTTGCTCCTCATCCATCTTGTTTTTGAATAGCCATTTCAGTGTAAGGGGATCGATATTGTCCGGTCATGGTACTAACTCCCATACATCAAGCCGGATTAATTGATTGAGCTCTTCTTGCATGAACTCAATCCATGATGCATCGGTCATTGCTTCTTTAACACTTGCTGGTTCCATTGTGCTGACTGATAGTGCATAGATACACATATCACCGTCGGTACGCAGCTGATTTCGTGTTGAGATCGGTCGTGAGAGATTGCCAATCACTTGAACCAAAGGATGATTCTTAGTCCATTTGTGTTCATGAGGAAGTGTATGAGAAACTTGATGCGAGCTCGACGGATCCACATATGGTGTTGAAGGCTGAGTAGTACTTGTGGAAGTCGCAAATGGATTAACAAACTCGTGTTCGTTGAGCATCGCATTGTTTGCATTTTCAGCAACTATTTCATTCTGAAAATGAACATGAGTAGGAATTTGCTGAGAATGTTGTTGAGTTGCGTCAGCGGAGAAGTGGTTAGAATGTTTGGATTCAATATGGTTGAGGTTGACGTAGATGGTGCAAAAATGGATGTCGTTGGTGTAGATGAAGTTGGTGGTTCTGGAACTATCGTAGCAGGTGCAGCCGGGGAATTTTGAGGAACACCAAATGACGAAGGACCCTCTATATATTCATCATAAATTGGCCCAAATAAAACTTTCAAGTCACGTTCTGAAGGTTGTAACGATGAGATTGCTGAAGGTGCAAATTGAAGCGCGAGTCCTGAACTTACGTGTCCGGAAGTTTGACCTTGAATCTCGGGATGTGAACTTCTATGTTGAGAGGCCATACCCGAGATTTCGTCAAAGGTAACATTCATAATCTCCATTACCTTTCTTGTCCTTCGATTATAAACCCTGTAAGCACAAGCAATTGAAGAATAACCAATGAAAAAGCCAATATCATCTTTAGGTTCAAGTTTACCGATATCTTCACGGTCATTCTTCGGATAACATAATGCACCAAAGACATGTAAAAATGAAATATCTTGTTTTCTTCCATTAATGATCTCATAAGGTGTTTGTTGAAACGGGTGTGAATAATGGAGCGGTTTGAGTATAACATGCAGTTGCTATAGCGTCAGCCCAAAGGAATAACGGTGCACTGGAGGAGAGAAGCATCGTCCGAGCAGCTTCAACTAACGTACGATTCCTCCGTTCCACAACTCCATTTTCCTCTGGAGTTCTTACAACCGAAGTTTGATGAGAAATCCCAACTTCGTCAAAATAAGTTTTCAATTTCTGATTGGTGAATTTTGTGCCGTTATCCGTTCTTACAATGATAAGCGGGGCTTGAAGTAGCACTGGTGTTTTCTTCAAGAAATTAATAATTACATCAGGGGCTTCATCTTTCGAAGCAAGAAAATGAACCCATGTGTAACGAGAATAATCATCCACAATTACAAGGACATACCGCTTTCCATTAATGCTTTTGATTCTCATTGGGCCACACAAATCCATACGTAGGAGATGTAACCTATTCGTAGAGTTGGGAACAGGTTTGGGTTTGTGAGGCTTCTTCTTACTTTTACCTTGCTCACATGAAGGACACGGATGGTCTTTTGTATATTTGAACTTTGGAAGACCAGTAACGAGATCATCTTTCGCGAGTTGGGTGATGGCATCGAAATTGAGATGTGATAATCTTTGATGCCATAACCATGACTTTGTTGATGTGGCTCGGGCCATGAGATAAATTGGAGAAGCAGCAGACATTTGAAAAAGATCAATGGTGTAAAGGTTGGTGGTACGATTTCCTTTCAACAATTCAATTCCTTCAAGATCTCTTACAAAACAGGTATGACTTCTTAAAGCAACCTCCAAGTCGGAATCACAAAATTGCCCAACCGAGAACAAATTGTGTCCCAAGCCATCAACAAAAGAGACTCTGGTGATGATTATATTTCCCCAATGAAGATCACCATAGCCTAGAATTGAAGAAACATGATCATTTCCAAATCGGACAGTTCCCATGAATTGCCAAACAAAGTTCTTGAGGAGGCTTCGATTCCCAGTCCATATGTTTGGAACAGCCCGAGTCCACGCACCAGAGACAAATTTCAACAGCCTGCCAATGGTAAGAGAAGAATTTTTTTTTGGCAATAGATGAAATAGGTTCCTGTAGGGTTAGATGATAATTAAGCCTTATCACATAGCGACATTTCGCTGTCAGTATGAGATCTACTAGTGTCGATAATTTTGCCACTACAGTCAAAATTTCTACCAGTAGGCAACCATTTAGAGGTGATTCTAGGGCTACTAGACTTAGCAAGACTTTCTGTGGTTCCTACGTGCATACTTTTAGGAACATACACCTTAGCCTTAGGAGTTCTATATTTGTCACTGATTGACAGCTTGTCAATTCGAGTGTAACCACCATAATTCAACCCATTCATAGTCAAGCCACAAGCATCATGACTAAAAGTAAAGAAACATTTATTACATTTAGCACAAATAACTTCAGATTTTCATTCCGAATAGCAAGCTTAAAGTCATTACATTCAGATGAATTAAGATTCTGATTATGATAAAAAAAGCGGTAAATTCCTAGTGTGTTCTTCTACATCCACATTATTGATCTTGGGGCGACTACTTCTAGAGGCAAAAGGGACCCTATCATTCCTTGTATTGCTCGTAGGCAGTGGCCTTCTGCTCTTAGTATAGTTGTTTATTCCTGTAGAAGAAGACACGCGTCTATTAGAATTAGCACTTTTTAAATCAATAACTTGTGGTTGAAAGATAGTGGTCGGTTTTGTCCTAACACTTGTTTTACGTTGTTTGCTAGGCACAGAGGTATCGACCCTAGGTTGAGAGGGGGGGGACAAACACGAAACATTCCTAGGGCAATCACAGCAGCTTTCGTTCCAGTAACCTTGGGAAAAGGTGTTATTGATTGTGGTAAATTACGTCTCTTGTTTAGGAAAACAAAAGAGCGTAAATGAGCGGTAAGTATTAAACAAATGATTTTAGGAAAAATCAAGTGTTAATGACCCAATGAAGTTCGTTTCCCAAGGAGGTATTTGTGTGTGACTAAAATGTAACAAGATTTGAGTTTAATATTTGAAAGAAGGGGTGAGAAAATAGAATGACGAAGACGTGAAATTAATTACTACGACGACTAAACGTAAAACCGTAAAAAGATCTAAAAAATAAAAATTAATTCTAAAAATTCCCAAAAAATTACCAAAAATCAAATTAAATAAACTAAGAGTTTACCAATGATCAAAACTTTTTCGAACCTTTTAATTAATTAAATATTAATTTTTAAATGCTAATTAAAGCCCTAAAAATCAAATTAATTATCAAAAAGCCCAAATAAAGATTTTTCAATTGGTAAACCTCTAAAATGACCTAAAAGATTAAAAACTATTTTTATAAATTTTTAAACTAATAAAAACTATTTCAAATGATTTAAAAACTATAAAAACTTAAAATAATTTTAAAAATTAATCTAATGATGATAAAATTAATCTAAAAGTTCCAAAAATCTTATTTTAATGTATTAAAGCTAAGAAAAATATAAAAAGTGCAAAAATGTGAAATTTGAAAAATAATATTAAAATAACATTAAAAATCCAAAAATTATAAAAAATTCTAAAAACTTGCAAACTAGTTTATTTTAACCTAAGTAATCAGAAAACGAAAGTGAAATTACCAAATTACCCCTAATGGGCCCCCAAATGGGCTAAAACCAAAAACAGTCAACTTTAATGGGCTTTTGGGCCCAAAAAGTAAAACTAGGCCCAAATGCCCTGAAAAAGCCCTATCTGACTCAAAATTTAATTATAAGCACAAAAGTCTGAAGGCCCAAAAGCTGATTTTGAGCTTATCACAGCTTAAAAGGTCAACAGCTTATTCTTACTGGGCCAATAAGCCCATTAAGCAATAAGCCAATGCCATAAGCTCTGCTTAAACACACAACCTTATTTTGAGATGCCTAAGAGATCTGTGAAAAGAAATTTTGAAAAAGCACACTCAATAAGCCAGAAATAAGCAAAGAACAATTTCACTAAAAGACAAAATAGTTGGGTTAGAGTTCTAGGCTGTTTCAGAAGCTCTGGCTTGTAGCGAAAGCTCACAAATAGCTTAACTAAGAATAATCAATCAAGAAAATTACAAAAAGCCAAGTAGAATAAGCTGTGTGAACCAATAAGCTGGCTGAAAAAAACAAATAAGCTAGTTTTCTAGCAGAAGCTTAACCAAAAGACATGTAACCTTCCAGACTTGTTATTAAGCTAAGAAAAATGATTTCTATTACAAAAGCCAAGTTGTTGCATGTACCAATAAGCAGTTCTAGAAAATAAGCCAAATTGTGCTTATTTGACCAAAAGTCAAAGTGCTCCAAAGTTCACCAAATGATCAGGGATGGTTTATAAGCTTGTTATAAGCAACTTTTGTACTCAAGGAGGAGTCCTTGTGAATCAAGAGGTCAGTTGACCAATTGATGACAGATTTCGGCAAAAAGGGCTTAATAAGCCAGTTAGCTTATAAGCCAGCAACAAAGCACACCAAATAGCCAAATCTACTCACAAGCAGCACATAAACAAGATCCAAGCAACAAAACAACAAGGCATACACTAGAATAACAAATGCAAGCACAAAATGAGGTGGTCACTTTGCTGATGCAAATGACCACTTCAGCCAACTTTGATAAGCTCTAGCACCTTCAATAAGCCACAAAATTCAACAAACAGATAATGCACATATAGCTTATCACATAAACTCTTCCCAAACCTGATTTCAGACCTTAGATCCAACAAACAAAGATGTTATTGGATCTGATGTGTTTGACCAATTTCAAAACACTTTTTATCAGATTTTTGTAAAACTTGAAATCCCTTTTCCAAACTTTCAGAAACTTAACCAACGACCAAAACTTGTTTAATATGAGTTGTTTAGACCTTCCAAACCCTAAGAACCAAGGGCACAAGGCCATAAGGCCTTATGATCCAATAATCCCAAACAACCTTTTAATAAGCCCTTTTCAAACAAACTTCTTATTTTTACAAGTAACCTACTGATTTTATAGATCAAACAGCTAAACTAGGTGACAACTAACAGATACCAACCATAAAACACTAATCACAAACACAAAATCATAAAATCACATAGCAAAACATAAATCAGACAATATCATGTGATTTTTTAGAGGAATCTTAACAAGAGGTTATACCTATCCTCCACAACATCCTAGGAGGATCAGCAATGCTCCTTGGACCTTGTTCAACAACTAGAACAAGACCAAGGTACTTCAACAAAGGAGATGATGACTGCCTTGGTTGATGTTTCAAAGTAGAAACTCAAGGACTTGATTTCTTCAACACAAGCAACAAACAGCCCAACCAAAGGCTCAAACCCCTTCACAAGCTTGGTGTAAACAAGCTTGTAAGACTTATGGCTTTTGGTTAAGGATTAGTACAAGTAAAATATCAAAAACAGATGACTGATTTCAAGTTATTTTCAAACTTGAAAACCTTACCAAACATAAACATCCTTAAACCACAAGATTTAAGCACACTTATAACATCAAATGTAACTCAGAATTACCCTTAAACAACACCAACTTTCAAAAACATAAAAAGGAATTACAATTTTCTCAAAATACCAACTTTTATAAAATTTAAAAAGGAATTACAATGTTTAAAAGGTAAAACTGGAACAAGGCTCTCTCACAAGTTGAGGAGTCCTTATATAGGCCACAAGGGCTGAGATTACAATGAGAAAACCCTAGCTATGAAGTCCCTAAAATGCCCTTGAATATTCTAGACGAATTTTGATATTGAGTTGTCCAAATGCATCCTGGCTGTTCATTTTAGCTTTGTAGTTAAGCATTGAGTCTTGGCTATTGATTTGGCCACATGTCATTCCTTGTAGAGGAAGTTGGATCATGATTGGTTGACGTGTGAATGGGTGGGGTCCTTTGGTGAGTGGGGATTGGGGTTTTGAGTGTGGGAAGTGTTTCTGGGCATGTGAATCAAGTGCGGGTATGGGTAATTGCAGTTTACCCTTTGTTTAAGTGAGTGGTTAATCTGGGTGGATGAATGGTGAACAGTAGAAAGTTTGATCCGAAAAGGTGGGGAGGTGGTGTTTGGCGCGTGTTTGTGTGATTCAAACTTTGGGAAGGGCAGTAATGGTCCTTGTATTTTGGTGAAATGGGTAAAACACGTTTTTCAGCCTTTAAACCCGTTTTCCTTTGTTAAGAAACTTTCAAAGTTTATAGTTTTGCCACAAAACTTTGGTAAAAGGGTTTCAAGGGTTGTTTTTGCCATGTTTGAATATGTGAGGGACTGATCTTGGACTTTCTTGATCTTCAAAGGTCTTCATTGTTTCTTTGACTTCATGAGGGACCATAATTGACAATTTAGAATAGTTGAGGGACTAAACTTGCCAATTCTTCAAAGTTGAAGTACCATTTTGTAATTTTGACAAACTTAAGGGACCAAACTTGTAATTATGAATATACAAGAGTTTTAAGTGTCACTTCTTCATATTTTGAGGATCAATCTTGTACATCTTCAAGTCTTCAAGGGTTTTTCTTGGATAATTCATGAACTAGGGCCCAGTTCTTTGTACGGCTTCGTTTCTCGTGTCCATTTTTCCTTGTTTCTTGTGATCTTTTGTCTTTTTCACGATATCCATACCTAAAACACACAAGTAAACAAATACAAGCATATATATGGTATTTTATGACATTTTAATGCATTTAAAGCCCGAAAAGAACGATGAGATCATGTATAAATTCCATCTCATCAGTGTTACAGCAATACGAGTAGGGCCCGAGGTTACTGGTTTCTGGATCATCGTGTCCACAATCGAGTTAGTCACAGAAGTCTTATCTTTTAACAAGGCCTTTAACTTACAGTTCTCACAGATTTTATCGATGAGTTTCTGATAGACAGACTTACTTTGTTCAACAGCTCGCTTATATGAAACAATAACAGATTCTAAGTCTGCAATCTTAGCCTTAAGCTTCTGAACATTCCCATCACTGGCCTTCTCTAACCCAGAAGAAGCCAGATTGTTTCCCTCAGCACCTCCCAACTGAGCTGTCAAATGTATGATTTTTTGTTGCATTCCACTGTAAGCTTTTTCGTACGAAATCTTTTCATATTTGCATTCATCACATTTTTTAACAAATTTATTCCAAAGATCGGTGAATTATTTATCCTTTTTAATGACATAAGATTCCATTTTTTCTTTCATAAGATCAAGCTCAGTTTGGAGGTTTTCATTATGCAACACAAAGGTACCTAACTCAACAGGGCTACTATCAATACTATCACTAGCTTTAGAGAGGCGTTCAAGATCGTTTTCCAAAACTTCGATTTTATCAAGAGATTCATCAGCTTCCTTCGCCAAAGATTTAAAGTCTTCAACAAAGTTGCCAAATTATTTTAGAAAAGCGTTTTCCAAATTGCCTAACCGAGCATCAACTTGATTAATAATCGGATTAATATTGTTTTTAAGAATTTTCTAAACCTCAATCTGAACAGGTGATGTAAAATTTCCTCCAGTGATTTTGGAATTAACAACACGTTTAAGGATGACAAAGTTATCTTTAAGCTCGTTTAGAAATCGGCGTGTGATACTCGGTTTAGGAGGGTCATCAGACAATTCCTCACTTGAGAGCAAAAGCATTTCAGTACTCGTTTTAGACCGAACAAAAACAGTTGGGGGATTAACTTTCGGGTAATAAACGGATGTCACTTCTTTATCAAGCTTTTTCATTCTTAAACGAGTCTCTACTACAAGATCAGTAGTTTCCTCAGAATCATGCCCACTGGGAGGATCATGCTCATGAGACAAGAACACACTACCATTATATAAGGTTTCATCAATGGCCTGAACTTGTTTAAGGTATCCAGGATTAGGAGGAAGAGGACAACCTAAGGCCAATTTGTATCGAGTGTAACTTATCTCATTCACTTTTGGTGCGAGCATATTTATCGTTTGCACAGTTTGGCCACGTTTTACTAAAAGGTTGTCTAATTCTCTAATCCTATCCTGAGATTTGCAGAAATCCTCAAGAAGCCCATCTTCTTGAATTTTGAAATCATGTTTCAGCTTTTTCCTTTCTTCTTTTAAATCAGAAACAATAAATTTTTCAGTTGAAAGCTGTTTATTAAGAGAGGTGATTTAATCATTCAGTTCGCTTATCTTTTTAGCACTACTTAAATGTAAGGCATTTAATTTCTTAGTGGTGCATTTTTCTTGATAAACCAATGTAGCATGAGCTTGTTCAAGTTCTTTAATTTTAGTCTGATTAATTTCAAAACTTTTCTCCCGTTCCTTATATCCCGCAAGCTCAATGGTCAAATTGGCATTAGTTTCTCTAAACTTATTATTAACCACCGTAGAATGGTCAACATCCTTAGCAAGCTTATCAAATAGAGATTTATAATACGCATGTGTCGCATCAGGAAGGTTTGTAGGCTAGGCAACTTGATCCACACTAAGGTCCACACTAGGCTCATTCGAACTAATATTACTATTATTCGTTTGATCCCCGTGTGTCTCAATGTAGGGCTCAAGCATCTCAGTATACTCCTCCTCCTGATTAGACGTACTATATATATCATTATCATCAAAGCGTGGATGTACCTCAGAGGGACCGTCTGAATCATAAACGAGAGCTCTGTCAACTTGCATTCCTGAGGTATATGCTTGCTGTAAGTTAGCCATCAAGATGTAGTTGGCATTCACCTCTTCTTCCTCGTCATATTCTGCAGCAGAAGCCATAAGATCAAATTCCTCAACTTGAAGTGGAATCCATGCCTCTTCCTTTTGTGCTATGAGAAGCATCCCTCTTCTTTTTGGCTGTGCAATCTCTAGCATAATGACCAAATCCCCTGCAGTTGTAGCACTGAATCTGACGATTGTTGTTTCCTCCCGTACCAGTATTCTCAGCCCTTGCAGCCACAATGTTTCCCATCTGGTTACCAACCGCTGGCACAACTATTAACCCATTCTGATTACCCGCATTCGGGACATTCAGATTCTGACCACGGTTTTGACCATACTGATTTCCTGCATTGCCAACGGTCTGCCCATCATTCTGACCATATTGTTGAAACAGATTCCCCGTGTTCCCAGCAATTACCAATTGGCGATCTTGATTCACATTCATGAAAGGTTGAGCAATCTTACTATTTCTAGTGTTCGAGGAGATTCTCTGATTGTTGTTGGTGGGGTTAATGGTGAATTTGAATTCCTTTGCAAGAAGGGCAAGACCAGTATTAATAGCATGAGTAGGATCGGTGATGTCATCAAAATAAGCAATGGGTTGTTGTAAGTAATTCATAGCAGTAGGAGATTGATATCCATAAGCAGTGAGTTGTGGTTGTTGTTGTTTTTGTGGCATGAAGTTACTTGATGAGAGTTGATGATAGGGTACCATGGGATATGACATAGATGATGGAGAGTTTGCCATAAAGCCAATGGATCTTGTGTCTTGGCACGTCGTTCTTCCCTAATTTCGTTAGCTTCATCTTGATTCATCTTCAAATAATCATATACTTGAGTGTAGTCCACGACATGAAGATCCTTGGTTTGATTGACAAGAGTGACATATCGTGACCATTCAGAAGGAAGATTATCAAGAAATTTGATGTTGGCTGCAATTTGAGCAAGTTCATGTTTTTTTCATCTAAGGTGATTCATGAGGGTTGAAAACCGATGATAGTAAGGTTCAATTTGTTCCCCTTCAGTAGACGTAAATTTCTCCCATTCACGAAGCAACTTAGTTTCCTTTTCTTGTAAACCAATTTCACTACCCTTCATCATTTTCTGAATCCTAAGCCACATCTCGTGTGCGGTTTTACAACTATCGACAGCCGCATAAACATCTTCATGAAGTCCCATAAGAATGACTTGAATTGCTTTATCATCAGCGTCGAGTTGTTTGGATTCAGCTTCAGTTAATTCTTCATCCGTTTGTTCATGACTAGAGTCAGCCACTAGGTTAGCATTCATAGGATCCCCAGGTACAATAATTGTTCTTCTAACATACGGACCCTTTTGAATCGAGTTGACAATCAACTTTTCCAGAGGTTTACATTTTGCATAGCGAAGGAGACGACTAGCCCATGTAGTGTAGTTCTCCTTGGTAAGCATGGGTGGACGATTCTCAGTACCCGCAGCATAAATATCTTGTTGAGATGTCATCGTAAAAGTCGTGTGTAAATCAGGATCTCAATTCGTAGAAATCTAAGTGAAAGGTGTATTAGTTAAAATCCCCTAAAGATGTGAGCTCGAGAAACCAAAAAAATCTTCAGTACAAACAAAAACTCACGAAAAATTCCAAAATCACGTTTTTGAAAAACTTGGAATTTCGAAGAGATATGGCAAAACACACTTATAACATAGATTACGCAATTTATGACACAATTCCGCAATCTTTAAATTTGTGACAATTCCGCAATCGAGAAATGGACACAATTCCGCAATTCACCCAATTGCTTCAATTCCGCAATGCTAGGTATATGGCAAATTTTCGCGAAGATCCCAAACGATTCAATTCCGCAATTATTTTAAGCGATATAATTCTGCAATAGTAAATATCACATAATTCAGCAATACCTCAAATGCAATAATTCCGCAATACCAAGAATGCAATAATTCCGCAATACCAAGAATGCAATAATTCCGCAATACCAAGAATGCAATAAATCCGCAATACCAAGAATGCAATAATTCTGCAATACCAAGAATTCAATAACTCCGCAATAATCAATATTACTTAATTCAACAATATTCAAAAACGTAATAATTCCACAATATGAAGAAAGCCAAGATTCCGCAATTCTGTGATTGGATTTCGCAATCCACCAAAAACTATAATTCCGCAATGATCAGAAACATTCAAATTCGCAATATTTTGGAAGATACAATTCCGCAATATTCAAAATATTGCGGAATTAGGCAGTTTTTTCCGAAAAAGAAGGAACTCGGGAAAGGACGAATTTTTGCACTCTTTTTCGCAACTTTGAAGGATTTTAAGCCAATAAAAACCACCAAAACGCTAACCACGAATCCCTTGGTGAATGATACCACTTTTAGGACCTTTACACACGAACCAATCACTAAAAGTCTTGAACTTTGTAGAACAATGATAATCTATAATCTAATCAAGATAGTTGTTGTTAATCTAGAGAGAGAGAGAGTAGAGAGAGAAACAAATAAACTTTATTAAAATGTGTAAAAGAAACTAAACAACCAACACCCCTTTCCATGGTGGAAAGGGGTTTATATACCCAAGTCCTTAAGTGGACTTGGGCCTCTGGCCCATGAACATGCTTATGGGTCGGGCTAAACATAAGAATTACTTAAACAATACTACGAGCCTATAACTATATAGTTGGAGTGACCGAGACTTTCTTAATACACAAAACGTATTTCTAACAATCTCCCCCAAAGGGAGGTCACTCCAAATTTACAACGTCCTAATCTAGCATGTTAGATCTTGTTCTTGAGCTCGTAGTCCACTTATCTCTTTTCTCTTTTCTTTTTGTTGTGAATATGTTGATGTTGATCTTTTAGGCTTTGGCTTTAGAGCATTGTTCTTTTGACCCTTCACGTGCGATCGTTGCCTTCTTGTGATTCTTGCCTCCTCGTGAGTTCATGTCCCACACACTTATCCTTTGTTGAATTCTTTCAAAGTTTTAGAGTCGATACAGTGGAAGACTTTTTAGATTAGACTTTCTTGAATTTGCTGAAATATTTGAAGTAGAAGGAATAAATATGTGAGAACGACTTCAACAGGTACACCGCAACGCCACCGTCTTCGAATGCAGCAACATAATAAGACACGAATGAAATGGCTTTAAACATTTCATTCTATATCGGTAGCATTTTACCTCCGGTCGGTGAAGACCGTTGGAGATATTATATATCGTACCTGTGACGGATAGTTTGAATTAAGTAACTTCCTGACAGGATTTCGCGGGTAAACCCGTTCTCTTTATTCGATGATCACTAGGCTTGACTGCGAACATAAAGAGTGAATCACTTGGATAAATTATCCTTGTGATTGAAGCCATCAATTCATGAAACCTGGAACAAGTGAATTTCAACTAAGATTTTCACCATCGTTGCTTTCCAGTTGTCACGAGCTTGATTCAAATAGAATCTTGCTTGTCACCTACCAAGTGCTGTTTGATGTTAACACTAGAAGGATTTCCACTCGTCACTGTGAACACTAAAGAGTGTCACTCCGAGTGTTCTGGTAAGATCATACGATAATGCGTAGAGGCCTGGAACGAGTTTAAGTTCAATTAAGAATTAAACTACTGTTTCTTCCCAGTTTTCCACAAGATTGGTTCTTAAATAACCGCACGTGTCACCTACCATGAGCTTGTTTGATGTTGGCAAAAGCAGGATTTCCATCTTCATTGTAATACTTGCGTATCACTCGGATGTTCTGGCAATATTACAGGAATACTGTGTAGGACTCATAAAGATCTCTTACTTTTCACAGTGTGTGAAGAAGCAAGGAATAAAAGGAAAGTGTCTTAATGAGACTTTTGATGATCTCGTGGCTCTAGACTCGATAGTGCGTTTTGATTTAGTGAGCGATGGCTGGAGAGGATTGCCACCTTTTCAATATCAGTCTATTCGGAGTGAATAGACCAATAGATAACGTGTTGAACTCCGTGTGATTAAAACAAATATCTTTTGAGAGATATTTGAGTTAGTTGAGGAGGGTTGTGCATTGCATCACTAGGTCCATGATGTCTATCTTCAATATCGAGAATCATTGAAAAAATGATCTCAATAGCATATGTATTGACCCGGTTTCTGCCTAAAGTTGTAAGGAGGGCTTCTTTCTTTACACCCTTTATCTTTACAATTCTTTTTCATTCTTCAACCCCTTCAATGCTTACCAATACGTCATCACTAGCACCTTGTTGTGATTGTTCCAGTGCTAGCTTAAGTACTTGGTCGGCATTCAGCTACGTTCACAATCAATCTCCATATTTCTAGGACTTCTAATTCTATCTAGGGACTTGTCCTTGGGAAGATTCCATTGGTTCTGATGAATCATTGGACTAATACCTATAACTACCACCATTTTGTCACCACATCCGTCGTGAATTAAGTATGTTTTGGGTAAGTATTGTCACCATGAAAAATCCTTGAAAAATCACTTAAAGCACTTGTGATATTATAATCAAAGTTTTTGTGCCTTAAGTGTTTTGATCATCAAAAACGCTCCCCGTTAACATGTGCATGACACATATTAAGTTGGTTTATCTTTTAAGTCTTTTTCATTGTTTAGCCAAATATCATTAAGTCTCCTTAATCCCATTTTCTCCCCGTTCCAAAATGTTAACCATCAATATTTTGGATATTAAATGGATTAACCGGTCTTTGGGTAAAAAATGAAATCAATCTATGGCCATAAAACATATTAATGCTCCCCCTCAAGTTAATGAGGGATAGTTGTAGTGCTTGAGTATGATATATTTTGAAAGATTTAGAATCTCGTGAGAAATTCTTGAAACATTATCATACTTTCACACTAAAACAAGCCACAAAAGCAGAATATTCACAATATTCACATATTCACAAAGTTAACAATATGGAGATGACCTGAGGTAGTACGACCCATTACATGGATCGTTCCATGAACTTGTGGTGCGCTCCATACGGTCTTCCACTAACGAATCGTTCTAAACTTCTTATAAGACGTATTTCTCTCAGCTTCTCATCAATCTTCTTGATCGTGTATGTAGCACTCTGTTGATATACCTTGTCCCAATATACAGTGACCTCTGGAAGAGTCTTGTGCTTGTTGAGATGCAGCAACTTGTCCCGAATATGTGAGAGTCCCATCACTGAATCTGTTGATCTCTAGAATTCTCATGAACATCATAAGACCACGACCATTCAGGTAGAAAATGCCAGGCATCGGGTCAGAGGTGCTGGTGTAAGGATATTTGTCCGCATGCCTCTGTAAGACTTTAGTACGTGGTTTTGAAAGGTTGAGATTCCTTTGATAACTTTCTACTCCAAGTTGCAGATCTTCAAATCTTTTCTTGATGACTACTCGACGTGTGTACATTCGAAGAGCTGAATTCAGGGCAATTAGTTCTTCCGACTTCAAGTGTCTGAGGGTGTTGTGAGTTAGCAAAAGCAGCATGTCCTCAATATCCTCGAGGCGAAGAAGTGGAAAATCTCCTTCCTGGATAGTGTAGAATTTTTCATCTTCTCTAATGAGTCTGATCTCTGTCAAATGCTGATAGCCTGTTTGGGGTTCAATCCTAACGCCTTGGATGCTTTTGATTCGAATTAGGGAGAAGACTTGAGAACCTGAGTTTTGCACACTTGCATAGTTGTAGGCGCGTCGCACACGCTCATCCCAATGTGAAGCACCTAATTCAGCATATCGATCATATGCAGGATATTGTTGTGGAACCCAGAGACGGTTAACTTTTTCTTCTAACCAAGGTATCCAATCCCAAGTTGCTGCCTTTACCAATGTTAAGGAAGTTGCATACTTGTTTGCTCCCTTGACCAGGTATTCGAGATCCTCACTGACAAAGAAGTCAAGTGCAATTTGATCATCATTTGCCGTTGTAGTAGGAGGAGTTTTTTCAGGCGCATAAAGACCATCCCTTTGAGTAGTTCTCAACGCTTTCAGAAGTTCATTTGCGTTGTACTCGTATTCCGTGCTGCTGAGCCTTGATTTAACACGAAGATTGGGATTTTTGAGTCCTCTCATAACCATTGATTGAGTTACATTAGACCCATAGTTGTACTCCAAGTATCTTGAAAAGTCTATTGGATTGCTTAGGAATTGAGAGAAATCAGCTTCATCAGCCTTTGTCAATGGACAAAGTGCAGCAGCATTGGACACCCAAGGTTGTACGGGTGCATTTTCATCTTCCTCGAGTGTATCCACCCATGCTGGTTCACTTGAATCTGGAACATCAGGAACTGTAGTAGAGACTTGAACATCATCAACATCATCAGTGACTAGTATGTCTTGGACTGGATCAGAGACTGGAATGTCTGGTACAGGTTGATCGGGTTCCGTCAGTTGTTGTTGCACTAAAGGTGTAGTGATAGAAGCAACTGGGGCAGATGTGGTTGCAGGAGTGGTTGTGGCTGGAGTATGTGATGAGGCTATTTTAGCATCTACATCATGAAACTTCTTGGTGTGTTTGACTTGACGAGGTGTAGGTTTTGGAGTTGATTTACCCTTGGTAACCTCATCTTTGGAAGATTTGTCACCTTTGGACTTGTCTTGCTTGTCTCCATCCTTTTTCCCTGTATCATCGTTCCCTTCTTCTTGATCATCACCATTTTTGCCATTACCATCACCATCACCATCACCATTATCATCACCATCGCGGTGTTTAGCACTTCCTTCTTCGTCATCAGTACCTTTGTCTTCATCACTCCCGCCTTTGTCATCACTATCTTTGTCTTCATCACCCTTTTCATCATCACCCTTGTCATCATCATCATTGTTATCATCAGCATCATCGTCATCATCGTCGGATTCATCTTCTTCTTCACTTAAGATATCGTAGGGAACTACAGAACCATGTTTCTCGAATATCTTAGTATCTTGATCTATGGCCGTCTTAAGAGCTTTGTGAAGGATCTTTTGAGCTTTGGTTTTGTTGTAGGACCCGACTTGAATCATCCGAGCATGTAAGATTTTATTTAACTCATAATCCGTGAACTTTTGAGCCATGAGAAATCTGACATTTTAGCGTTAGAAGACTTGATCATGACGTTGCTTGCAGTAATTTGTTTCAACTCATCGCGCATATTGTCAACAGATTCCTTGACCTTTTCATCAAGTGATTGAACTATTGCTTCATTAGCTTCTTCAAGATCCTCTTTCTCAGCTCGGTACCTCTTTTTGAGGTCTCGAAGACGAATGAACGTTGCTTCGTGTTTGGCAGCTTCCTTTGCTTTGACATGAGCTAGTTCTTCTTCATGAATTTTGCGAGATAATTCTAACTCTTCTTGGAATTTAGCCATGGTGTCTTCTTGAGCTTTTCTTAAGGATTCTTCACTTTGTTGTCTACGAGCTAACTCTTCTTTAATCCGAACCATCTCTTCTTGTTGAGCTGTCAAGTGTTGTTCTATCTGAATCATGAACATTGTTGATAAAGATGGAATCAACGGTATCGGTGCATATGTGGTTTGTAGTGTAGGAGTAATGGTCATGGTAGTGCTAGACAATGAAGTGGAGAGAGGTCGACTTGGGAGAGTTAATGGGAGTTATGTTGACGCAGGTGGAGTCTCTGTAATAACCGGTGGGGTAGAGTTAAAACTAGTGGAGGCACTGTAGTAACTGGTGGAGGCACTGTAGAAACTTGTAGAGGCACTGTTGAAAGTGGTAAAGACACTGTAGAAACTGGTGGGGTCATTGTAGAAGCTTGTAGAGGCACTGTAGAAAGTGGTAAAGACACTGTAGAAACTGGTGGGGTCACTGTAGAAACCGGTGGAGGCATCGTAGTAATGGGTATAGACACTGTAGAACTTATGACTTTGGTAGTCTCAACAAATGCTGTCGTATCAGTAGACCCGGTAACATCCATATCCTTCAATTCGTCATAAGGTTGTTGTTCATCATCAGCAGTTTGGGCAGATTTGTCACGACGAGGTGTGTGCTCATCAGGTTTCCCAAATTCAGTAATATCAGAAGGTAGTATGGTTTCCTTTGCTTTCATACCAGAACCACTACCCTCAATGTCTTTCTTACTTTACATGATAGCTGCCTTGACATTTCGTCTTTCAGTTTTGCGAAGCATTTCTTCTTCATTGATATCTTCATCTTCATCCTCAAGCATTAGCTCCTTCCCACTAGATTTGGCAACAGTTTTATTCTTTTTGGGCTTAGGTGAAGCTGTTTCATCTGATGGTTCACCTTGTTTGCGTTTGCCTTTGCCTTTGGGTTTTGATGAAGGGAAATCTCCCAATGCAGCTCTTTCCTTTTGAAGTTCCATTTCATCCAACAATTGCTTGTATGCCACACTTGCTTTGAGTTCATCAGTCAACATATGATTAGGAATAGCGGTTGGAATACCTGAGTAAACACAGGTGTGTTCATCGAGTTTTAAATCCGCAAGAATATCATCGTCATCGGGAGTATGTTGAGGACTTCCTTCAAGCTTATCGATTAAGGCATCTAATTGCATGAAGTGACGAATAATAAGCTTAATGAAACGTGGGAAAGGAAAGTAACTTGTCTTCTTCTTGGTATTGTGGAAGAGTTGATAAGTAAAATCCTCCCATAGTAACTCTGCATAGTTCACATTCTTCCTCTCATAGATGCCCCAAAAGATACAAGCAGCTGAAAAACACAAAGAGTCATATCCAGTTGATTTAGCAGTAAAACACCGAACGATTATTCTGAAAAATGTTTTCCAAGGTTGACCCAAGTTAGCTGTTGTAAACTGAGACACCAGTCGTAAGTCAGGATCACCGTATCCAAGAGAGTGATACATCTTCATAATTGCATTCTTGTCCGGGTCGGCTGTAAACTTTTGACCTGCAGGTGGTATTGTAATCCAAATATTTGACAAAAGATAGAAATTGTGAGAATACATTCCTTTTTGTTGATGGTGAATGAGAACTTTCTGTCTGTTTTCCGTTTCTTTGAAGCCCAAAATTCATGCATATAATCGGTTGGAACCGAAGCCGTACCCCAAAACACCTTCTCAATTGGAGTACGAGCAAGAATATATGTGACCACTTTGAAAGCATAGTGAGCTGAGGCATAATCTTCTTTGTCTTCTTTTAGTCAAAAGTTGTTTGGTATGAACTGTAGAGCCTTGGCGGCTTCAAGTGCCTGATTAGCTTTGATTTTCTTCTCGGTAAGTTGAGACATGTTTTCTGCTTAAGACGAACAAACATACAAGATTGATATACCCAAAAATATATATATCATGATGTATCTATACCTAAGCAAATCAAGCATATACCATAGACAACAAAGAATACACCATCTTTGAATAAAGCTACAATCTATGGATAAAGACACTTGACATTTTCTGAAGAAGTTACATTTTCAAAGAAAACAATTTTTTCGGAATAACAGATATTTTCAGATAAAATAACTTTTTCGGAAAAAACATCTTTTTCAGAGAAATCATCTTCTTCGGAATAAACGACATTTTCAGCAAAAACACCTTTTTTCGGAATAACAGACATTTTCAAAAAAATTCACACGGAATAAATGACAATTTCAGCAAAATTATCTTTTTTGGAATAACAGACATTTTCAGAAAAGTCCACCTTTTCGGAATGATGACATTTTCAGAAAAATTATCTTTTTCGGAATAAATGACATTTTTAGAAAATTCATCTTTTTCGGAATAATGACTTTTTCAATAAAAACAACTTTTTCGGAATAATGACTTTTTCAGTAAAATCAACTTTTTCGGAAAACCGACTTTTTCGGAAAAATCAACTTCTTCGGAAAAGAAACTTCTTCGCAATAATGGACTTTTTCTGTGAAATCAACTTTTTCGGAATAATGGATTTTTTTCAGTGAATTCAACTTCTTCGGATTAATAACATTTTCAGTGAAATCGATTTTTTCGAAAAAATGACATTTTCAGAGAAACTTTTTCAGAAAAACATATCTTTTCAGATAAATCTTTTTCGCAATAAATGACTTTTTCTGATAAATCTTCGGATAAAGGCCATGTTTTCAGAAAAGTCTTCGGATAAACTCATTGTTTTCAGAACAAAATCTATGACATCCTCAACAACCATCACGTAATGATTCTTGGGGCAAAGAGTGATTCTAAGGCATCCTAAACAAAAACATCTATGATCTAACCCTATCCCTTTCCAAAACCCATTTAATAATCCAACGATACAACCTAATTAACTTCATAAACCCTAAATTGAAATATTTGGGAATTTAACTAATTAGACTGATACACAAGTGGATCATAAGCAAAAATTAGACAAGAACTAGATTACCTTTGATGTTTTTTAGCAGATTAAGGCTGTGATAAGCACAATGAGATAGATCAATGGCGGCAAGGTTGTGTTTTGAGTTTGTGTGAAACAGATAATAGAAACAGGAAGGGGGCGGTTTTTATGTATGTTTGACTTATGTCAAAAATAAACATTTTCCCTTTTTGCATGTTTAGTCCTCCTATTTCCATCTGTTTACTTTTGGTGACTATCCTATTTAAACACATACAATCCAAGTAACGAAGATGGACTCCTATGCCATAACACACATTAATCATAGAATCACGAAAAAAAATCCTAAGACCGAGTCACTTAAATCACAAAAGGTCACGAAGCACAATAAGTACACACGAAGAATAATACACCATAAAGTAAGTAACCAATTAGTTTTTCTGAAAGACTTTTGAAGACCGATTTGATGATGAAAACAATTTGACATTTTCTCCCCCTTAAATACAGACCCGTTTTCTATTTAAAGAGTTGTAGTCTTAGTATTTAAGAGAACTGATGAAAGGCTTTTTTGAATAAGACGATATTAAAATAATTCGTGGTGGCAATAAGATTTCTCTTATTTTAACAAAATAAGTGCACTGAAACGTACACAAATTTGTGTTAGACCAAGTTATGAAGTAAACTCGGTCCCTTGTATGGTTTTAAAGTAAACCATACCTGAGAAAATTAATTCCGGTTGTGAGCCAACGCTTTCGTAAGAAATACGTGACTTTAATGCGAAAAGCGGGTTGTAGTCTGAAATAACTACAAGCCATAATAGGCAAGTTTTAAAATATGTACAACCTTTATACGGACTCTATTTATGGCGCCGTGTCAATTTTAATCGACATTTCTAAGGCCGTAAATATTACCGTACTAAAAGACATGCCCGTTTTTAAAAATGAAAAATATTTTTGGATTTTCTTGATTTTATATTTTTTATGGATTTTCTATGTTTTATATTTTTTATGGTTTTTATATGTTTTATTTTTTGGTATTTTTCTTTTGGTGGTTTTAAATATATACTATAATATAAAAGATCACGATCAAAGGATACTCTAGAATAGTTTACCACCACTATTCTTCAGATTCTTCTGCCAACTCCTTAAGTGTCGCTGGTGAGAATGATTTCATGCCTAGGTTTTTGATCAAAAACTCGATACGTCCTCGATCTAAGGCCTTTGTGAATATATCGGCCAGCTGATACTCAGTGTTGACGAAGTACAGTTCGGTCACTCAATTTTCCACTTGCTCTTTGATGAAGTGGTAGCGTATGTCAATGTGCTTTGCCCGGGAATGTTGAACGTAGTTGCAGCACATAGCAATTGCACTTTTGTTATCACAGTACATCAGGATTTTGTTGAAGCCAAGACCGTATTCAGTTAATTGTGATCTCATCCAAAGAACTTGAGCACAACAACCGGACATAGCAATGTATTCAGCCTCAGTACTTGATATCGCAGCGCTTTTCTGCCTTTTTGATGCCCAACTAACCAGTCTATCTCCAAGAAGTTGCACACTGCCAGAAGTTCTACGTCTAGTATCTTGACACCCAGCATAATCTGCAATCGCATATGATATTAGTGCAATAGAGGAATCATTCGGATACCATAGACCACGATGAAGTGTTCCTTTAAGATATCGAAAGATCCTTTTCACAACATGTAAGTGCTTTTCGGTAGGCCGAGCCTGATACCGGGCACACATGCATATAGCAAATTGCAAATCAGGCCTGCTAGCAGTCAGATAAAGAAGGGTGCCGATCATTCCACGTTAAAGTTTAGGATCGGCAGCTATCCCTTCCTTATCTTCATCTAACTTGGATCTCTCCACCATTGGATTATCCACGGGGTCATAATTTTCAAAATGATATTTCTTTAATGATTCAAGAGCAAATTTGGATTGATTAATGAAGATGCCTCCGGGATTCTGAGAAATTCGTAACCCTAAGAAAAATGAATTTTTTCCCATCATTGATCTCTTAAAATGTGTGGACATAATTTTCTCAAAATGGTCAGACAGTCTTTGATTAGTAGCAGCAAATATTATATCATCAACATAAATTTGTACCAGAATCATGTCGTTGTCCTCCTTGAGAATAAATAATGTTGGGTCTACTTTGCCTTTGGAGAAGCCTTTCAAGATGAGATAAGACGATAGGAGATCGTGCCACGCGCGTGGAGCTTCTTTCAACCCGTAAAGAGCCTTCTTGAGCTTGTACAAGTGATTAGGATACTCCGAGTTGACGAATCCATTCGGCTGGCTTACGTAGACATCTTCCCTTAATTTACCATTGAGAAATGTCGTCTTAACATCCATTTGGTAGACGATCATGTTCATGTGAGCAGCGTACACAAGGAATAGTCTAATCGCCTCCAATCGTGCAACAGGAGCAAAGGATTCTTAAAATTCAATACCCAAAGCTTGTTTGTAACCTCTAGCAACCAATCTAGCTTTGTTCTTTAGTACTCCACCTAACTCATCGAGTTTAACCTTATATACCCACAACAATGTAACGATTTCAACGTTGCTGGGTAAAGGAACTACTTCCCACACTTCAAGATGTTGAAATTCATTAAGTTCCTCTTGCATGGCTTCAGTCCAAGATGATTTAGTCATGGCTTGTTGCCAGTTTTTAGGTTCAGTATCGAAAAGAAATGCATCAAAGTAGCAATATAATACATGTTCTTGGAGTTGGTGGCGAGTTAAGACTGGTCGATTGATGTCACCAATAATATTGCGGATTGGGTGATCCTTTGTCCATATTGTGTTGTGAGTTTCAATCCGTGGTGGTCGGGAGTGAACGATTGTAGGAGCTTCTTCTGAGGTAGACGCACCGTTAGGGTTTTCAGGTATTTGTGAACCAAAGAACTGAAGCTCTTGTAAGTGAGCAAATTCCAAATCGTAATCATAGTGATCCTCTTCAACATCATTAGGGACGAGTGGGGGTGAAGATTTACGTGTGGTTTGTGAATTGGTGGGGGATGGGACATCTTTTTCAAGAGAGACAGTAGATGCCTCTGACTGATTTCCATTATCTTGAGCCATAACTTCAGGAATTGGAGCTACTGCTACAGGTGTTGGAGAATCATCACTAGGTGGATCAAAGAATTCATCAAACATAGGTTGAAATAACTCATCCCACTCGGGCCTTGTAGGTGGTATAAATGATGAAGAAGTAGGATTGTTGGGAGTTAATCCGGAACTAATTGTACCGGTTCCCATCTTATGTAATGCGGGTTCAGAGCTGTGTTGCTCAAAATCCATCGCTGTCAGCTCATCAAAATCGGCATCCAAAGTTTCTCCTATCTTGCCAAGACGACGGTTATAAATTCGGTAAGCTTTCTTTGCAGGTGAGTAACCAATGAAAATTCCAATATCCGCCTTCGGTTGAAGTTTGCCCAAATTCTCACTATTAGTATTTGGATAACATAGTGCACCAAATACATGAAGAAATGAAATATCGGGTTTTTGTCCATGAAGTAGCTCATATGGATTTTTGCCATGGCGTTTATGAATGATCGAGCGGTTTTGGGTATAACATGCGGTTGCCACTGCTTCAGCCCATATGAATAAAGGAGCATTCACATAAATCAACATAGTTCTAGCAGCTTCCATTAGTATACGGTTACGTCTTTCCAAGACACCGTTTTGTTGTGGAGTGCGAGCAACAGAAGTTTCATGTGAAATACCGACCTCTTCATAATAGTCTCGTAGAGTTTTATTAACGAACTCAGTTCCATTATCAGTGCGAATACGGCGAACAATAGCATTAAGACGTACTTGGATCATCTTTAAGAAAGTAATAATATACTTTGGTGCTTGATCCTTGGATGCTAAATTTTTTACCCAAGTAAACCTTGAGAAATCATCCACCATGACGAGGATGTATTTTCTACCACTCACACTAGCCGTACACATTGGCCCGCAAAGATCCATGTGCAAAAGATATAGTGGTTCTTGGTTGGTGTCTTCAGCTTTAGGTTTGTATGATTTCTTGGTGCTTTTTCCCAAAGAACACGTGGAACATAAATGATCCTTGTCAAACTTAAGTTTTGGAAGACCACGAACAAGTTCGTTTTTAGCCAAATGGTTTATAGCATCAAAGTTAAGATGAGATAACCGACGATGCCACAACCATGACTTGGTCTTAGATGCTTTGGAAAGAAGTCATACATGACACGCGGCCATCATGTTTTGAATAGACAATGTGTAGAGATTATCCCCTCGAGAACCCTTTAACAAATCATTTCCTGCAAGATCGCGAATAAAGCAAGTATGTTGTCGAAAAGCCACTTCAAGGTTTGAATCGCAAAATTGTCCCACTGAAAATAAATTATGACCAAGTCCCTCCACATAATCTACCCTTGAAATCGTAACATTCCCAATTTGATATTCACCGTAACCCATGATCTTCGCAATATAGTCGTTGCCGAATTTAACTGTTCCTAGAAACTTGCTGACGAAATTTCTGAGCATCGAGCGATCTCCGGTCATATGCTTTGAGCATCTAGAGTCCAAGTACCAGAGGATGATTTGGACCACCTGAAACTATCACCAGACAAGGACGATGTATCGGAATCTAGTAGTTCCTCTGTGTTAGCAGGTACAAATATAATTATCTTAGATTTGATAACCGAAGAACTCTTACGCTTCCAAACTTGCTTCCTAAATTCCGGCTTAGATCCTAGTTGTCTAAGATCCTGAGGTACTTCTTCACTGGTAGGCACAATAGTGGGGACATACCTAGTTAAAGGGCGCTTTTTCCATTTCTTAGTGCTAGTGTTCCTATTTAAAGGACGCTGAGACCTAACTTCCGTGGATGTGATCCTAGTTAAAGGGCGCGTAGTTCCATTAGCAGTGAAGGTCCTACCAGTGGGTTTCCATTGCCAACCAACTTGGGTGAATTTCTTCCCCGTTAGAATCCATTCAAGATTGTTCCTAATTACATACATTTCATTCACGTGATCAATAAGGCATAAATCATGATGCTTAGAAACCATGCATTCATTACAATTCCAACATCTCAAATTAGAATTCACATTTTGCTTAGGCTGCTGCACAAGCGCAGGGCCTTTAGTCTTAGTTACATGATTCTTTTTATTCAAATTTGAAATAACATTCCTAGGGTGAATTTCTACTTTCTTCTTCGCAGTCCTACTAGTGGAAGGCTTGATCCTATTCTTCTTGTCTTGAGATCCTTTAGCCTTAGTAGATACAATTACTCCTGTAGAAGCCAAGGGAACATTAGTTATAGATTTTAATTTAGCCTTGATGGGTGTGTTTAATATAGGCTTAGATCCTGGATTCTTGTTGAATGGAGTCATGGCAATGGTAGTGGTTTGTTGTTTCGGAGGTACAGATATCGGTTGCCCAATGTACTCTAAGTTTGCTAAACAATCCTGAACGTGATCCACATGTAATAACAGCTCATATAGAAGATGACTTGTGGGATCTAGTTCACGCATGTCATCAACAATCTCTCTAGCTAGATCTGCATGTTCTAAAGCATTTTTCATGTATGTGGCAAATTTAGTTGGATTGTTCTTAAATTTTGGGTCGCGATATAGCACACGTGGGTTGGGTTTGGGAGCACTAGAGGTCGAGGCAGAGATGGTGGCTGGATTATCAACAACTTCTTGTCCTTTGAGTTGAAGTGTCTCCTTTAATTTAGCCAAAACCATGTTTTTGTCGATGAGTTGAATGTTTAAGTTAGAGATTTCCTCGCACTTACGGTTCAATTGGTCAACGAGTGACTTTTGCTCTGCCACATTAATAGCAAAGCGATCTTCTAATGAACCAAAAATTTGTGAAAAACCCTATTTTACTTTATCAAACTCCCCTAGCATAGAAGTAATTCTATCTTCTAGGGCATGATTTTTAATCTCTACAGCCTCTAGTTCTAATTTCTCTGCTACTGATTCACTGTTAAGTCTCATAATTTCATCCTCTAATTCTTGAACCACCTGAATTATCTTGTCACTTGTCTCAACGGAGTTTTCACAATCAATTATTTTTTAAAGAGTTTCATTTTTAGATTGATTTTCAATTTCAAGAGATATACAATGTTGTTGAAGCTCATTAAAACGTTTTGAAAGTGTGTTATAAGAATCTTGAAGCTTTAAAAATTCAGCGTTTGATTCATGACAAGAATGATTATCTACATTAATCACATGCTCAACAATATTCACAGACATATCATGCACATCATCACATTTATTTACAGTAGATGAAATCTCATGAGCATATTTAAGAGTAACAACTTGCATCACTTCGAGAGACACTATATGTTCTAAGAATCGGTCATATTCGGATAAAATCTTTTCTTTTTCAATTAAAGGTTGTTCATAAGCATCATCCATTTCATAGAAAACTTTTTGAACTTCACCAATTTCAAAATTTATATTTCCCGATAGATTATAGACTCCATTTTTAATATGGTTCACAAATGGAACGATCTCTTTCTCAAACACCGTTTTCATGTGTTCGAAAGCCCATTCTCCAGCGGTTAGAGCCGTTGAAGTCGTACATTCCAGGATGACCTTGTCAAACTCGGTAAGGTATCGCTCAATCTCTTGCAAGCTGAGCTTTACCGAACTTACCGGTGGAAGATTCTTATGAATTTCCTTCTGTTCGTCGAGTTAACGAGTGTTGGAATTATACTAAGGCATTCTCTAGTAGGTAATGTAAGAATTTTTTTGTGTAAATTCTTTTTAACAATTAATGTTCGTTTTCCTCGACTCGACTCGAATTGATATCGGACTAAACGTAAGATTTATTTGTTCTTGGTGAAATGTATTTTTTGGTATTTTTAAAACTAAATATTACTTAATTAAAAACTAATTTGAAATTAAATCTAACTAAAAACTTACTATTTAAATTTTAAAACTAATTTATACTATATTTAAAACTATATAAAAATCTAATGTGGACTATTTTAAAATTAAAACTAATTGAAAACTAATTTAAATTTAAATAAAACTTAAAACTAATTTTTTTTATCTATTAAAACTATTTTTAATCAAAACTAAATTTTGAACTAATAAAAAAAACTAATTTTAAAAAAAACAAATGAAATATTTTTTATCTTTTTATCTTTTTTTAAAAAACTGAATTAAAGAAAATTGATATAAAACTTTTAAATAAATTTAATAAAACTAAAAACGTGTATTTAAATTGAGAACTAAATCTGGCAGCTAAGAATTTAAAACCTATATTAATTAATTGTTGTGTAAATAAACACAAAAATAGTACTAGCTAAGTTGGTAAAGCATTGGACTATTGAACGTGAGGTCTGGTGTTCGAATCCCAGGAGGGACGCATATTTATGCTAATTAATATTTTTTTGGAATTTTGGACAATAGAAATCTCAGACCAAAAGGGACTGAGACTATAAGCAGTTGAAATAAGCAAAACGAAAAACTAAATAAGCATATAAAACTAAAAAAACAAATCAAAAAAGCAAATAAGCTAATATGTTGATACTAAAAACATAAAACAAATAACAACTAATATAAAAACTTATAACAATAGGAAAAATAAGCTAACTTGTGACTTATCAAACAAAACTAAAGAAATATATAATCAGTAAAATCAAATAGCAGTTATAAATACTATAAAAACTAAGCAAATTAAAAAAACAAGCAGACTACTAAAAAATAAAGCAGATCCAATCAAGACAACTTAAATAAGCAGAAATAAATAAGCAGTCCTAATCAAACCGAAACTAGAAACCAAAAACTAAGCAATATCCAATTTAAACAATAACAACAATGAAGTAAAACAATTAAGCAGATAATCTAATAAGCCGATTCAAAACAAAACAAACTAAATTACTAAACAAAAACCAACCTAAAGCTAATAAACATAAGCAGATCCAAACGCAAACGTAAGCATATATATTAAATCAAACTTAACTAAAACTTATAAAAATTCAAAGAGAGAAAGAACCTTGATGACGAAACCGTTGGGATGAAGATCGGCGCTGAGCCGTCTTTGTGAACAAATCAGAACCACCGTTAATCATCAACGCGAATAATCAACAACACTTGAACCAAATATCATAACCATAAACATCAAACCAAACAACATCTACTCGGACAGTATTTAATATACTTCCTAGTAGGAGAAATTTTATACAACTTTACTTTAATTTTAATCCAAAACTCAGAATAAAAATAAATTGCAAACAACTTTAAATAAAAGAGAGACACAAATTAAAACTTAAAGTAGATTTTTCATTAATAATTAAAATTAAATACAATACTTGAAAGAGAAAATTACAAATTTAAATCTAATCTAATTTTTGTAGAAATTAAAATAAAAATAAAGTGCACACAAATTACACAAATGAGGGGGTTTTTATAGCCAACCCCCAAGGCTTCTTCATGAAGCTTCGAGAGTAAGAAAATTAATCCCAGCCGTCAAATGAATCATTTCTTCTTTATCTTTCTTCTTTTCTTGATCAAACGGTTGTGGATACACCAATTCACACGGATCAACAACATGGCACTTTTGTGTTTGTTGTGTTAGTTTAGGGATGACATGGAAGATAATGATTAGGGGATTCGTGTGTGATGAGTTGTTTCAGCCAATCACAAGCGGAGGGAATGCCACGTCTGATGAGGAGAGAGGACCACCAGTAGTGTTTGTGACATCCGTCAAATTTTCACCTTAAATTCTTCATATAGTAGGAGTACTTTAATTATTTACCGACGAGTTGTCGACATGAATGTGTTATTTATTTTGCTTTGCGGACAAAGCCCTCTTTAGGGAGAGCATATGTAACATCTCGAGTTTTCACGTCTATTAAGTTATGAATGCAATACACGAAGTTGGTAAACGTACTATGTTTTGCCGTATGTCTATTTTAAGTACTTACTAATCCCGTGAAGTCTCGCATAATTGTCTTTGTTTTGGATCGTGTGTCGAGCTGTTATCGAGTCGTGTATATTCAGTTTTCGAGTCTAAACTTAAACACCCGACAAATCTGAGCCGAGTAGTATAATTGGTGTATCGTGTACAAAACATTTAAGTTGTAAACTTTTATTCACCTTTATTTCAAAAACTTGTTTAACAAGTGTCCATTTTCAGTCACAACATAAATTCCATAGTTTATTATCCACTAAGCACTACAAGCCAGCACACATGCCAAGTTTACCCAAATTGGGTATATCACAAGCTTACCAAATTCAGTTTGAGACTAACCCTAGACTAATAATACAAGATTAAATACTGTCCAAAGTTTACCCAATGTCCAAACATAACACACAAAGTTTTCACAGTCCAATATTACAATTACAATTTCTGGACAAGTTTTCAAATACAAATTCCTGGGTAAAGTGAAGAAAGTGTCAAGCCGATCCATCCATCTCGTCCACACCTGCAAACCGAAAGAGTCAAGCCAATCCATCTCGTCCACACCTGCAAACCGAAATTTAAGCATTCCATTTGTGAGTCTTTTAAATCATCTCTTCTTTTCTGAATAAAACCTTAGTTGTGCTCGTCTTTGACAAACCTGCGAAAAATCAAACGAATATGTTAGTTTTTGTCACGGTTCTATTTTGGTTAAAAACTGAAAAGATAAACCATAGTATTATTACTTGAACATGACCATGACCATATTTTTCTGTCAACCAAACCGAGACCCCGACCAAGACCAAACCGAGACTCAACCCGAGACCCCAACCAAGACCAAACCGAGACCCCAACCAAGACCAAGCCGAGGCTCAAACCAAGACCAAACCGAGACCCAAACCAAGGCCAAACCGAGAACCAAACCAAGACAACCAAGTTATTTGTTTTCTGCCGAAACCCTTACCATTTAAGGTTACCATAATCCAATATCTTAATCATTCCAATTTACAGAAACATCATAAAACCCCAAATATGCCGCGGGTATAAAACCCCCTTTTCAATTCGAAACCCTAAAAACTGAAAACCTTTTTAAACATGAAATTAATACTTTCTATATACCAAAAACGCCACTTAATTTTGATTAATCAACCAAATACGAAAACCCCCAATTTATATAAACCCTAATTTGATTTTATTAATTAAAACTCTAATTAAACCCAATCTAAACACGAATCTAGTAATTAATTTGACTGGAAACAAGATATGCAAAAACCCCCAAATTTTGACCGAAACCCTAATTTTTACAAATTCGTTATATGTTAAAATTAACATGATTTTATAAAAGAAAACAGTAATTAATTGTAATTAAACACGAGATTTAGAAAAACCCCCAAATAATTTCGAAACCCTAAATTATTTATCATCAAATTCGAGAGCCATTTGGTTCTCAGCATGTTTATACAAGTTATTTAAACCCACAGATCTTTTATAAAACGAAAATCAATTAATCATTTTTATTAAAAGAAAATAAAGATGAGTAACTTATCTTTGATTGAAGACGAATCACCTTAACCATGGGGAAGAACACCATCAAGAACCGAATCGGTTTGATGTGGGGATGAAACCCCACATCTCACGCGATTTAATCACCACAAACCATCCCAAATGATTTAGTTTTAACCTAATAACCATCTTAGCCATGGAGGGTATGATGATCCGATCCAGTTTTGAGAGAGAGAGAGGATTGGGGGCGGTTGGTGTGTTTCGAGAGAAGAGAGAGAGAGTTAAACTCTCTGTTTTTGAGTTGTGTGTGTGAAACACACGTATTTACCCCCCTTTGTTCCTTGTTTATATCGCCAGTGGGTCGGGCCGGGTATATAACCCTTGGGCCGGATTATGGGTGGGTATAATGGGCTTATATTGGGCCAGTTTGGTGTATTGAGTATTTAAAAGCCCAAAAACGAAATTTGTAACTTAAGGGTATTATTTAGCCCGTAAATCTCGACCGTTTAATAACCGACTTTTATGTGTCGTATTTTTCCGTAAACGAAAGGTATTGTCAAGCACAACTAGGGTGTCGTGTCTTTTTACTAGTATAAACTTTCATGTCGTAACGCGATCCTTATAACTAAATAGGTCGCGGCTAGCGTAACCGTACTTTCGAGCTACCTTTACCTTCGTCCTTTTTGCTGAATTACGAGGTGAGTTTATAGCCCCATGCTTAACTATTTTTACTGCTTTTTGGGGTGAGACATTGCTTGATTTTAACGTATGAACACAAGTGCAGTTACTGATTTATATATTAGTCTAAGTCCCACTAAAAACCCAGTTGCTTTGGCCCGTGAATCGTGAACCGTTAATTACTTTGTGTAAGCGCGAATGTTATGGATAGATCTATCGGGATTGACGTCCCTGTCTGTCTTGTCCAACAAGGGGACAAGCGGGCACAGTTTCATTTGAGTCTTAGATAGGATGTCGTGGGTTTAGGCATCTAGTTGGGCTACATTTATATGATTATACTGCCGGTGTTGTTAACGCTTCGGTGTCACGAGCTTAGACTGTAATAAATACTTTTGGGATGACTTTGTATTTGTTATATTGTCATCACTTTTGGGAAAATCTTGTGGTTCATTAAACATTTCAAATTAACTAAACCTATGAACTCACCAACTTTATGTTGACACTTTAGCAATGTTTTTCTCAGGTATTAAGAAGGAAGATGCTAAGTGAGGTCTCATGCATTGCCGTCATTTCTTTGAAACAAATATCATTTGTACTACTTGGAAAACTATGTTTTGTAACAGTGACCAGTTTTATGCTTCCGCACTATGTTAAAACTATCTATTTTATCAATTACAAGTGATCTATTTTCCGAACGTCTCATTTAGAGGTCGTTCTTTGTAACTGTGTGTGTATGATAATCATGACGTCACCACTCCCTTGTCGCCATTATACTATGATATTTTGGGAGTGTGACAGATTGGTATCAGAGCCATGGTTATAGAGAACTAGGTTGCATTTAGTAACTCTAGACTATAACTGCTATGTGTTTAATCGATTATCATACGGATTGTAAGTATTAAGTATATGTAGATACATGAACATAGATAAGTAATAAATGGGATACATGTGATTTAACAAATACGAGGTATATTTACATGGGTTACATGTACAACAACAAAATCTGAATTATGTTATATGGGATACATGTGGATTCAACAATGATTGCTATGTTATGTTAATGTCCCTTTTTACGGACTAATTTTATAAGATATTTACACACATTTATTTTTTTTATGATTACAGCGATGTCTTCTTCTGATGATTCCACGTCTACAGGAGCGTACTACAACCGTAGTTCACAGTCGACTATCAGTTCATCAGTAGGACTACCTAGAGGATCACCATCTGGATATCCGTGGTACCGGATGGTTTCAGATGATGATACAGAGAGAGAGATTGAGGAGGTTCGTCGTTCACCGATCCGTATTCCGGATGCATCAGCTGACGACGTACTCAGCCTAGAAGGCGGAGGAGAGGATGACTTAGACGCTGATGTGGTGCAGTCACCAGGTCAGACATCAGTTACTAGAGATGTGACGGTAGAGGAGACAGAGGATGATGATGTGGAGTTCACAGATGGGGAAGGAGAACCTATGGAGGTCACAGACACTGAGGACCCTCCTACTGCATATGCTGCTACTCCTGAGGTTTCCCTAGCACACATCTCCTCATCTTCATCTGAAGACGAAGGGGAGAGGACTGATATTCCTGCTTCGGCCCCTGGTACTCTACCTTTCTACTATGTGAGACGACGTCTTCGGGGGAGAGCTGCTCGACCACCACTTTCACCTTACCGACCCCTCATACCCTTCACTGCCACTGACAGGCATGCAACCCGCACACCTACCAGTCCTGTCCCAGAGATACCACTACTACTACCACCACCAGAGACTGTACCTGCTGTGTACCAGGAGATGCTTGTTGATGCTGGTATCTCTACTGGGCCGAGAGCTACGACTCCTCTTCCTAGGAGAGCTACATCGACGGTGGTGATACTTGGGGCAGCAGATGGATGTGTGACGACACGATTAAACAGGTTGGAGGATGCTGTAGAGGCTTTAGGTGAAGAGTATAATGAGGTGCAGGATAAGTTGGAGGCACTGGCAAAGAAGAGTCCAGTTAGGGATGAGACAGTGTTGACGGTATGTGTGACCCGTCTACGAGGACAGCTTCATACTGTTCTTGATCAGATGGATACCATGCCGAATGCTCGTCTTGAGGAGATCGAGAGCCTGATGACCCGTTGGGGAGTAGAGCCATTGGTTGAGACAGGCGGACTAGAGGCACCGGTGGAGGACCCTGTTGCAGACTTGGATAAGAGGTTTAGAGCCGCTTGTTATGATACCGATGTTAGACTTAGAGATTCCCAGGCTCGTGAGATCGTGGTTGAGAGAAGGTTAGCAGAGTTGGAGAGAGAGATTCATCAGTGCCGTGAGGGCACTAGTTAGATTTATCTTGTACCATTGACTTATCATTGTATGACCACTAAGCTTTGAAGTTTATCTTAGCTAGTTGGCATTTTATTTCCTTTTATTATATTATGTATGACAAACTATGATGTACTACCAAACAATTCTATGAATGATATTATGGGTTACAAAAATTGTGAGATCATTATATATTGTGTACTATACCCTGGAGCATTTCATAATTGTATTGTGTGTGCCATGCATGTTATGTCTGGCAAAACTCATTGTCCCATTACCTTTTTAGATTATGGCGCCAGTTAGAAGATCCGAAACGCAGAATCCACCAGCCGCTACCGGTGGAATTGACACCGTCATGCTAAGTCAAATGATAGCCGAACGAGTGGCCGAGGCACTCGCAACAGCCGAAGCAAATCGTACAGCTAGCACACAGGAGGAGACCAACCAAGGAGCTATTAATGCTATTGCACGGACTTGTACCTACAAGGAATTTCGTGCAGTTACGCAAGTAAGTTTCCGCGGTACTGAAGGAGCAGTAGGATTAACCAGATGGTTTGAGAAGCTAGAATCCCAATTTGGGATTAGCAATGTTGCTGAAGCTGATAAGGTGAAGTTTGCGTCAAGCACGTTAGTGGATGGTGCTTTGACTTGGTGGAACGTCTATGCTCGTGCAGTGACCATTGACGTTGCCCAAGCGACACCCTGGAGTGAATTTAAAGCTATGTTTGTGAGGAAATACTGCCCACGAAATGAAGTCAAGCAGATGGAGGTTGAGCTGTGGAACCTGAAGGTCAAGGGTACTGCTCTTACTGCTTACAATCAGCGTTTTCAAGAGCTGATCTTGTTATGTCCTGAAATGGTGCCCAACGACGACCGATTGTTGGAGCGATACATTGAAGGACTACCTTTGAGCATCAAAGGGAATGTGACTTCATCCAAGCCAACTGATTTGCACGAGGCAATCGACATGGCTCAGAGTCTGATGTACCAAGTGGTACAAGAGTTGGGAGAAAATACTGGGGATAAAAGGAAGTGGTCTGGCAACCACTACAACAACAATACCAACAATACCAACAACAGCAACAACACAAACAACTACAACCAGAACAAGCGACAAGAAGTAGCAAGGGTGTTTACTGCTGGACAAGGTAATACTGGGAACTACGCTGGAAGACTTCCTTTCTACGGAAAATGTGGCCGACACCACGAAGGAGCATGTCCCCCTACGTGCTACAATTGTGGGAAGGCCGGACATAAGGCAAAGGAATGTCGAGCACCACCTCGTCCTACTAACCAAAGAGGACCTGGAACGCAAGGTGGCCAAGGAGCAAATGTCACTTGCTTTGGATGTGGAGAGAAAGGTCACTACAAGAACAAGTGTCCAAGCAGTGGGAACCAAGGTCGTGGTAACCAGATTCGAGGCAACCAAAATCACAACCAAGGGAACCAGAGGCAGAATCAAGGGAACCGAGGAGGGAATAACCGAGCCACAACTAGTACTCCTAGAGGATTCACGGCACCTAGCAAAGTGTATCATCTCTGTGCTGAAGCTGCAGTGCAAGACAACAATGTTGTGACTGGTACGTTTCTAGTCAATAACAACTATGCTTCAGTACTATTTGATTCTGGTGCGGATAGGAGTTTTGTGTCGTCTATATTTAGTGAACGCCTAAATGTTAACCCTACTGCGTTAGACGTTAAGTATAATGTAGAATTAGCCGATGGGAAGTCAGTAACCACCGACGTTATTCTGAAAGGATGTAGTGTAAGGTTACAAGGTCGTTCGTTCAGTATCGACCTACTCCCTATAGAATTGGGAAGTTTTGACGTCATCATTGGAATGGATTGGATGTCGAAGCATCACGCGGAAATTGTATGTCATGAGAAATGCGTCCGTGTTCCTTATGGAAACGATGTACTAATCATACAAGGCGAAAGAAGTGGAGTGAAGAATGGATCAAGACTGGAAGTCATCTCATGTATTAGGACCCAAAGATACATTGAGAAGGGATGTCCAGTATACTTGGTTCAAATAACACAAAAGGAAGGAGAAGAAGATCACGAGAAGAAGGTGGAAGATGTACCGATCGTTAGAGACTTTCCGGACGTATTCCCAGAGGACTTACCAGGACTACCACCAGCACGGCAAGTGGAGTTTCACATCGAGCTTACACCAGGAGCCGCGCCTGTTGCTAGAGCCCCATACCGCCTAGCACCGGCCGAGATGACAGAGTTAGCTGAACAGATAAAGGAACTTTCTGACAAAGGTTTCATTAGACCAAGTTCCTCACCTTGGGGAGCGCCGGTCTTGTTTGTCAAAAAGAAAGATGGATCCTTTAGAATGTGTATCGATTACCGAGAATTGAATAAGCTGACGATAAAGAACCGTTACCCATTGCCAAGAATTGACGATCTTTTCGACCAATTGCAAGGATCTAGCATATACTCGAAGATCGATTTAAGGTCAGGATATCATCAACTAAGGGTTAGAGAGGAAGACGTTCATAATACGGCTTTTAGAACCCGGTACGGACACTACGAGTTCCAAGTTATGCCTTTCGGTTTGACAAACGCGCCTGCGGTATTCATGGATCTCATGAACCGAGTTTCCAAACCATACTTGGACAAGTTTGTGATTGTATTTATCGATGATATTCTCATCTATTCTCGCAATGAAGAAGAACACAAGGAACATTTGAAGACCATACTAGAGCTGCTAAGGAAGGAGAAGTTGTATGCGAAGTTTTCCAAATGTGAGTTTTGGATAAACACAGTGCAATTTCTTGGGCATGTAATCGACAGCAGTGGTATTCACGTTGATCCTGCTAAGATCGAGGCCGTGAAGGATTGGGCGACTCCAACAACACCCACGGAGATCCGCCAATTTTTAGGTCTTGCTAGTTACTATAGGAGATTCATTGAAGGTTTCTCCAAGATAGCTAAACCAATGACGGAATTGACTCAAAAGGACAAGAAGTTTGAGTGGAAAGAGGATCAAGATTTGGCATTCCAGACATTGAAGCAGATGTTGTGTGAAGCGCCTATACTAGCCCTACCCGAGGGTAATGAAGACTTTGTGGTGTATTGTGATGCATCCATAAAAGGGTTAGGTGCGGTACTGATGCAAAGGACTAAGGTCATAGCTTACGCATCAAGACAACTAAAAGTGCACGAGAAGAACTACACAACTCATGACCTAGAGTTGGGAGCAGTGGTGTTTGCCTTGAAGATTTGGAGACACTACCTTTATGGTACTAAGTGTGTTGTATTCACTGATCATAAGAGTCTACAACACATTTTGAATCAAAAGGAACTCAACATGAGACAACGACTTTGGCTAGAGTTGCTCAGTGATTACGATTGCGAGATCCGTTATCACCCGGGCAAGGCAAATGTCGTGGCCGACGCTTTGAGTCGAAAGGAGAGAGTTCTTAGGGTGAAGGCTTTGGTGATGACCATTGACTTAGACCTTCCATCCTTAATTCTCAAGGCTCAGAAAGAGGCAGTCGAGGAAGAAATTCTCAAGACTGAAGATGTTGAAGGAATGATAAAGAAGTTGGAAGCTTGCTCGGATGGAACGTTATGCCTTGATAATAGGAGTTGGTTACCGTGCCATGGTGACCTACGATCTTTGATTATGCATGAGTCGCATAAGTCAAAATACTCCATACATCCGGGATCCGACAAAATGTATCATGATCTGAAGATGTTGTATTGGTGGCCGAACATGAAGGCGGATATTGCTACATATGTTAGCAAGTGCTTGACTTGTGCCAAGGTCAAAGCCGAACATATGAAACCATCAGGATTGTTGGTCCAACCCGAACTGCCAGAATGGAAGTGGGAAAGGATCACTATGGATTTCATTACCAAGCTACCAAAAACCTCAGCCGGATTTGACACCATTTGGGTAATCGTCGACCGACTCACCAAATCGGCTCATTTCCTACCCATCAAGGAGACTGATGGAATGGATAAGTTAGCGAGGACATACTTGGAGGAAGTAGTCACGAAGCATGGTGTGCCTGTGTCTATAATCTCCGACCGAGACAGCCGATTTACTTCACAGTTTTGGAAGTCACTGCAGAAGGCATTGGGAACGCAGTTGGATATGAGCACTGCGTACCATCCCCAAACTGACGGTCAAAGTGAAAGGACCATTCAAACCTTAGAAGATATGCTGAGAGCTTGTGTGATTGACTTTGGAAATAGATGGGATAGACACCTACCTCTGGTGGAGTTCTCATACAACAATAGTTATCACACTAGCATTAAGGCAGCGCCGTTCGAAGCACTGTATGGTAGGAAGTGTCGTTCACCCGTGTGTTGGGAAGAGGTTGGTGAAGCACAACTCACTGGACCCGAGATCATACACGAGACTACTGAGAAGATCTTTAAGATCAAGAGCCGTATACAAGCCGCAAGAGATCGACAAAAGAGTTATGCTGACATGAGACGCAAACCCCTTGAGTTTGAGGTTGGTGATAGAGTCATGTTGAAGGTCTCACCTTGGAAGGGTGTGATTCGCTTTGGAAAGCGTGGAAAGTTGAATCCACGTTACATTGGACCCTTCAAGATTATAGAGAGGATTGGCCCCGTAGCCTATCGTTTGGAATTACCCCAAGAACTTAGCCGAGTGCATAATGTGTTCCACATTTGCAATTTGAAGAAATGTTTAGCCGACGAGACACTCGTTATTCCTTTGGAAGAGATTCAACTCGACGACAAACTCAACTTTGTAGAAGAACCGGTAGAAGTTATGGACCGTCAAGTCAAACAACTCAAGCAAAGCCGTATACCTATTGTAAAAATCCGTTGGAATGCGCGTAGAGGTCCAGAATACACGTGGGAACGTGAAGATCAATTCAAGAGCAAGTATCCTCATCTTTTCGCTAATCATCCTACTACAACAACGTCTTGATTTCGTGACGAAATCTCTAAAACATGGGAATACTGTGACATCCGTCAAATTTTCACCTTAAATTCTTCATATAGTAGGAGTACTTTAATTATTTACCGACGAGTTGTCGACATGAATGTGTTATTTATTTTGCTTTGCGGACAAAGCCCTCTTTAGGGAGAGCATATGTAACATCTCGAGTTTTCACGTCTATTAAGTTATGAATGCAATACACGAAGTTGGTAAACGTACTATGTTTTGCCGTATGTCTATTTTAAGTACTTACTAATCCCGTGAAGTCTCGCATAATTGTCTTTGTTTTGGATCGTGTGTCGAGCTGTTATCGAGTCGTGTATATTCAGTTTTCGAGTCTAAACTTAAACACCCGACAAATCTGAGCCGAGTAGTATAATTGGTGTATCATGTACAAAACATTTAAGTTGTAAACTTTTATTCACCTTTATTTCAAAAACTTGTTTAACAAGTGTCCATTTTCAGTCACAACATAAATTCCATAGTTTATTATCCACTAAGCACTACAAGCCAGCACACATGCCAAGTTTACCCAAATTGGGTATATCACAAGCTTACCAAATTCAGTTTGAGACTAACCCTAGACTAATAATACAAGATTAAATACTGTCCAAAGTTTACCCAATGTCCAAACATAACACACAAAGTTTTCACAGTCCAATATTACAATTACAATTTCTGGACAAGTTTTCAAATACAAATTCCTGGGTAAAGTGAAGAAAGTGTCAAGCCGATCCATCCATCTCGTCCACACCTGCAAACCGAAAGAGTCAAGCCGATCCATCTCGTCCACACCTGCAAACCGAAATTTAAGCATTCCATTTGTGAGTCTTTTAAATCATCTCTTCTTTTCTGAATAAAACCTTAGTTGTGCTCGTCTTTGACAAACCTGCGAAAAATCAAACGAATATGTTAGTTTTTGTCACGGTTCTATTTTGGTTAAAAACTGAAAAGATAAACCATAGTATTATTACTTGAACATGACCATGACCATATTTTTCTGTCAACCAAACCGAGACCCCGACCAAGACCAAACCGAGACTCAACCCGAGACCCCAACCAAGACCAAACCGAGACCCCAACCAAGACCAAGCCGAGGCTCAAACCAAGACCAAACCGAGACCCAAACCGAGGCCAAACCGAGAACCAAACCAAGACAACCAAGTTATTTGTTTTCTGCCGAAACCCTTACCATTCAAGGTTACCTTAATCCAATATCTTAATCATTCCAATTTACAGAAACATCATAAAACCCCAAATATACCGCGGGTATAAAACCCCCTTTTCAATTCGAAACCCTAAAAACTGAAAACCTTTTTAAACATGAAATTAATACTTTCTATATACCAAAAACGCCACTTAATTTTGATTAATCAACCAAATACGAAAACCCCCAATTTATATAAACCCTAATTTGATTTTATTAATTAAAACTCTAATTAAACCCAATCTAAACACGAATCTAGTAATTAATTTGACTGGAAACAAGATATGCAAAAACCCCCAAATTTTGACCGAAACCCTAATTTTTACAAATTCGTTATATGTTAAAATTAACATGATTTTATAAAAGAAAACAGTAATTAATTGTAATTAAACACGAGATTTAGAAAAACCCCCAAATAATTTCAAAACCCTAAATTATTTATCATCAAATTCGAGAGCCATTTGGTTCTCAGCATGTTTATACAAGTTATTTAAACCCACAGATCTTTTATAAAACGAAAATCAATTAATCATTTTTATTAAAAGAAAATAAGGATGAGTAACTTATCTTTGATTGAAGACGAATCACCTTAACCATGGGGAAGAACACCATCAAGAACCGAATCGGTTTGATGTGGGGATGAAACCCCACATCTCACGCGATTTAATCACCACAAACCATCCCAAATGATTTAGTTTTAACCTAATAACCATCTTAGCCATGGAGGGTATGATGATCCGATCCAGTTTTGAGAGAGAGAGAGGATTGGGGGCGGTGGGTGTGTTTCGAGAGAAGAGAGAGAGAGTTAAACTCTCTGTTTTTGAGTTGTGTGTGTGAAACACACGTATTTACCCCCCTTTGTTACTTGTTTATATCGCCAGTGGGCCGGGCCGGGTATATAACCCTTGGGCCGGATTATGGGTGTGTATAATGGGCTTATATTGGGCCAGTTTGGTGTATTGAGTATTTAAAAGCCCAAAAACGAAATTTGTAACTTAAGGGTATTATTTAGCCCGTAAATCTCGACTGTTTAATAACCGACTTTTATGTGTCGTATTTTTCCGTAAACGAAAGGTATTGTCAAGCACAACTACGGTGTCGTGTCTTTTTACTAGTATAAACTTTCATGTCGTAAGGCGATCCTTATAACTAAATAGGTCGCGGCTAGCGTAACCGTACTTTCGAGCTACCTTTACCTTCGTCCTTTTTGCTGAATTACGAGGTGAGTTTATAGCCCCATGCTTAACTATTTTTACTGCTTTTTGGGGTGAGACATTGCTTGATTTTAACGTGTGAACACAAGTGCAGTTATTGATTTATATATTAGTCTAAGTCCCACTAAAAACCCAGTTGCTTTGGCCCGTGAATCGTGAACCGTTAATTACTTTGTGTAAGCGCGAATGTTATGGATAGATCTATCGGGATTGACGTCCCTGTCTGTCTTGTCCAACAAGGGGACAAGCGGGCACAATTTCATTTGAGTCTGAGATAGGATGTCGTGGGTTTAGGCATCTAGTTGGGCTACATTTATATGATTATACTGCCGGTGTTGTTAACGCTTCGGTGTCACGAGCTTAGACTGTAATAAATACTTTTGGGATGACTTTGTATTTGTTATATTGTCATCACTTTTGGGAAAATCTTGTGGTTCATTAAACATTTCAAATTAACTAAACCTATGAACTCACCAACTTTATGTTGACACTTTAGCAATGTTTTTCTCAGGTATTAAGAAGGAAGATGCTAAGTGAGGTCTCATGCATTGCCGTCATTTCTTTGAAACAAAGATCATTTGTACTACTTGGAAAACTATGTTTTGTAACAGTGACCAGTTTTATGCTTCCGCACTATGTTAAAACTATCTATTTTATCAATTACAAGTGATCTATTTTCCGAACGTCTCATTTAGAGGTCGTTCTTTGTAACTGTGTGTGTATGATAATCATGACGTCACCACTCCCTTGTTGCCATTATACTCTGATATTTTGGGAGTGTGACAGTGTTCTTCCCCGATTCTTATGGGGATTTATTCCAAATCGTGTGAATCACATGAGTGAAACATAAGCCCCAAATATAGATGGGTAATTTTTTGGATCAAGGTAAATTAGGGTTTGGAGATTTGGGGGTGGCTGTGTTTGTTTGTTGAGAGAGAAAGAGAGGGTAAGTGTTTCTAGGTTTTATCGAAACAGTAAATGGGTGTGGGTGAGGGAAAACGTTTATTAAAACGTGTGGGGTGAAGTAAATAATTGTTATGTGAGTGGGGTGAGTAATTGTTTATTGTGTGAGTTAATACGTAAACGTATTGTGATAGTAGGGGTTGACCAGGGCTTTGACCCAATCTTGTTTCCATGATTTTGGGCTTTAAGGCCTATCAAAATTTAAGCCGTTTCATAAACCTTGCCAAATGGGCTAATTTTGGGCTTTTGAAAGTAAAGAAGATAACTTGTTATTCTAATGGGCTTTTTAGCCCATTAGTCAAAATGTGGGACCCACAAGCCCAAGTAATCTTCAATAATTAAATCAACTAAAAATCGAGCTTAAATTTGGCTTCCTTGATCTTTCTTTAAACTCGTGTCGAAGTAGCCGGTTTTCGTGAACTTGGGCACACTTTTGGTCTTTTGACTTTGTCTCCGTTTCTTTCTTGGACTTTTCTTCAACATTTGACCGTGAACTCCCGTGTTTTCTTTCCTTTTGATCATTTGTACCTATTTCACACAAAAACACAAAACCACGCGTAATTCCGACTTTTACGATATTAAACACATGATTAGGTCTTGTTTTTCCTTGATTTTAGTGGAAAAAGGATAAGTGTTTACACACTTATTAAATCCCCTACACTTGACCATTGCAATGACCCCATGCAATGCATTATTTTAAAGCATAAAGTTATATTTTTCTCATAATTAATCCATCTCGGCCTTTATTAATACTACTTCGATGAAAAGATAAAAACTTAAAAGGAAACAAAAGTTATAACAGTTTATTAACATGGAAATTATTCGATGGAAGAAACTCGTAAAGAAATCTAAGACTTAAATTAGGGCTTTGGTGTCATGAATATTAATCACCCTCAAGTTTCACGTTCCCCATACCAAGCTTAAAAACGAGATCATTGTTTACCATAAGTCCTTAAGTTAAAACCACTTATATAAGATAATTGTGTAATACTCTTTCTCCAATTCCTACGTTGTATCTCTAGATTTTATTGATTGTCATTCACCCGTAGGCTCATTTGACTTATTTGATAATTATTAGTCCAAAAATAAAGGCCAAACGGTGCAAACCGACACTCAAAACCTAACCTCGTCCTCAAAAACGTTGTCACTAAAGTAAGCCCACATCAAGGATGATTTAACACAATTTGGGGAATAAATTCCCGGACCCAAAATTTGGCCAATAGTACTACTTATTAATTATTCCTCCAAAGTCATGTTAACTTTATGTGGAGTTTAGCAAGTTCACATCATATACCCTTAGGCTCTTTAAGATGTAAAAATGCTCCTCATCTATTGTCCACACCCTAAGGCTCCTTGAAAGATAAACGAGGGAATTGATTTTTGATCAATTTTTATTCAACACTTACCCTGCCATACACCCTAAGGCTCTAATGACAAAGTTCGTGCTACATGCCCACACACCCTAAGGCTCCTTGAGGTCATGTTTTAATCTTATTCTTTCTTTATTTATGATATATATAGTAGGCCAAATTCCGCGGTCCCATGGTCTGAATACCTCCTACTTAGTGGTTATGAGCCACCGTAGTCGGAAGTCCACAACGCTGGCACCCTCAATGTGTTCATGCTTTAATTACAAGGAGAATAAAGATTTGGCTAAGAGTTAAGATATCGAATCTACACCGCAAAAATCCTCATTTATTAAGCAGTTAAATATACAAGCGGGAAGAAAGAGCCACAAAAACTTATATAAGCAAGAATTAACCCTTAAACTTATTATCAACTCTATCATCTCTCGTTCTCCACAATTTAAAATCTCAAGGAATGAGACTCGTGGATGCTTAGCCTAATAAACCAATTAAGGTCCATATGGTTAAGGATACTAGCTAGAGTAAACTCGGATAAGTAAACTCGGGTTGAGTCAAAATATTCACGACGGGTCTAAAATATAAAAGATATCTAAACTTGTTAAAACCATTTTATTCATTTATTTATTTTTGACTTTATTCTTGAAATGGAAAATATAAATACGATGCGATGATAAAAGGAAAGAAAATAAATGGAAATACTACGAGGCCAAAATAGATCAAAATTTTGAAAAACGTTGAAAATGTTTTAAATTTTCCGGTTAAATGGGGTCAAATTCATGGAAAAGCCCACTAAAATTCGATAGAAGTCCCTCTACACTGTATATAAACATTGTCCTCAATGTTTAAGCATGTGGGAGAATAAACTCCCCTACACTTAGGACATTTGTACGTTGTTTAAAATCGAGCTAAGGAAGGGACAATTAAAGTGATTACATTTATTCGTCTTATTTATATACAAGTATGAACCACAATAGCAAAAACTTTTCGAAGGAACCGGGTACACGGGAAACACGGGATCACGGTTCGTGTCAAAAATACCAAAAGTGGATCATTAAAGCTCATGTCCCTGCACAACATCACAACACACAAACAACCTATTTGGCTCCCCCTACACTTACTGGTGGAAATAGGTGAAGGTGAAAAAGGGTGGAAAGGGTGGTAAAGGTAAAAAATCTAACCTAGTTATACGATGCTTGATTTATTTATCACGAGTCTCTAGCTCGACTCGATTTCTCGAATGTCATCATTCAAATGGGAAAATCATGGGAAAACAGAGATTTCCAAGGGAGGAAAATCTCTCCATGATAAAGGGGTGAAACAAAGTCATATAAGGCATACCCCATGAAAATCCACCCGGGTCAAACACATAATTTCCATCACAAAAAGAAATAAACCCCGAGGTGGTAAAATCACGCAAGTCAAAGAAAAGTGGGGTATCCTTAGGCAAAAGTCTCTTATAAGGAAGGGTAAGGTGATTTGGAAATGATAGCATTAAAGTCTCTATTCCGGGATCAAACACCGATTCCTTAACGGGAAAATAGCAAGAGGTTTTGACATTTAATCTTAAAATATCATCAAAATCCAAAGTGGGAAAGTCATCCTCTTCCAAACTCGATGTGAAAACATAAGTATCATTGGAGTCACAGAAAAACTCATCCTCATGAGGAAAATAGGTATTTAGAAAGATATCTAAATCCTCCTCAAATGGAATAACTTCTAGAGTAGGAATGATCTCTAACAGTGGAGGATCCTCCTCAAAAGTCATGACTTCTAAAATTGGAGTATAAAAGTCAAAAAGAGTCTCCATGGAAGAATCACTCATAGAGATATGAGGTGCATTAAGATCATGGGGTGGGTCATCAAAGTTAATGAGATCACTTAAAGAAGTGTCATCATCGTAAGTATCAAAGATTGGTTGATCAAAAAATGGATGGGTTAAAAGTGGGTGGGTCAAAATATAAGTCGTCTAAACCGAAGATAGTGTGATCACTTGAAGAAGTGTCATCACTATAGGTATCATAAATAGGAGTTTCAAAAATTTGAGGCTCTAAAGGAAGGGATGAATTTATCTTGATTAGACTTTTGAATTCCAAAAGGATTAATAAAAATCTCTTCATTATCATAATTAAGAACATCAATCATATTGACCGACTCTTTTCCATTTGATTTTGTTGTGATTTTTCCCATTTTAAAAACTTGTTGTTCATCCCTAACCCTAAGAATTAACTCCCCTTCGGCCACATCAACTAAGGCTCTTCCAGATCGTACCAACTCGAACAAAAACGTCTTCGGCAATACCAACGGGATATGTGAGAGTTCGATTAGCTAACTCGAGAGTCATGCGAGTCGGTACAAGGTCGGGTAATGATAGTTTTTTCCATACCGAGAGTGGCATAAGATTGATGCTAGCGCCGAGATCCGCTAAAGCCATACAATCATCAATTTGAGGAAACGAGCAAGGTAACACGAATCGTCTGGGATCTCCTAGCTTTTCGGAAAGCTCTTTAAGAAGAATCGCGGAACAATTCTCATTTAAACGAGTGTTCACGAGCTCAACCATTTTTTATTTCTTATTAAGCAAATCTTTAAACATTTTCACAAATTTTGGCATTTGAGCAAGTGCTTCAATAAGGCTAATGTTAACATTGACGTTGGAAATCATTTTCAAAAAGTTGGAGACATGAACGTCATCTTTGGTGAGCACTTTAGCCTTGTCTAACCTAGAGGGAAAAGGGATATTGGGTTTAGACTTTGAAGGTTGAGAAGGAGAAGGACTCGCTTCTTGAACAACCATATGGTTAGGCTCTTTGGGAAATGGAGCACTAGTACTAGGAGCGGTAGTGGGAGGAATCACCGAAGGGGGAGTAGGATTACTCATTATGACCTCCGGGCCTTGTCTCTCCTTTATGGGCGAAGAGATGGAAGGTCCCACTAAAGTGGCTCCACTTCGAGTAGTGATAGCACTCACATTAGCACGAGGGTTAATCTCGGTATTAGAAGGTAAGGCTCCTTGGGGTCTAAGGGCTTGAATCATTGTCAAAAATTTCTTATCGGTCGATTCTTGCATCTCTCTCATAATTCGCTCATGGTCGGTCAATTTTTGTAGAACCAAGTCCATTTGAGGATTATGCATGTTCATTTGATTAAACCCTTGATTAGGAAAACCTTGATTACGAAAACCTTGGTTTTGATGTTTGGAATAAAATGTAGCCAGTCCACTTGAGCGCTGACAAGAGGAAAACAAGCGTTGATAGGAAGAAAACAAACGCTGACAGATCAAGCGTTGACAAGAAGAAGTCAAGCGTTGATAGGTTGAAGACAAGCACTGATAGGAAGATATGGTCTACGCGTATTATGTTTCTAGTTTGTTTCTAGTAAAGATAAGTTCAACATTGTATTTTCTATAATTATCTTTACCTAGAATAGTTGATACGTAGACTCTTGTACAAGGCTTCTTATGTCTATAAAATAAGACCTTTAGGTTATGTTTCATAATAATAAGTTTTCATACGTTAAACACTTTCATTGTAAGCAAGTTTGTTATTATCAATCAAGTGAAAGTTTGTTTACATCTTTGTGTGTTCTTGTTTAAGTGTTAATTCCGCATAACATTTAGATTACTTTATACATAAACAAAGTTTCTCTACGTGTATAACTTGATCTAATCTCGTATACACAAGCTTAATCGATCTAAGTTTGGGATCAACAAGTGGTATCAGAGCTTGTTGAGAAACTTTTTGATCTTAAAGAACACACGAACCCTAATTTTCACAAAACCCTAAAAACATCATGTCAAATCCAGAAGTAACCTCCTCCTCATCCTTACCAAACATCAAGATTCCCATGCTTGATGCAAACAACTTTGAGCTGTGGAAGTTCAACTTTGAGCAATATCTTGGGATCTATGACTACACTCTCTGGAAGATTATTGAATATGGAAACACATTCAATAAAGCTGAAAAGATTGCTAATGCCATTGCTGCAAGATCAGCTGTTGTTGGATGTTCAGAAGGAGATAAGAAAGAAAAACCTGATGATGGTAGACCTGTGTCTGCTGAAGACATAGCAAAGAAGACTGTTGATATGAAAACCCTAAACATTATACTCTCTTTGGGAAAAGAAAACCAGCACAAATACAGAGGTTATGAGTCTACAAAAGACCTTTGGGCAGCTCTTAAAGTTGCATATGGTGGTAATGATGATACTAAGGAAGAGAAGAAGAAGCAACTCATGCATGAGTATGCTGTTTTTAAAGCTCAACCCAATGAGAAGCTTAGCAGTGTGAGAAGCAGACTGCTTGACATCACAAGCAAGTTGTCCTTCATGGGGACACAAGTTGGTGATGTTGACATTATTGCCACTTTTCTTAAAAGCCTTGGTGATGCGTGGAAGATTGAGGCAAGATCTATACTTGCCAATAACACTCATAAAAATTCTACTTTTGATGATATCTACAACAAACTGAGGGTGTTGGAGAATGAAACTCTTTTGGAGCATAGAAGTAAGTCTACCAATTGTAACATGGCCTTCTTCTCAAATAGTGAAGTTAAATTTGATCAAAAGGACTCATACATGCACCCAGTTACTGGATCATCATGTGTCAACACTGGATCATGTCCTGTCAACGCCTCACATTCAGACGCTGACACATACAAAATTGACTCACCAAGAGTTAAGCCTGCTGGTTTGGATCTAGATACTGTGTGTGCTTACATTGCTTCTTTGCCTAATGGTTTAGTGATTACATATGAGGACCTTGAGAAAATAAGTAATGAGCACTTGGAGGAGATGGATATAAAGTGGAACATGGCTCTTGCAAGTATAAGAGCAAACAGGTGGAATATAAGGTTTAAGAAGAAGATGACCTTTAATGCAAAGGACACTGCTGGGTTTGATAATCCAAGGTTGAGTGCTACAATTGTCATCGTATGGGGCACTTTATGAGGGAATGCAGATCTCCAAGAAGATCTGATGCTGGAAAACCCTCAAGCCAAGTTGTTAAGGCTCAGGTTCCTAAGGCCATGGTGGCAGTGCAAGAAATTGATGGTATTGGATGGGATTGGAGCTATTTGGCTAAGGATGGGGAAGAGGATAAAGCTTTGGTTGCTGAAATAGAAGAAGAAGAGCATGTTCAATATGCTCTCATGCCACACTCCTCCTTTTCATCAGATAATGAGGTATACGATGATGCTTTCTGTAGTAAGGGTTGTCGTTTAAATACTGAAAAACTTAACAAAGAGGTTTTAAGATTGTTAGAAAATGTGAGTACTGAGAGATGCAAGTTGTCTAACTATCAATTTGCTCTCACTCAAACTGAAAAGACAGTTGAGGAGTATAAGAAAATGGAATTTGACCTAAAAGATAAAATAAATATCTTAAAACATGAGTTAAATGATAGTAATGATGTTAGAAACATCATGGAAAGGGTTAATGCTGAATTACAGGCTAAGTTAGATGTGGCTATCAAGAATAAGGATAATGTTAACCTTAAAATTCAGAGATTTGATAAGGCCTCACAAACCCTAGGAGAATGTGTTAATAAACACAGGGATCCTAAGGACATGACTGGGATTGGGATGAAAGACTATACTGTTGTTCCACCACCAGCTGGGGACTTCTATGGTGTTCAAAGAAAGGACTTATCTTGGACTGGTTTACCAGAACTCCAAGAAGAGGAGTTTATTCCTCCACCAAGAGTCCTTACCCCAGTTGAAGAGTATAGGCAAAAGTTGACTGACTTGAATGAATGGAAGAAAGACAACCCTACCTTATTTGTCAAGGGTGGCATGCTTTGTGATAGTCCAAATGAGTCAACCCCTATTAAGGTAACAAACCCAATCACTGGCAAGACTGTTGACCTTGGCTCAAACACTGTTAGAAAACCTAGCATTAAGTATGCAGAAATGTATAGGAATACTAGGTCACCTAAAAGCCAAGTTAGTGATAATGGAACAGGCTTCTTCTCTTCTAGACCTAGGGTTGTGTCTAGAAAAGCCTGTTACACTTGTGGTAGCTTTTCACATTTAGCATATAAGTGTGTCAACGCTTCCAAGGTCAAAGCTGTTAAAAAGTCAAACATTGTCAGACCCAAAACTTTTGTGGAGCAAATTCCACAAGTTGTTATACCATCCCCATTCTTCACTAGAGGGTCTAACACTCATGGACAAAGACCATTTCAGAAGACCAATACTTTGTCTAATAGGCAATGGGTTTCTGTAGCAAACCCTAGGTTCAACGCTGACAAGGGTAATTTCAGCGTTGACAAGACCAAATCCAACGCTGACAGAAACGTTGCCAGACCTAAATATTTGCAACCACAGGGTAAGGGGTCTAAAGCTTCTTCTAGCTTGACATGGAGACCTAAGCAAGATCAAAACCCTAATTCTGATGGGATTTCTATGACCTGCAATAGATTTAATTATATTTCAAAGGTCATTACAAAACCAATTGGGGTTAACTGGGTATTTCATCCAAAAAGGGATGAACAAGGGGTTGTTATGAGAACTAAGTCTGTTCTTGTTGAACAACTAGATGAATCCAAGTCTGCTAAGGCTTGGGTTCCCAAAGAGAACTAATTTGTTTTCTTTATGTGCATGACATTCAAAAACAGGTCAATGATTATGGATATTGGGACAGTGGATGCTCTAGGCACATGACTGGGAAGGAAGATTATCTAACTAACTTCACTCCCATTAAGGAAGGTGACAAGGTTTACATTGGAGGCGGATATTAAACTATCACAGGCAAAGGAACTCTTCTCACCAAGAACTTGCGTTTTGAAAACGTGTTTCTGGTAAAAGAACTTGATTACAATCTTTTTAGTGTATCACAAGTTTGTGATAACAAAAATAAAGTTCTGTTTACTGATACTGAATGCTTGGTGTTAAGCAAGGATTTTAAAACTCCAGATGAGAAATATATTGACTATAGAACACCTAGGCATAAAGACATTTATAATGTGAATCTTAATGGGATTAGGATGAATAATAATATGTCATGTTTTTATTCTGAAGCTTCAGTTGATGAGAGTAATCTATGGCACAGGAGACTAGGGGACATAAACTTTAAGAATATCAACAGGCTTGTGAGACTTGGCTTAGTTGATGGTTTGCCTGAAAAGGCTTTCCACAATGACCACTCTTGTGTTGCATGCCTTAAAGGCAAGCAGCACAAGGTCTCATTTAAGTCTAAACAGGTGCACACTAGTTCTAAACCACTTCACTTGCTGCATATGGACCTATTTGGTCCGACTAATATAGAGAGTTTGAATGGTAAATCATACTGCTTTGTCATCATAGATGACTTTTCTAGGTTTACTTAGACTTTCTTTTTAGCTATGAAAAGTGACACTGCTGATACTTTAATTGACTTTATTACCCAAATTGAAAAGAAAACTGGTAATGAAGTTAAAATGCTTAGGAGTGATAATGGTGGTGAGTTTAGAAATAAACTATTGGATGATTTTTGTGCCAAGAAAGGGATTACTAGGTAGTTTAGTGTTGCCAGAACCCCACAGCAAAATGGGGTTGCTGAGAGGAAGAATAGAACCCTAATTGAAGCAGCCAGGACTATGTGGGCTGATGCTCACTTTCCCATAGCTTTTTGGGCTGAGGCTGTGAATACAGCTTGTTATGTTCAGAATAGAGCATTGGTCAACAAGATACAGAACAACACACCTTATGAGTTCTTTGGGGAAGGAAACCTAATATTGGTTTTCTTAAACCTTTTGGTTGTCATGTAGTTGTTCTAGATACTAGTGGTGCCTTAGGTAAATTTAGTGCTAAAGGTGATGAAGGCTATTTCATGGGTTACTCAGTGCAGAGTAAGGGATATAGGGTTTACCTTAAGAAGGAAAAACGTATACTTGAAAGAGTACATGTTAGGTTTTTAGAGAGTACACCTAGTGATCCTAAAAGTGGTCCAAATTGGTTGTTTGACTTGGAACCTCTATTTAGGACTTTGAACTATATGCCTGTTACTAATCTAGACATTGTGAAGGTAACTTCAAATGCTGTGGATGAACCAGTTGTTGATGTTTCAGGTACACATGTTAATGAAGAGGTTGGATCACAAGCAGACAAGTCATCTCCTATACATGAGTATGTCACAATTCCCATATGGACATATACTTTTGCTGCTGCTGCTGCTGTTGGAAAGGAAAATGGTGGTTCCCAAGTACCATCAGTTAACAACATGCATGGTCCTTCAGGCGCTGACAAAGGAAAATCTGGCGCTGACAGGACAATTTCAGGCGTTGATGGCTCAAACGTTGACAACAACATTTCAGGCGTTGATAACCCAAACGCTGACAATCTTGGTTCAGGCGTTGACAACACTTTTGAGCATATTTTCTCTTCCAATTTTGAACAAGGTGAACCTTCAAATATACATGAAGAGGTTCTTACAAATATTGATGGAAGAGAGTCTGAAGAAGATATTGGCAACATGGATAATGAGATTGAAGACACCAGACTTTTTGAGGGAGGAGTTCTCACTTCTACATTGAAGAATCATCCCCATTCTCAGATTATTGGGGATGTCATGACTCTTGTTCAGACTAGAAGATCTCATCAGAATCTTGGTAGATTCATTGCCAATATACACAAGAAGGTTGATACCCCTCTTGTTCAAGCATGTTTGTTTGCCTGTTTTCTGTCACAACAGGAACCCAAGAAGATTTTTGATGCTCTCAAAGAACCAAGTTGGGTGGAAGCAATGCAGGATGAGCTTCACCAATTTGCTATTCAGGATGTTTGGGAGCTGGTTGATTGTCCCAGGTATGTCAGACCTATTGGGACAAGATGGGTTCTAAGAAACAAGAAAGATGAAAGAGGCATTATGGTCAGAAACAAGGCACGTTTAGTGGCTCAGGGATATACACAAGAGGAAGGGATAGACTATGAGGAGGTCTTTGCACCAGTTGCAAGGATTGAAGCTATAAGGATATTTCTAGCCTATGCTTCCTACATGGGTTTCACTGTCTATCAAATGGATGTGAAGAGTGCCTTCCTCTATGCCACAATTGTTAAGGAGGTATATGGTATGCAGCCTCCTGGTTTTGAAGATCCAGAGAATCCAGACAAGGTGTATAGAGTCAAGAAAGCTATGTATGGACTTCATCAAGCCCCAAGAGCATGGTATGGCACATTGTACACTTATTTGGTGGAAAATGGATTCAAAAGGGGCACCATAGACCAGACATTATTTACAAAGAAGGCTGGTAAGGGGGTCTTACTTGTTCAGGTTTATGTTGATGATATCATCTTTGGCTCCACCAATCCAAAGATGAGTGAAGACTTTTCCAAGCTTATGACAGACAAATTCAGGATGAGTACAATAGGGGAGATGAACTTCTTTCTAGGGTTACAAGTTCAGCAGAAAGAAGATGGTATCTTCATCTCTCAGGATAAGTATGTAGCAGAGATCTTGAAGAAGTTTGGCTTTTCTCCACATGAAAAGAGGGCTACTACTCTTATAAATAGAGAACACCCTTGGGGAAAAGTTGGAGATGGAAAGGATGTGGATGTCAGGCACTATAGATCAATGATTGGTTCATTGATATATCTCACAGCCTCCAGACCTGACATCATATTTGCTGTGTGTGCATGTGCACGCCATCAAGTGACTCCCAAAGAGTGTCACCTTTATAATGTCAAGAGAATCTTTAGGTACCTGAGATGTTATCCAGATCTTGGCTTGTGGTACCCAAAAGATTCACCATTGGAGCTTATTGCATATTCAGACAGTGACTATGGTGGTGATAAATTTGATAGAAAATCCACAACTGGTGGATGTCAGTTTCTTAGGAGTAGGTTGATATCTTGGCAATGCAAGAAACAAACACTGGTGGCCAATTCTACAACTGAAGCAGAGTATGTAGCTGCAGCTGCTTGTTGTGGACAAGTCTTATGGATTCAGAACCAGTTGTTGGATTATGGGTATAATTTCATGCATACCAAGATATTTGTTGACAATAACAGCACTTTATGCATTATTAAAAATCCTGTACATCATTCTAAAACAAAACACATAGAAATTAGACATCATTTTATAAGGATTGTTTTGAAAAGGGTTTAATACAATCAGATAGGGTTGACACAGAAGAAAATGTGTCAGATTTATTAACTAAACCTTTTGATGCTGGAAGGTTTCAATACTTGGTAACAAGTATTGGAATGATCAATCTCACATAATATGTGTTTTGGGGTTTTAATGTAAAAGTATGTACAGGATAATGCATTGTTATTGGTCTATTTGAAGATTTAGATTTTCCACTATATTTTTCTAACACTGACAAAGGTTATCTTAACGCTGATAAGTGTTATATAAGTGTTATCGGGACGTTGTCAGCAACAATGTTAGTTTTGTGGTTTTTGATCTAAATGTGCAGGTAGTGTTAGCATTATACCATTGGATACAGAGTTGCTTATGTATCCTTGGAGAATCATTTGAGCATGTTTTTATGTATGGATGATGGTTGGAATATTTATATTCCTATCTTGACATAAATTTTTTATGTTCATGCATATTTTTGAGCAACATATGTATCACATTTTAAGGGGAGGTTTTAGGAACCTTTAGGACTTTTGGGTATTCTTATGATACTCTTATCACAATTCTAGATTGTGTCCACAGGTGAGTATGAGTTAGTTTTACTAAATCATGAGGCACTGTAGCATGTAAAGTTGATATACTATGCATGCTGCCAAGACATTTTTGGACTAGAATTGGTTGTGGTCTGTTGGGAGACTCGTGAATGATTTTATTATGGGTTTTACCTGGGAGTTACAAGGAATTTTATGAGATAACTTAGTTGTTAAGAGTTTTGGTTAGCAAGGGACACTAGAGGACTTTTATGTCTATCTTGCATAAGCAAGTGTGCATAACTGGACAGTGCTTGCCGCCCTATAATAATTATCAACTTATAGGTTATCTTCACTAGGATAAATTACTTTGTTAAGGTCCTTTTTCATTTTTATTACTTTTATTTTTTGACGCTGACAAGTATTTTTCCAAGCGTTGTTATGACCAATTTAGACGCTGACATGGCTTTGGCAAACGTTGACAGGAATATAGCCGTTGGGCGTTGATGGGTTGTTTTTTACCGTTGACACTCATTGGGACCTACCCAGTTGTTATTTTTGACAAACTTTGGGGCCGTAATTTTGGGAGCAGATAACTTTTAATTAATGCATGAGATAACTTATTTTCTTTTCAATATTTTCATCATGATATTTTGAAAATAGTTGCCTTATTTTTGACCAATCACATGCACCTATCTCTCCTATATATTTGGCTCCTATTTTTAAACAGGGTATCTCATATTCTTGTCTAACAATTTTCTCCTATAATTCATCTTTCTAAATCATTCACAAACAGCTTTCTTCAACAATGGCACCAAAATTTAAACCAAGTGATTTGGTATTGGGATTCAGGAGTCAACACAACATGATTGCATATTTGGACGCCGATGACACTCTGTTTCCACAATACACCCAGATGGTGGCGTATTTGAATGCATCCCCAATTAGGTATGCTCTTTCTCATGATCCTCTCATCTCTGTCACACATATTAAGCGGTTTCGGAACACAGTTAGTTCCTCAACAGTTAATAATGTGACTACATTATCATCTATTGTTCATGGGCGCACATGGGTGGTTACTGAAGCCTTGGTTTGCCAGGCTTTGCATCTTCATGATGCAGATGGTATAACCACCCTTCCCATTAATGAAATAGAACAAGGACTAAGGGCTTTGGGTTATCCTGAGGGAACTTTAAGCAAATTCATAAACAGGAGTTTCCCCCAGCCTGGAAGTACCTAATACATGTCCTCTTACAATGTTTGAGTCCTAAGTGTACTGCACATAATGAGATCAATAGATCAATTGCTAGTGCTATCGTGTGCATTGCAACTGGGCAAAAGTTTAATTATTCAAAAATGATTTTTGAGGGCATGTGTAAAAACAAAGGGAGTAAGATGACTTTAGCTTATCCTAGATTTTTACAAATGGTTTTTGATGTGCAAAATTACTACACAAGGGATCATGATGACTTTTATGAGATCCCTATGAAAAAGAAAGCTATTTTTACCAAGATGAATTCACCCCCTCACCGTGACTTACCCCTCACCCAAGCTATGCTTGCTGTTATTGCAGCAGCACAACCCCAACCAGACCCACGACCACAACTTGACCCAATACCAGAACCTTTGCCTTCACCTCAACACATGCAAATTGACCAAGAACCCTTTGACGCTAACACATTAAATGTTGGCGTTGATACAAGTAATCCAAACGTTGATACAAATCCTTCACAGACCCAAACACCCCTTAACTTTCCCACATCCAACCAATCCACATCATCTTCTACCCCACCACAATATAGGTTGCAAAAACACCAAAGGACTACTGGAGTGTTCTCCTCTAGTGGTCCTAGCCATGTAGCAGAGAGAACCACCACCACAAGTGTGGTTGGTGCTATTGATGAGGCTGGGACTATTGGTTCTGGCTTAGATGTAGGCCAAGACGGTCCTAACATCTTTAAGACCTCATCCATGACCCATGAATCTAACTTGGGAGGTCAAATACCCATTTTAGAGGAGGGTAGATTGGAACCATACACATTAATGAAATTGAAGGCTGTCTGCATTAGCTTGCAAAAGCAAAATGCAGACTTGGTACAAATTGTCAGTACACAAGGCCTTGAACTCAAGAAATTGTGGGAGAGGATTGTCATTTTGGAGAATGCTAGCACAAGGCGTGGGATGGAGGAATCTTCCAAAGGGGAGGATGAGCAGATTAATGTGAGTGATAAGGGCTCACATGATGGTGAATCTTTGGGTGTTGCTGAAGCCCTAACTAGTTTGAAGAAGCAACCAGGTTTTGTTAGATCTCTGGTAACTCCTACAAAATTAGACTTGTCTTTTACAGTTATGTTGGAGCAAATTACAAGGGGTGCTGAGACAAGTAATTTAGGCGTTGACAAGCAAAATTTAAACGCTGACACACCAAGCGCTGACATGAGCAAATTAGGCGCTGACATAAGAAATTTGAGCGTTGACAGACCTGTAGATGAAGTTGATGTATTCCAGTCATCAGCTATCATCAAAGACGTATCTTCACAGGTATTACCATCATCCTTACCCATCATTGATCCATTAGATAAGGGTAAAGGAATTATGGTAGAAGTAGAAGTTCCAAAGAATGCAGCACAGGTAGAGTTTGATAGAAGGTTGGCTGCACAACTTATGGAACAAGAAAGTAAGAAGGTTGGTGAATCACCTTTTGTTGCCACTTCAGAGGAACAAGAAGGAAGTGATGAAGCTAGTACAGATTCAAGTGTGATGATAATTGAGCAACCTGAGAGACTTGAATATGGTGATGATTTGGCAAAAGAGAAGCTTAATGAGTTGAAATTGCAAGTGGATTTTGATATGCCAGAAGTTGTTCAGATGTACCATGCTTGGGAAGATAGATGTATGGAGAATCCAGATTTGACTATTGCAGACCAAATATGGGGTTTGGAGATTCTTCTAAGAGTACAAAAAGACTGCAAGGTAATTCTGAAACACAAAGCTAGCAATATTCTCTCAATGCTGAAGAGGGATAGAAGGGAGCTGTACTACATGCTACTCAGATGTCATGGAACAGGATGGACCTATAAGAAATTGTTGGGATTATCCTTTGAAGAGTTGGAGTACAAGGCTTATCCCATTTGGGCAAAAGTGCAGGAAGAAAACACTCTAAGACTTCTTTCAGATGAAAGGAAAGAAGAACTTGCAGAAGAGATGGAACTTAAGAAGGCAATGATTGTTCCAAGACCTTTGAAGAAGGGAGTTCCTCTTGAGTTTCCTAAAGATATGGATAGATTAAAGCCCAGTGAAGCTGTTATAAGAAGGAGCATCAAGCTCTCACCATTAGAAGCTTCATATATGGTACAAGTGTTACCTCTTGATGCCAGAAACCTATTATAAGCTATGAAGAAGATGAAAGTGGGTTTTGGAAGATTGGCAGGTATGGGAAAGAGGTACACACTTTTACTACACTTATATCTCTCTTTGCAAGTGTGGATAGAGAAGACTTGGTGGACCTTTGGAGGTTGTTGGAAGCCAAGTATGAGACTGAAGCTCCTACTTCAGTCAATGGAATAAAACTTTGGTCAACATTCAAGAGAATGTGTGGACCAACAGAAAAAGATCCTGTTGTTCGGAAGGATCTTGAGGATGATCTCAGTGGTCTTCAATGGCGTTTGTATTCAGCTGCTGGTGTGTACTATTTGAGCTCTACAAAGTTTGCTGACTATCTTCTTGTAGATGGTCAGTATCCCATATCCAAAGAAGTTTTGGAGAAGATGAAGACAACACAGCTGGAGATTGACTATTTAAGTGACGTGGCCAAAGATTTGATTAGACATATTTATTACCAATATGATAAGAGTTGTAAGATTCCTCCTAGTTCTTAATTTTTATTCAGAAACTTGATTACTAGAGTAGATATCAAGTTTAGGGGAGGATTGTTGGGAATAAAATGTAGCCAGTCCACTTGAGCGCTGACAAGAGGAAAACAAGCGTTGATAGGAAGAAAACAAACGCTGACAGATCAAGCGTTGACAAGAAGAAGTCAAGTGTTGATAGGTTGAAGACAAGCACTGATAGGAAGATATGGTATACGCGTATTATGTTTCTAGTTTGTTTCTAGTAAAGATAAGTTCAACATTGTATTTTCTATAATTATCTTTACCTAGAATAGTTGATACGTAGACTCTTGTACAAGGCTTCTTATGTCTATAAAAGAAGACCTTTAGGTTATGTTTCATAATAATAAGTTTTCATACGTTAAACACTTTCATTGTAAGCAAGTTTGTTATTATCAATCAAGTGAAAGTTTGTTTACATCTTTGTGTGTTCTTGTTTAAGTGTTAATTCCGCATAATACTTAGATTACTTTATACATAAACAAAGTTTCTTTACGTGTATAACTTGATCTAATCTCGTATACATAAGCTTAATCGATCTAAGTTTGGGATCAACATTTGATATTGAGGTTGAAAACCGTTGTTATTATGAAAACCTTGGTTATTATTTTGAAACCATTGATTTTGACCATTAAAATTCCCTTGATTTGCATTCCCTTGAAAATTACCCATTTGAGGACCTTGGTTCCTAATTTGGTATTGGGTATTTTGGGCGGGTGGGAATGGTCTTTGTGGAGCTACAAAACCCGGGGGAGCCAAATAATTAGTACTCTTATAAGACAAATGGTTAACATCAACATTTGGTTTAAATTGAACCCTTTCATTAGTATTGGTATTATAAGCACAAACTTGTTGTTGTTGATTGTAAACCTTGTCACAATTAAAATATGAATGTGGTCCACCACAAGTCTCACACGTTTCACAAGTTTCTTTCAAGGCATTAACTTGACCCTTTATTTCTTTGGTTTGTAAAGCAATTGATTCAACAAGCGAAGTAAACTTATCAATTCTTTTGTCGTTCTCACTAGAACTAGCATTTACCATAGTGGCCCTAACACTCTTGGTTTGCACTTTAGCCTTGTTTTCAATTATGGCCCAAGCCTCGTTCATTGATTTCACAAGAATATTGCCTCCGCGGCACTATTAAGTGAGTCTTGGTCATTTAGAGTTAAACCATTATAAAACGTATTGATTTGATGCACTTTAGTAAAACTGTGTTGTGGACATTTTCTTAAAAGCTCTTTAAATTGATCCCAAGACTCACTAAATGTTTCCCCATATTGTTGTTCAAAAGTAATGATTTCATTCCTTAAAGAAGTGGTCCGTGATGGTGGGAAAAAGTAGTTAATGAACTTGGTCTCTAAATCAATCCATGTTGTAATACTTTGGGATGGTTCCTTATCAAGCCAAATCCGGGCTTGTCCCTCGAGGGAAAAAGGAAAGATTTGTAAACGAATGGCCTCTTGTGGCACCCCATTGTATTTGACCGTATTAGTCAAATGGATAAATCTCTTGATATCATCATGAGGGTCATCTTGGGAACGACCCAAAAATGATGTAGCGGAAACCATTTGAATAAAACCCGTTTTGATTTCAAAATTATTTGCTCCAATTGCGGGGAGAACGATAGCTCATCGTTTCCCTCAACGTGAGATTGTAAAATCTCGATCAAAGGTCGGTTATTCGTTGCCATTGTATTGTCGAAAGCACGATTCTCAGGATCGGCTTGAATGACGTTCTTTTTGTTTTTCTTCTTCTTCTTCTTCTTTTTGGAAAAATTGGAAGAATTTGGTACACCAATCGGTATGTATGTACGCGCGCGAGTGCGCATACAATTAAAACTTTGGAATGAGGTAGGAAACCTCGGTCGAATTTGAGAGGAAAGGGATTATCCCTCTCGAGGTGCAATATTAAAAAGCTACAAAAATATATACTTAATACTACTTGAGTTGGCAAACCAATAATCGGTCGTCCCTCTCAATATACGCACAAGCAAGCGGGGAAACGAGGTGGCACAAAGCACTTAAAAACCTTTTTCCTTAGACGGCCTTTTATAGCGTGTCGTCTTATACCCACCTTATAGTTTGTATATATCGAGTTCAAACGTCTTACTAGTATTTATCTATTTTGCCCTTTTATTTCGTTTAGGATTCGAATACAATAGTTAGGTGATGAAATCCCAACTAAGGCCTTATTTGAAAAGTAGGTAAATTAATTGTGCTACGTAATATAATATAGTAAATGAAAAATCTTTTTGTATTTTTTAGAAAAATATATATTCACAATAAAAACCGAAAGAAATCGAACTAAGAAAAGTAACACTAATACGTAAGATTTTTGGTGTAATACTTTTAGGAAAAAGTATTACTTTTTGATTTTTTAATTTTTTTGGGTGCAAATCTTAGGAAATAATTTGCTTTTGTGATTTTTTTTTAATTTTTTTGTATTTTTAAATTTTTGATTTTTTGTGTTTTTTGATTTTTTTAGCTAGAAAAGTAACGTTCAAAAAGAACGGATCCCAAAATCCAAATCGCCTCACGAAATCGTCAATCGTAACGAGCGAAGCGGCAGCGGCGCCAATTTAATGTAATTTTGTGTGCAAATTCTTTTTAACAATTAATGTTCGTTTTCCTCGACTCGACTCGAATTGATATCGGACTAAACGTAAGATTTATTTGTTCTTGGTGAAATGTCTTTTTTGGTATTTTTAAAACTAAATATTACTTAATTAAAAACTAATTCGAAATTAAATCTAACTAAAAACTTACTATTAAAATTTTAAAACTAATTTATACTATATTTAAAACTATTTAAAAATCTAATGTGAACTATTTTAAAATTAAAACTAATTAAAAACTAATTTAAATTTAAATAAAACTTAAAACTATTTTTTTTTATCTATTAAAACTATTTTTAATCAAAACTACATTGATTTTGAACTAATAAAAAAAACTAATTTAAAAAAAAATGAAATATTTTTTATCTTTTTATCCTTTTTATAAACTGAATTAAAGGAAATTGATATAAAACTTTTAAATAAATTTAATAAAACTAAAAACGTGTATTTAAATTGAGAACTAAATCTGGCAGCTAAGAATTTAAAACCTATATTAATTAATTGTTGTGTAAATAAACACAAAAAGAGTACAAGCTAAGTTGGTAAAGCGTTGGACTATTAAACGTGAGGTCTGGTGTTCGAATCCCAAGAGGGACTTATATTTATGCTAATTAATATTTTTTTCGAATTTTGGACAATAGAAATCTCAGACCAAAAGGGACTGAGACTATAAGCAGTTGAAATAAGCAAAACGAAAAACTAAATAAGCATATAAAACTAAAAAAAACAAATCGAAAAAGCAAATAAGCTAATATGCTGATACTAAAAACATAAAACAAATAACAACTAAAAAAAACTTATAACAATAGGCAAAATAAGCTAACTTATGACTTATCAAACAAAACTAAAGAAATATATAATCAGTAAAATCAAATAGCAGTTATAAATACTATAAAAACTAAGCAAATTAAAAAAACAAGCAGACTACTAAAAAATAAAGCAGATCCAATCAAGACAACTTAAATAAGCAGAACTAAATAAGCAGTCCTAATCAAACCGAAACTGATAATCAAAAACCAAGCAATATCCAGTTTAAACAATAACAGCAACGAAGTAAAACAATTAAGCAGGTAATCTAATAAGCCGATTCAAAACAAAACAAACTAAATTACTAAACAAAAACCAACCTAAAGCTAATAAACATAAGCAGATCCAAACGCAAACGTAAGCATATATATTAAATCAAACTTAACTAAAACTTATAAAAATTCAAAGAGAGAAAGAACCTTGATAACGAAACCTTTGGGATGAAGATCGGCGCTGAGCCGTCTTTGTGAACAAATCAGAACCACCGTTAATCATCAACCCGAATCATCAACAACACTCGAACCAAATATCATAACCATAAACTTCGAACCAAACAACATCTACTCGAACAGTATTTAATAAACTTCCCAGTAGGGGAAATTTTATACAACTTTACTTTAATTTAATTAATCCAAAACTCAGAATAAAAACAAATTGCAAACAACTTTAAATAAAAAAGAGACACAAATTAAAACTTAAAGTAGATTTTTCATTAATAATTAAAATTAAATACAATACTTGAAAGAGAAAATTACAAATTTAAATCTAATCTAATTTTTGCAGAAATTAAAATAAAAATAAAGTGCACACAAATTACACAAATTACAGAAATTAAAATAAAAATAAATCTGACTTTTGATTTTTTTTAGCAAGAAAAGTAACGTTCAAAAAGAACGGATCCCAAAATCCAAATCGCCTCACGAAATCGTCAATCGTAACGAGCGAAGCGGCAGCGGCGCCAATTTAATGTAAGAATTTTGTGTGCAAATTCTTTTTTACAATTAACGTTCGTTTTCCTCGACTCGACTCGAACTGATATCGGACTAAACGTAAGATTTATTTGTTCTTGGTGAAATGTATTTTTTGGTATTTTTAAAACTAAATATTACTTAATTAAAAACTAACTTGAAATTAAATCTAACTAAAAACTTACTATTTAAATTTTAAAACTAATTTATACTATATTTAAAACTATTTAAAAATCTAATGTGAACTATTTTAAAATTAAAGCTAATTGAAAACTAATTTAAATTTAAATAAAACTTAAAACTAATTTTTTTATCTATTAAAACTATTTTTAATCAAAACTACATTGTATTTGAACTAATAAAAAACTAATTTTAAAAAAACAAATGAAATATTTTTTACCTTTTTATCTTTTTTTAAAAAACTGAATTAAAGAAAATTGATATAAAACTTTTAAATAAATTTAATAAAACTAAAAACGTGTATTTAAATTGAGAACTAAATCTGGCAGCTAAGAATTTAAAACCTATATTAATTAATTGTTGCGTAAATAAACACAAAAAGAGTACTAGCTAAGTTGGTAAAGCGTTGGACTATTGAACGTGAGGTCTGGTGTTCGAATCCCAAGAGGGACGTATATTTATGCTAATTAATATTTTTTTTGGAATTTTGGACAATAGATATCTCAGACCAAAAGGGACTGAGACTATAAGCAGTTGAAATAAGCAAAACGAAAAACTAAATAAGCATATAAAACTAAAAAAACAAATCGAAAAAGCAAATAAGCTAATATGCTGATACTAAAAACATAAAACAAATAACAACTAATAAAAAAACTTATAACAATAGGAAAAACAAGCTAACTTATGACTTATCAAACAAAACTAAAGAAATATATAATCAATAAAATCAAATAGCAGTTATAAATACTATAAAAACTAAGCAAATTAAAAAAACAAGCAGACTACTAAAAAATAAAGCAGATCCAATCAAGACAACTTAAATAAGCAGAACTAAATAAGCAGTCCTAATCAAACCGAAACTAGAAACCAAAAACCAAGAAATATCCAATTTAAACAATAACAGCAACGAAGTAAAACAATTAAGCAGATAATCTAATAAGCCGATTCAAAACAAAACAAACTAAATTACTAAACAAAAACCAACCTAAAGCTAATAAACATAAGCAGATCCAAACACAAACGTAAGCATATATATTAAATCAAACTTAACTAAAACTTATAAAAATTCAAAGAGAGAAAGAACCTTGATGACGAAACCATTGGGATGAAGATCGGCGCTGAGCCGTCTTTGTGAACAAATCAGAACCACCGTTAATCATCAACCCGAATCATCAACAACACTCGAACCAAATATCATAACCATAAACTTCGAACCAAACAACATCTACTCGAACAGTATTTAATAAACTTCCCAGTAGGGGAAATTTTATACAACTTTACTTTAATTTAATTAATCAAAAACTCAGAATAAAACCAAATTACAAACAACTTTTAATAAAAGAGAGACACAAATTAAAACTTAAAGTAGATTTTACATTAATAATTGAAATTAAATACAATACTTGAAAGAGAAAATTACAAATTTAAATCTAATCTAATTTTTGCTGAAATTAAAATAAAAATAAAGTACACACAAATTACATAAATGAGGGGGTTTTTATAGCCAACCCCCAAGGCTTCTTCATGAAGGTTCGAGAGTAAGAAAATTAATCCCAGCCGTCAAATGCATCATTTCTTCTTTCTCTTTCTTCTTTTCTTGATCAAACGGTTGTGGATACACCAATTCACACGGATCAACAGCATTGCACTTTTGTGTTTGTTGTGTTAGTTTATGGATGGCGTGGAAGATAATGATTGGGGGATTCGTGTGTGATGAGTTGTTTCAGCCAATCACAAGCAGAGGGAATGCCACGTCTGATGAGGAGAGAGGACCACCAATAGTGTTCTTCCCCGATTCTTATGGGGATTTATTCCAAATCGTGTGAATCACACGAGTGAAACAAAAGCCCCAAATATAGATGGGTAATTTTTTGGATCAAGGTAAATTAGGGTTTGGAGATTTGGGGGTGGCTGTGTTTGTTTGTTGAGAGAGAAAGAGAGGGTAAGTGTTTCTAGGTTGTATCGAAACAGTAAATGGGTGTGGGTGAGGGAAAACGTTTATTAAAACGTGTGGGGTGAAGTAAATAATTTTTGTGTGAGTGGGGTGAGTAATTGTTTATTGTGTGAGTTAATACGTAAACGTATTGTGATAGTAGGGGTTGACCAGGGCTTTGACCAATCTTGTTTCCATGATTTTGGGCTTTAAGGCCTATCAAAATTTAAGTCGTTTCATAAACCTTGCCAAATGGGCTAATTTTGGGCTTTTGAAAGTAAAGAAGATAACTTGTTATTCTAATGGGCTTTTTAGCCCATTAGTCCAAATGTGGGACCCACAAGCCCAAGTAATCTTCAATAATTAAATCCACTAAAAATCGAGCTTAAATTTGGCTTCCTTGATCTTTCTTTAAACTCGTGTCGGTTTAGCCGGTTTTTGTGAACTTGGGCACACTTTTGGTCTTTTGACTTTGTCTCCGTTTCTTTCTTGGACTTTTCTACAACATTTGACCATGAAATCCTGTGTTTTCTTTCCTTTTGATCATTTGTACCTATTTCACACAAAAACACAAAACCACGCGTAATTCTGACTTTTACGATATTAAACACATGATTAGGTCTTGTTTTTCCTTGATTTTAGTGGCAAAAGGATAAGTGTTTACACACTTATTAGTAGGCATGAAAGCGGATGTTTGGATAGTTTTCTTTCGCATATTAAATCGAGTTCTAAGATCTATCTTAGCATTTGTTGCATTCATTTGAGCATAGTCATATTCAGGATATGTAGTAAGTAATTTTAACTGATTCTCTTCATATGGTGTCATGCTCTCAGATTCATTTACAAGCACAATCAGATCTAATACCAATCCTAACTTAGTTGCATCATAAAGTCGTGGGTTGTGGTGAAATGCTTGCTTTGCATACCCCGGGTTAGGTGGTAGGTCTATTAGACGCGATAGATTGAACTCTTGAAATGAAGAATGAAACAAGTGTACTAAATGCGAAGCAGAGTTTAATTTTAAAGCAAAATTTCAGTCTTTTTAACTCTCTCAGACGCCTTAATTCCCGTTTCAACTCTTTTAGACTCGAGTATTTCGAAATCCGTTTGTAGTTTTTGAAAATTATTAACGACTGACTCTTTTTCTTTAAGTTCTTTCGAAAGATTTGCTCTTAAATTCTCAATTTCTAGCAGATTATCCATTTGGACTTGCCTAAACCTATCAAATTCAGGATTGGTTAAGGTAGTGGACACATGAGTTAATTCCAAGGTTTTAACCTTTTCCTTATGCAAAGCAAGCTCGGCAGATAAAGTATGATTAACACTGAGGGTTTCAAGGACCGCATTATTCATTTGGCTAAGCAAAGATGCTGAGACCATAACCAAATCAGGTTGAGCAAATGAATTGTTAGTCGTAATAGCTCCCGTTTGTGGTTCACTCAAAGTCTAGGGACTTTCATTGATATTGCTATCATTGTTTGTCTCCTCGATTGAGTTACTAACCACCGAAGGCTGTTCCGAATACTCAGACACTTGCGCAACTTGATAAGGTACAATACTAGTATCTGTAGCAGTATTTGGTACCTCAGAAATTGTGTCAGCTCTATAAAGTGAAAGATTTGCCATGAGAGCTGCTTTGGCGGTATTGAGATCATCACAGTCAGAGTCGTATGCATCCAAATCATCACATTGATATGCGGCATTGTTTGTGATGGATGATGTGAGACCGTCAGTGTCCGTGTGACAACCCAAACCCGAGGTCATTTATTTAATATTATATAATATTATTTTTACGAATAATTTTTAAATTTTTGATAAGTTGAATGAAATGACGATTGATGGTTTTATTTAAAACCGACGTTGGAGGTCTTATTTTTATCCTTTTACTAATAGCGAGGATTATTAGTGACCACGATATCGACGGATGCCGAGATTTTATGTTTTATCATTTGTTGTCTCGATGTTTATATTTTTGACGTTTTTATTATAAGTTCGTATTAAGTCGAGTCGAGAGTCGATATTATTATTTTTGAGGTACGTTTTGAATTTTTAAAAGTATCTTTATGAAACCCAAGCCCTGTAAATATTTTGAAAATTTACTAATAGTTATTTCCCACTTTTTAGCTAACTATTCATATTTTTAGCCACAACTATTGCTAAATTGCAACTTTGGTCCCTACCCCACTATATATAAAGCTAAAAACAAACACACCACTTCAGTTTTCACCCACCAAAATTTTTCACTCTCCCTCTTTCTCTCCATATAAGCCGTAACATCCACCACCTCCACAAATCCACACAATTTCAATTTTATCTTGAGTTTGAGGTTGAATCCAACTAAACCAAGCATAGACCCAATCTTATATTTGATCAAGGATCATATTTGTGTAAGAATTCCTTACATGCAAGCACATTTTTTTTTCTTGATATTGGTAGGTAGGAGCTATGATCATGCATGGCATTTTCATGATGATCCATGGTGATTCTTGCTAAAGATCTTGTTAAAACTTCATTTTGATCTAAATATTTTTATTTTGATTATGATTTTGATGTTATGGTTGATGTATGATGATGTTAGGGTATAGAAATGAGCATTTCTATGGTTGGTTTTTATCAAAAAGTTGATTTTGTACAAGATTTTTATAGTCATTTTATAACAGTTAGTAAAGTGTAATCCGAATTTTTATGTTTTGAAAATGGCTTAACTTATAGCCTTGGTTTATAGATAATTTTCTTATCTTCGATTTGATATAAGGTAGAGCTTCTAGCTCCAAACGAGCGCGAAGTTATGATGTTTTGAATGATCGTGTACCGCCTGACGAGTATCGGCACTACAAGTAGTTGTTGTCAATATTTGGATCGAATCTAGGGGACTCTAAATGGATGTTTTGGAAACTATAACCTACTGATAATGAGGTGTTTATTTTATAGGTTGAGTTTACTTTAAAACCCGAGTGTCGGTTTTGTAAACGGAGTCGTTTAAATAAGTTAAAACGGTTGTATGAAAAAAATTAACGTAAATCTGTCCGGATTTTATAGTTTGAAAATGAGTTGGGTAAAGTACTTTAAAAGTAATTTCATTTGATACACTTGTAAGAGGAATTTCTATATATAGTAAGTTAGTTTATCGAGTCGTTTCATAAACGGTTGACAAGTTTAAAAGGGGTAAAATAAGCTAGTACATGTAGTATGTACCGGCGGACTTTGTATAAAGTGTAAAATGGTTAAGTAAATGTGTAGTAAAGTATAATGAAGTTATTTATATCGTTTTCTCTCGAGTTTATCGTGACTTTATGAGTTTGAGTTTGATGTTGTTAGGTATGATTTATTTTTCAAGTTTATTATTGATGAACGCGCCTTATTTCATAGGTTGCGGTTTTTGTGTTTATCGGGCATCAACTATCGTCGAAGATCATCTTACTACTGCTATTACTCCAGGTGAGTCTATAGCCTCGCTTATGTAGTTGTTTTGAATGATTTTAAAACCCGCGAGGGGGATACATGCTATTTGAAAGTAAAATGAACACAAGTCATGATTGATTGTTTGGACCCGAATGTTGCTTTGTTGCCTTTGTTGTTTTGAATTGCATAAGTACCCTATTTGCAAAAGACCCTAAATTCATGAGTCGTTAACTATCTTCTGACTTGATGTTGTGAGTTGGGAATAGCCGCTTATTCTAATAATAGTACTATTGGGCTGACGACCCTATCCGAGACCAGGGCTTTACGCTGAGTAACCCGCTGGGAAGGATAATTTTACGAGAATGAGAATTGGTATCCTTGTAAATGATACCCTAGTAGGGGCACTGGAATTTCATCTAGTCATGCCGGCTTTAGGCGTGGGTGACTAAGTTAAGGGGTTGGTGTCATGAGCTTAATACAATTCAGTAGCTATTGTTATATACCAGAATTCCTGAATAATAGATTGTGTGCACGACAATTCTATTAAATGATCTTGATTGATTTTTCTCTTGTGTTCAAACGTTGATTTGGAAAACCTATAGACTCGCTCAACCGTTGTGTTGATGATTTTAAGCATGTATTTCAGGTATTGAAGATGATGAATTGCGGAGCTTGCTGGAGAAGGATTGCGGGATTGCTTTTTTGGTGATTGGTCTAAAACGGATTCTTTTCCCTTTTGTCATAAAAATAATAATGTACGGTCAAGTACTTTGGTAAATTGTTTGTGGATTTGATAAAGTCTTTGTGGGACCTAAATATTATTCTGATATTTCTAAAATTATTTTACTTGAGATTGAAAGTTTTAGACAATGGTTAATTTAAATCCTTTTATATTTCAAATGTATTATTTTGAGATTGTTCAAAGTGTCTTGTGTAACAATGTTTGTGTTTAGCACCCAAATGTGTATTTCCGCTGCGCCCCAATGTAATTTGGGGGTGTGATAGATTGGTAATCAGAGCTTTTTAGTTATAGCGAATTAGGTCGATTTTTGAAACATGTCATAAACTATAACTTTGGTGTCGAAAATATTTTACAAAAGCAACGCAACTTCTCTACAAGCCTCTGGTAAGATTATTTGTTTTGTATTGTTTTATAGTTGATGTATCCCTTAAAATTGAAATGATTTTTAGAGTATTTATTAAATAAATACTATGATGATATATAATGATGTATTGATGTTGTTGAAAGTACGTTGATTACTTGTTATTGTAATTTTCTTTATATAATGAATATGTATATAATTTTAAATAATGACCTTATATACTGCCGAGAGTCTGGGACAGTAGACCAGATGTTAAACGATTTTACAACTGATTTCTTGCGACTTATATCGGGTATGAGGAAGTTTGATTAGTTGATGTATGATAGATATGTGGTTGAAATTGGTGTGATTAGAGGGTTGATATGAAAGAAAGGTGGTTTTAAAGGTTGTATTTGGTATGTGGAGATTTGAGTTTGTTAGGACTTGGAAGATGGATGAGATTGCTAGTCTTGGGTCGATTGTGATGAATTGGTGTGTTTGAATTGAGTGATTTAAAGAGAAGTAGGTAAGTTTTGAAAGGATGAGTGAGTGGAGCCTCTGGTGAGATTGATTCTAAGTATTGCTTGGAAGCTTAGGAATGTTAAAAGTCGTACTGAGATTTGCCTTGTGATTAATCTGCCGTGTAGCAGTGAGTATTTGGATTTTGAGAATGAGCTGCCATCAGGTTATGGATTTGACCTTGAGGTGTGAAAAGGGAAATGGACGAGTGTGATGAAGCTGACAACAATGTTAAGGAGGATGAGGAGCTGTTGTCTAAAGGACTAATCGTGTAATGGATTTCTTTGTATCTTATTTTCTTTTGTGATTGGACTTATTTAAACCTTGTGTCGTAGCATTGTGATGGAACTTATTATCCTTTAAGTTTGTTCGGTAGATGATTGTAGTGACAGACAGTGCCACTGCCTTGTTGAATTCTCAACGCAATCTAAATTACCCTCATGATCTGTGATGTGCCTTTGTTAACTCTTTTGAGTTTTGGTTGATGAACCATTGTAGTTTATGTTGTTCGTGCATGTAGTATCCATGAGATGTCCTGATAAAGAATTCCTTCTTTTATCTTGATATGTATACTTAACATGTTTCTTTCCTCCGTGATAATGGAAGAAGGAGTAGGGGAATCATATTTCTGTCATTAGTGGATACCCACGTGACTAAGTATCTTGAAATATGTTGCCAAAACTAACGACTGCTACTTTGAACACTTTGAACGAACAAGTTATTGCTAGAGCATTTGGAGCTAATCGTGCTGCCAGGAATTAAAAGATGTTGGAGTTAGTTGTGTTGAGAATAATGATGATGCTGCTGAGAATAATGATGATGCTGCTGAGAATAATGATGATGCTGCTGAGAATAATGATGATGCTGCTGAGAATAATGATGATGCTGCTGAGAATAATGATGATGCTGTTGAGAATAATGATGATGCTGCTGAGAAAATGATGATGCTGCTGAAAATAATGGCGATGCTACTAACAATAATGAGGATGCTGCTGATCCAGATGATAGTATTGCTGCTATTCTACAAGTTCAAGAGAATGTACTTATGCTAGTTTTCAGAAGTGTGGTTCTGCGCAGTTTTGTGGTATTAGTGGTGCATTAGAATTGCATAGTTGGATTGATAAGATAGAGAGTACTTTGAGATTATTGGATGTTCAGAAACTAATAAGGTGAAATATGCTGCTGCTATATTTCAGGATGGTACACTAAGATGGTGGAATACTAAGTGACTACTTTAGGATTGGTTGTGACTAATAGTAAGGCATGGACCGTAATGAAAGGACTATTGACTGCTAGGATTTGTCCTGAAAAGGAACTAGAACAGTTGGAATCCGAATTGAGATAATTAGTGCTAAGGGACGATGATACTACTGCCTACTGGGAAATTTTCTGAGCTATATTTGTTATGTCATGATACTTTTGTGAATGACCGTAAAACAACGAAGCAGTACATTAGGGGATTGTCTAGTGATACCAAGAGTGAGATTATTTCTTCTTAAACTGAATCTTTAGATGAAGCTGTTCAGAGGACGTTTGATTTAATGGACGTGAAAGTGCAAGTTAGGAAAGATAGCATTGTTGAAACAATAAGAGATAGTGGGAATCTGCTTAGTCTAACCCGAACCAAGGTCAGAATTGTAAGGATTTCAGTAACAACAATAACCAAAGACAGAACCAAAATCGGTATTTAAACCATGGGAGGAATGATGGGATTTGTGATGCCACTGTGTCTAGAAGTGACAAGATAAATCTCGAGTGTGTTTGCTGTACTCTATACCATGTAGGTAATTTTGCACAATTGCGACTAGAGTTAGGACAACCTGGTCATAAAGCTGCTAAGTGCAGAAAAAGAGGATTAGTCAATGGAATTAGTATCCCTGGAGTAGTGATATGTTTTAGCCGTGGTGAGAAAGAATACAAACAAAGGAATTTTCCAAGGAAAGGAAATTGACAAGATAGGAATGCTGCCGCTCTGGTTTACGTTTGAATCATGCTGACAAACCTTAAGGTCTGGATGTTGTAAATGGTATATTCTTACTTGAGATTCTTTATGTCAGTATGTTGTTTGGTTTCAGATCGGTTAGAAACTGTAGAAATGTAAAGATTCAGTTGTTTTATCAACGGAGAGTCAATAGGATTGACAATTAACTATGATGTGGAGTTAACCGACGGAAAGGTTGCTAGTGTTAGTTTTACACTGAGAGTGTGTTCCTTGAATTTAGGAAAGTAGGTGTTTAGTATCGACTTGATGCTCAAAGAGTTGGAAGCTTTGGATGTGGATTATTGGTATGAATTGGTTAGTGGTGCGAAGTGCTGATGCTTGAGATTGGACTAATCTTCATATAAATTGATAGCTGCTGGTTTAGATTTTGCTGCAAAAGCTGAGTGTTGACTATGAGAGGTGATGAGTGAATTTTCCGTTTGAGAAGTATCTTGTCTGGAAACAAGGAAGTATGTAGAAGAGGAATGTGATGTATTCCTAGCTCAGGTAATTAGTGATAGAGTGGTTGAGTAGAAGTGGAGAGATCGTTAATGACTTGAGAGTATTCTGAGGTTTTCCTGAAGTTTTCAGTGTTGTTGCCGCCTTGTGAAATGGAATTCGTTTCGATTGAGTGTTGTAAGCGATAGGTGTAGTGCTTCTGCGTTTCGTTGTGTAGTGCTGCTGCGTTCTGTTGGGTAGTATTTGTATGCCTTATCATTTGGCACCGCCAGAGTGGAATGAGTGATTCGGTCAACTACGAGAAGTGATGGATAAGGGATGTATTAGATTAAGTTTCGTTACAGTGATGATCGCTTGTGTTGTTTGTCAAGAAAGATGGAATGTTTCGGATGTGTATTGATGATCGAGAGCTTATCAATTGACAGCCAAGAATGGGTACTCATTACCGAGGATTGATGATTCGCATGATCCTTGCAACTTGTCTGGATCCAGTGTGTACTCAATGATTGCTTTGGGATATGGTTATCATTAACTGAGAGTTAGGAAGGAAGATGTTCCTATAGTTGTTTTTCGTACTTGATGTGGGTACTTTAAGTAGCAAGTGATGTTTTTGGAATGGACGAACGTGTCTGCCGTATTAATGGACTGGGTGAATCATGTGTGTGAGTTGTATTAGGATGAGTTAGTCATTGTATCTATTGAAGATATTCTATTTTATTCCAAGAGGAAAGAAGGAACATAAGTAGCATATGAGGATGAATTTGGGATGGTTGGAAGAAGATAAATTGTATGTAAAGTTTTCTATGTGTGAATGTTGGTTAAAATATTTGCGTTTTCTAAGACAGTTGATTGACAACAAAGGTATTCGTGAAGATCTTGCCAAGATTGAAACGATCAATGATTGGTCGGTACCAACGACGCCGACGGAAATCTGTTAATTCCTTGGTTTAAGCTGGGAATAATCGGAGGTTTATCGAAAGGTTTTCACTGATTGTTAAACCATTGATTAAGCTGACTAAGAAGAAATGGGTGTGTGAGTCCCACTTATACATCTAAATTGTAAGTTTCGAGATCTGATCCTTATCAGATGAGGAAGCTGTATACTGAACACTGAAGGGTAGGCTGTGTTCTGCACTGATGTTGTCATTTTTGAAAGGATCTGAAGTATTTATAGTTTGTAGTTTGCTGTGGTGCGTATCATAAGGGTTATGTAGTTGTGGTGTTTGTTTTGAGGTGGTAGAAATATTACTTGTATGGAATCAAGTGTGTAGTATTAACGGATCATAAGAGTTGCTTCATAATTAATTTGTTGGGATGAAAAACGAAATGAGTAGAGGATTACCAGTTATATATTTTGAGTATTTGAGTATGATGGTGGTTATGACTGTGAGTGATTATGACTACGAGATTCGCTACCATCCGGGAAAGGCGAATGTGGTAGCTAATGCACTTATTAGGGATAAAAAGGGGAAAATCTTTTAAGATTTGAGTTTTGGTAATGACAAGAAGTGTGGATTTGATAGAAAGGATATTAGAATTTTTAAGTTAGCGGTCTGAATTGAGAAGGATGTCAAGGTAAGTGATTTTGACATTTTGTCAACTTATAGAAAGGATTTTGTTGTAAAGTCAAGTGAGACATGGTATATTGAGCACTCCTAACATATCTAAGTTGAGAGAGTGAGACTTAGTGATGAAGGAATCTCACAAGTCAAGTAATCGATACGATTTGGTTTGGATAAAGATGAAAGTTGAGTTGAGTACTGTGTCTTATACAGAGAATGATGGACAGAGTGAAAGGACGATTCGAACATTGAACGGTATACTTGTGCGTGTGTGATTGACTTAGAAATTGTTGGAATTTTTATATGACGATGATTGTCATGCTAGTAGTAAGACTGTACTATTGATAGTACATAAAGAACTTCCATTTGTGAAGGTTAAAGATTGTGAGTTATGGACGTAAGATTAGGTTTTCGGTGTATTGCAGAAATGTAGGTGGAATTGAATGATTGAACTAGAAATAATGTTGGCAATATTGATAAGATTGTATGGGTTAAGGACCGTTTATTAGTAACAAGGAGTTGTCAGAAGAGTTATGTTGGTATTCGAAGAAATCGATGGAGTTTGAAATTGGGAAACGTGGTTATGCATAAGGTGTCGTTATGACGGGTGAAATTTGTTTTCAGAACAACAACAAGGAAAGAATTCAACTTGAAGATAAGTTGCTTTTCATAGAAAGAACTTTGAAGAGTTCTCATGAGGTCGAAACATGGTAATGATTATATTGTGAAGATGCAAGTATTCTAGAAGTAGAATTTGAAATTGTGAAAGAAGCATGAGGATTTCTTTAAGGAAAAGAGTTCTCATTTGTTCTGGAGGTATGGGATGTGAGTGTAAGAGGGGCAGAGCGTCGGGATGTCGCTCTCTTTTAGGAGGGTAGGATGTGACAACCCAAACCCGAGGTCATTTATTTAATATTATATAATATTATTTTTACGAATAATTTTGAAATTTTTGATGAGTTGAATGAAATGACGATTGATGGTTTTATTTTAAACTGACGTTGGAGGTCTTATTTTTATCTTTTTACTAATAGCGAGGATTATTAGTGACCACGATATCGACGGATGCCCGAGATTTTATGTTTTACAATTTGTTGTCTCGATGTTTATATTTTTGACTTTTTTATTGTAAGTTCGTATTAAGTCGAGTCGATAGTCGATATTATTATTTTTGAGGTAAGTTTTAAATTTTTAAAAGTATCTTTATGAAACCCGAGCCCCGTAAATATTTTGAAAATTTATTAATAGTTATTTCCCGCTTTTTAGCTAACTATTTACATTTTTAGCCACAACTATTGCTAAATTGCAACTTTGGTCCCTACCCCACTATATATAAAGCTAAAAACAAACACACCACTTCATTTTTCACCCACCAAAATTTTTCACTCTCTCTCTTTCTCTCCATATAAGCCGTAACATCCACCACCTCCACAAATCCACACAATTTCAATTTTATCTTGAGTTTGAGGTTGAATCCAACTAAACCAAGCATAGACCCAATCTTATATTTGATCAAGGATCATATTGGTGTAAGAATTCCTTACATGCAAGAACATTTTTTTTCTTGATATTGGTAGGTATGAGCTATGATCATGCATGGCATTTTCATGATGATCCATGGTGATTCTTGCTAAAGATCTTGTTAAAACTTCATTTTGATCTAGAGATTTTTATTTTGATTATGATTTTGATGTTATGGTTGATGTATGATGATGTTAGGGTATAGAAATGACCATTTCTATGGTTGGTTTTTATCAAAAAGTTGATTTTGTACAAGATTTTTGTAGTCATTTTATAACAGTAAGTAAAGTGTAAAATCCGAATTTTTATGTTTTGAAAATGGCTTAACTATAGCCTAGGGTTGTAGATAATTTTCTTAGCTTCGATTTGATATAAGGTAGAGCTTCTAGCTCCAAATGAGCGCGAAGTTATGCTGTTTTGAATGATCGTGTACCGCCCGACGAGTATCGGCACTACAAGTAGTTGTTGTCGATATTTGGATCGAATGTCGGGGACTCTAAATGGATGTTTTGAAAAATGTAACCTACTGATAATGAGGTGTTTATTTTATAGGTTGAGTTTACTTTAAAACCCGAGTGTCGGTTTTGTAAACGGAGTCGTTTAAATAAGTTAAAACGGTTGTATGAAAAAAAGTAACGTAAATCTGTCCGGATTTTATAGTTTGAAAATGAGTTGGGTAAAGTACTTTAAAAGTAATTTCATTTGATACACTTGTAAGAGGACTTTCTATATATAGTAAGTTAGTTTATCGAGTCGTTTCATAAACGGTTGACAAGTTTAAAAGGGGTAAAATAAGCTAGTACATGTAGTATGTACCGGCGGACTTTGTAAAAAGTGTAAAATGGTTAAGTAAATGTGTAGTAAAGTATAATGAAGTTATTTATATCGTTTTCTCTTGAGTTTATCATGACTTTATGAGTTTGAGTTTGATGTTGTTAGGTATGATTTATTTTTCAAGTTAATTATTGATGAACACGCCTTATTTGATAGGTTGCGGTTTTTTTTGTTTATCGAGCATCAACTATCGTCGAAGATCGTCTTACTACTGCTATTACTCCAGGTGAGTCTATAGCCTCGCTTATGTAATTGTTTTGAATGATTTTAAAACCCGCGAGGGGGATACATGCTATTTGAAAGTAAAATGAACACAAGTCATGATTGATTGTTTGGACCCAAATGTTTCTTTGTTGCCTTTGTTGCCTTTGTTGTTTTGAATTGTATAAGTACCCTATTTGCAAAAGACCATAAATTCATGAGCCGTTAACTATTTTCTGACTTGATGTTGTGAGTTGGGAATAGCCACTTATTCTAATAATAGTACTATTGGGCTGACGACCCTATACGAGACCAGGGCTTTACGCTGAGTAACCCGCTGGGAAGGATAATTTTACGAGAATGAGAATTGGTATCCTTGCAAATGATACCCTAGTAGGGGCACTGGAATTTCATCTAGTCATGCCAGCTTTAGGCATGGGTGACTAAGTTAAGGGGTCGGTGTCATGAGCATAATACAATTCAGTAGCTATTGTTATATACCAGAATGCCTGACTAATAGATTGTGTGCACGACAATTCTATTAAATGATCTTGATTGATTTTTCTCTTGTGTTCAAATGTTGATTTAGAAAACCTATAGGCTCGCTCAACCGTTGCGTTGATGATTTTAAGCATGTATTTCAGGTATTGAAGATGATGAATTACGGAGCTGGTTGGAGAAGGATTGCGGGATTGCTTTTGTGGTGATTGGTCTAAAACGGATTCTTTTCCCTTTTGTTATAAAAATAATAATGTACGGTCAAGTACTTTGGTAAATTGTTTGTGGATTTGATAAAGTCTTTGTGGGACCTAAATATTACTCTGATATTTCTAAAATTATTTTACTTGGGATTGAAAGTTTTAGACAATGGTTAATTTAAATCCTTTTATATTTCAAATGTATTATTTTGAGATTGTTCAAAGTTTCTTGTGTAACAATGTTTGTGTTTAGCACCCAAATGTGTATTTCCGCTACGCAATGTAATTTGGGGGTGTGATAGTCCGCGACTCCCGGATCTGTGAGAAATGCCAACTCTTCTTCATTGAGCTCACGTCCTTAGGCTTGAGCATTCACCAAGTAGATCTTCTCCTGAAACCATGTGCTGTCCCTTTTCCTCCTGGGCTGCTTACACTCTCGGGCCATGTGCCCTTCCCCTTTGCAGTTGTAGCATATAATCACCTTCGTTTTGCCAGTGCTATTACCTCTTGTAGCAGCAGTGTTAGATGAACGTGCACCAGCAGTAGATGAATTGGGTCTCCCCTGAAGTGGTTGCACCATGACTCTGCCATCTTGAATTGTAGCTTGTTGTCGAGAGTTAGAAGAGTTCCTTAACTGATTGTTTGCTGGAGCTGGCCTTCTTTAACCTCGTTTGTTCAATGTTTGAGTGAGATAAGCAGACATTTGAGCAAGTATATAAGTAGGATTATCCCCTTGTCTAAACTCAGGGACAGGAATCTCATCATCACAATAGAACGCTGGTTCTGATTGAGCTACAAGCGGATTTGATGGAGCACTAACTTTTTGTGAGTAATGGGGTTGAGGAGCCTCAAGTTGTTGATAGGTAAAAGCAGGGTTTGTTGGAGGTTGATGAGGTGAATACTGGTGTGAAGCATAAGGTAACGGATGTGAATCTCCTTGTGATGATGTTGCTGGTTGCTTGTATTGTTGGTGATAAGATGTAGGCGGTTGTGGTAAGATCAAGTACTGTGGGAAGTTTGGTGTTTGATACAATGGTTGATAGGAAGATTGGTGTCCCAAAGCAAGCGGAGAGTTGTGATATGACAATATAGGATGGTGTGCCATTAAAGCCAATGGTTCTTGATATGATCCTTGAGAGATGTTCTCGTGTTGTTTCAAGAAGGCATAGAGTTGATCTAAATTAGAGTTGTGCAAATATCGAATCATCTTAACATCGGTGACATACTGACTCCATTCTTGGGGTAACGTGTTCAAGAACTTTCTGTTTAGTTGAAACTGTTCAATCCTTAGATTATACACGTTCATGTCATTCATCAAAGTAGTGAAACGCCAGTAGTAATCGTGAAAAGTCTCCCCTGGAATGTATGTAAACCTATCAAACAAGTCATACAATTGACACTCTCGTTCTTGCTTAGTTAGAGATGTCCCTTGTAACAAAACAGCTAATCGATCCCAAAGATCCTTTGCCACTTTATTTTCACTTACCATTCTAAAGATATCGGGTGGAAGGGCTTGAAGAATTGTCTGAACGACCCTTTCATCTGCATCGGCAATGATTTTGTTAGCATCAGTCAACTCATGATACAACCTTTCCCTCGTCACATTGTTGACGGTAACTTCTCCCCAATCTAATGGACCTTTTTCAATTGATTGAAGCATAAGTCGACCATTGGGTTTGCCCATGATGTACGTTTTCATACGACCTTGCCATGCTTCAAATAAATCTTTAATGAGAAAAGGTAGGCGAGTGTCAGTACCCGAGATGATTGAGATATCGGTAAGTGAAGTCATTGTAGGCATGAATGAATGATGATTCATTGTTGGAACACTTGATTGAAAAAGATTATCTTTTGATCGTTCAATGAAGTAAGGATGTGAAAAATGTTGTTGTCGCTTTAGATCGTGTGTTGATGTATCAGTATTGAAATCCACTAAGAATCCTAGAAACATATTCTAAATAAAACCAATCACTAATCTTCGGAATAATCCCCTATCTTCGGAATATCCTTATCTTTGGAATAACCTTGATTTTCAGAGAAATTTGGATTTTCGGAATATGTGATGTTTCAGAGAAATCTTCGGATAAATCTTTGGAATAATTGGGTTTTCAGAAAAAACGATCTTCGGAATAATTGAACTTTTCAGAACTTTCTTCGGAATAAGAGGATTTTCAGAAAAAGAACCAATCTTCGGAATAACTGAGATTTCTTCGGAATTCGTGGATTTTCAGAACTTTCTTCGGAATAAGTGGGTTTTCAAAACTTTCTTCGGAATATGTGGGTTTTCAGAACTTTCTTCGGAATATGTAGGTTTTCAGAAATTTCTTCGGAATAAGTGGGTTTTCAGAAGTATCTTCGGAATATGTGGGTTTTCAGAAATTTCTTCGGAATAAGTGGGTTTTCAGAAGTTTCTTCGGAATAAGTTATCTTTTCAGAAAAGAACAAATTTTCAGAAAAATTGAACTTTTCAGAGAATTCTTCGGAATAAGTGATCTTTTCAGATATTTCTTCGGAATAAGTGAACTTTTCAGAGATTTATAAACCCTTTTCCGAAATGAAAAAATTTCGGAATAACAAACCCTTTTCCGAAATTTCTGGTACGTATGGATGTACAGTAACTGAATAATAGCTAAAAAGTTCCCAAAAACACGAAAGAATTTTGTGATTTATACCAAGATAATCAAACCGTATGTTTTGTTTACCACTTTAAACCATAAAATCACAAAAATTTTCAAAATTTGACATGGATTATCCTAAAACACCCACTAACCCAAACAAACACTAAATAACACGAATCAACATACCTTAAATCATCCCATGCTCTTGATACCAATTGTAGAACAATGATAATCTATAATCTAATCAAGAGGGTTGTTGTTAATCTAGAGAGAGAGAGTAGAGAGAGAAACAAATAAACTTTATTAAAATGTGTAAAAGAAACTAAACAACCAACACCCCTTTCCATGGTGGAAAGGGGTTTATATACCCAAGTCCTTAAGTGGACTTGGGCCTCCGGCCCATGAACATGCTCATGGGTCGGGCTAAACATAAGAATTACATAAACAATACTACGAGCCTATAACTATATAGTCAGAGTGACCGAGACTTTCTCAATACACAAAACGTATTTCTAACAAACTTTATGAGACATGATGTATTTAGGACGAAATGGAGATAAAACGATTATGGTGATGATGAAGAACAAATAAAGATGATAAAGTAGATGAAGATTAAACCAAGATTAAACAAAAAAAAGAAAAAAAAAGATTAGATTAAGGAAAGAAAAAGGAAACAAATATGGTGTTTTTCCTAGTGAGAGAAACAAACACCCATTCTCTTTCTAAGATGAAACAAATGGAAAAAACCCCCACACAAATGAGGTGGAATGTCCTTTTATACTAAAGAGTAAATGTTTAGGAGGCCTTCCTCATTTTTGTGTTCGGGACTAATTCCCGTTACATAAACATTAATAACTAAGAACTCTCGACACCGTTAAATAGTATTTTTCACGAGCTTCGCAACGGTATATTATATGACCATCACTTTAAATACGGCTAACAATTAGGATTCTCATAGCTATAGCAGTGTACTATGATTATGAGATATGGAAAATGGATGTAAAAACCGCGTTCTTGAATGGTTTCTTTGAAGAAGAAATCTATATGGAACAACCTGGAGGTTTTGTTGATCCTAGGTATCCCAGAAAAGTGTGTAGGCTTCAAAGATCCATTTACGGACTTAAGCAAGCATCAAGAAGCTGGAATAAAAGATTTGATGAAGAAATCAAAAATTTTGGTTTTGATTAAAATCTAGATGAGCCATGTATATATCAAAAAGCTAAGTGGAGTAATGTTGTTTTCCTAATCTTATATGTTGATGACATAATCATTATGGGAAATCATATTCCAAGTTTACAAGAGGTAAAGACCTATCTTGGGAAGTGTTTTTCTATGAAAGATTTAGGGGAAACGACATTTATTCTTGAAATAAAAATCTATAGAGATAGATCAAAGCGATTAATTAGACTAAGTTAAAATGGATACCTTGATAAGATCTTGAAAAAGTATAGAATGGATAATTCCAAGAGGTGTCTCATTCCAATGCAAGTTCGCACTGACTTAAATAAAACACAATGTGTTACTGCATCTGTAGAGATGAAGCATATGCAGAATGTTCCTTATGTTTCGGTTGTAGGATCTACTATGTATGACGTGAGGTGCACAAGACCTGATGTTACGTTTGCGCAAAATATTACAAGACTATTTCAGCAAAATCCAGGTGAAAGTCACTGGACTGTTGTGAAAAATATTCTTTTGTATTTAAGACATACTAAGGACACGTTTTTGGTTTATGGTGGAAAGTCGGAAGCTATTGAGCTACAAGTTAATTGTTATTGTGATGTTGGATTTGAAACCGATAGAGATGACACTAAATCTCAAACTAGGTATGTTTTCATTTTGAACGGATGCGCGATAGTATAGAAAAGCTCTAAACAAAGTACTACTGCACTGTAACACCCCATTTTGGTAAATGGAATATCACAGGATAAATATGGCGTGTCATCAAAGCATGCAAGGTAAATGTCTAAAAACATTAAATGACCATGAATAGAAATACCAGAAACAAACATCGGTAGTCCAAGTATAAGCTCACACACATGAATATAAGTACTGAAATGGAAAAGAAGTAAACAATGTCCAAAGAACTAAAGTAACGTAATGTACGGAAATGCATAAAGTAATGAAAGCTAGATAGCTTCCATACGTATGCACATACTCTCAAGTCTACGAGCGTCCTTGAGTACCTGCCGTTTGGGGAACATGAAAGGAAAACGGCTGAGCATAAAGCCTTTCGACGTACAGTCGGTAATGGGCCCGGCCCGACAGGCCCACGACCCACACACACCTTACTTATCCTACAAGAAACCCTAAGCCTATATAAACAGGGGTAGGGGTCTCATTCTACAACAGGTTCTCTCTCTCTTAACCACACCTCATATACAATATATCGACCGAATACTAACTTGACCGTCAGAGGTGGACCCCGGGGCTCCGGCCTCGGGTCCACGTCTAACCGGTTTACCTTTGTTTGCAGCATTACTCAGGACCTGGGAAGACAACGAACGGCCCAGGAGAGTCGTTAGACCAGCCCAGCCAAACTATGCTCCAACAAGTTGGCGCCATCCGTGGGACCCTAACTAAACTATGTTTCGTGGTCTCATACTATCGAAAAGCAAAGCTCTATGTCAAAAGTCGGTATGTCCAAAACTTCAGTATTTTTGTTTTTCCTCGCATAAATAAAATGTGTTCGTGTTTTGTCACGTATCAAAAACAACAGATTCGGACTTCGTGGATTCGTTCGTTTCTTTTAGACTGATGTTACACAATCAGTGGTATGCAAGTTTAATATACAAAAGTGCCAAGAGATAAGTGCAGTCTAATTAAATTTTTATGACACACTGATCATGCGTTAGTTGTTTCCCTAGTTATAATATTTTATTAGTCATGAATTTCTGTACAAGATATTACTTATCTGATAGAGCATATTTATTTCGTTCGGATAAAAGATTTATCGATATTTTTTGGATCAGTAAAAGATATTGCTTAAATATTTTATCTCTTATCTGCAATCATCATTATCTGCAAATATTATCCTTTACTTATATAGTATTTATCATAAATGATTTATGTGTATAAGGATGTGGTGATGAACAAATCTCGACTGGAAGGTTATTGACGAGCTATCGATATGTATAGTAAACATAAAATTTTCCAACTAAGAAATTACTATATTGATGTCTCGTATAGTTTTGCAAGTCATGATGTGATAGAGCCTTAGAGATGTACACATGAATATCTTTTTTTTATCCGCGGTTATGACATGTCCAACCGTGCTACTCCGCACGTCCGGGCATAATTTATTATTTCATTACGGTCATGAGCCGTGTATCCTGTAACTAATCCGCATGTTCGGGTATATTATTTATTTTAATAAAAGATATTACATGTATCATTTAAATTACTACATGATATTATTTATCTTTTAAATTTAGCAAGGATATATTCTGATATTTTTTAAATTTATAAAATATTACGCATATTTTTAAACTATTAGAAGATATTGCCTATATCTTCTATTCAAAAATATTATTCTCGATATTTTTATATAATAGAAGATATTATGTATATTTCTTAAATTAATAAAAGATATTACGTATATCTTTTAAATTAGTAAAAGATATTAAATACATCTTTTAATATAATTTCCTAATTTATTTTCTATTCGCGGTTATGGTCCATCCTTCCGCGCTCGAACATATCTAGCCTACGGGCGTACATGTACTTATCGTTACCAAGCGGAATAAGAGGATTGAGTGTGCCTAATAATTCAACTTGTCGTGTAAGAGGGTTGCGAACCCAACGACCACAGATCATGTATCCTTGTTAGACACCTTACTATCAAGACGTTGTAGTAAGTTACGCAAACCACATGACTCATGATGGACTTGCAAAAGACACACTGTGTACGTCTAACAAAAATTTTGTCAAAACTTTGACCGTCCTTATGGTAGTAGCGGTACGCCGCACGTAATGACATAGCTCATCCAATAAGTTAGTTAAGATACGTCTTATACTGTGTGACAATTCGCGGTTATGGCAAGACCCATCCGCGTTGGTTCGCACGTTCGAACCTAATTTCTATCTTTCGTACGCGGCTATGGTACGTCCATTCGTGTTGGTCTACACGACCGTAATTTTTTGAATACTTGATTAAGTTTAATACTACTAATCGAGTGTAGCACCATTAAACTTGGGGGCTACTAGGGTATACTAATACCACTAATTATGTGCACGTCACACAAATATCTTTGGATATGTTCCTCTGCCGCAAAAGTACGCCTTCTGCCGGTTTATTACTTTGCAATGGAAGTATCTCTTCCATTGGCTTATTCCTTCGTCGCGGAAGTACTCCTTTCGCGCGCTTATTTCTTTGCCATGGAAGTATCTCTTCCTTTGGCTTATTCCTTCGCCGCGGAAGTACTCCTTCCGCACGCTTATCCCTTTGCCATGGAAGTATCTCTTCCATTGGCTTATTTCTTCACCGCGGAAGTACTCTTTCCACGCGCTTATTCCTTTGCCATGGAAGTATCTCTTCCATTGGCTTATTCCTTCGCCGCGGAAGTACTCTATTCGCGCGCTTATTTCTGCGAAATGGAAGTATCTCTTCCATTGGCTTATTCCTTCCACGCGGAAGTACTCCTTCTGCGCGCTTGTTTCTGCGCCATGGAAGTATTTCTTCCATTGGCTTATGCCTTTGCCATGGAAGTATCTCTTCCGTTGGCTTATTCATGCGTCGTGGAAGTATTCTTCCACGTGCTCGTTATCTTCGCCGTGGAAGTATCTCTTCCACGTGCTTATTATCTTCGCCGTGGAAGTATCTCTTCCACGTGCTTCTTATCTTCGTCGTGGAAGTATCTCTTCCACGTGCTTATTATCTTCGACGTGGAAGTATTCTTCCACGTGCTCGTTATCTTCGTCGTGGAAGTATTCTTCCACGTGCTTCTTATCTTCGCCGTGGAAGTATCTCTTCCACGAGCTTATTATCTTTGCCGTGGAAGTATTCTTCCACGTGCTCGTTATCTTTCGCCGTGGAAGTATACTTCCACGTGCTCATCATCATTCGCCGTGGAAGTAATTCTTCCACTAGCGTATTATATTTACCGTGGAAGTATCTCTTCCACGTGATCATTATCCTTCGTCGTGGAAATATCTCTTCCGCGTGCTTATTGTCTTCACCGTGGAAGTACTCCTTCCACTGGCTTATTGTCTTCGCCGTGGAAGTATTCCTTCCACGTGCTTATTATCTTCGCCGTGGAAGTAATTCTTCCACTAGCTTATTATCTTTGCCGTGTAAGTATCTCTTCCACGTGCTCATTAACCTTTGCCGTGGAAGTATCTCTTCCACGTGCTCATTATCCTTCGCCGTGGAAGTATCTCTTCCACGTGCTTATTATCTTCGCCGTGGAAGTATCTCTTCCACGTGCTTCTTATCTTCGCCGTGGAAGTATCTCTTTCACGTGCTCATTATCCTTCGCCGTGGAAGTATCTCTTTCATGTGCTTATTATCTTCGCCGTGGAAGTATCTCTTCCACGTGCTTCTTATCTTCGCCGTGGAAGTATCTCTTCCACGTAGTTATTATCTTCGCCGTGGAAGTATTCATCCACGTGCTCGTTATCTTCGCCGTCGAAGTATTCTTCCACGTGCTTCTTATCTTCGCCGTGGAAGTATCTCTTCTACGTGCTTATTATCTTCGCCATGGAAGTATTCTTCCACGTGCTCGTTATCTTTCGCCGTGGAAGTATACTTCCACGTGCTCATCATCATTCGCCGTGGAAGTAATTCTTCCACTAGCGTATTATCTTTGCCGTGGAAGTATCTCTTCCACGTGCTCATTATCTATCGCCGTGGAAGTATCTCTTCCACCTGCTCATTATCTATCGCGGTGGAAGTATCTCTTCCACGTGCTCATTATCTTCGCCGTGTAAGTATCTCTTCCACGCGCTCATTGTCTTCGCCGTGGAAGTATCTCTTCCATGCGCTCATAATCATTCGCCGTGGAAGTAATTCTTCCACTAGCGTATTATCTTTGCCGTGGAAGTATCTCTTCCACGTGCTCATTATCCTTCGCCGTGGAAATATCTCTTCCGCGTGCTTATTATCTTCGCCGTGGAAGTACTCCTTCCACTAGCTTATTGTCTTCGCCGTGGAAGTATTCCTTCCATGTGCTTATTATCTTCACCGTGGAAGTAATTCTTCCACTAGCGTATTATCTTTGTCGTGGAAGTATCTCTTCCACGTGCTCATTATCCTTCGCAGTGGAAGTATCTCTTCCACGTGCTCATTATCCTTCGCCGTGGAAGTATCTCTTCCACGTTCTTATTATCTTCGCCGTGGAAGTATCTCTTCCACGTGCTTCTTATCTTCGTTGTGGAAGTATCTCTTCCATGTGCTCATTATCCTTCGCCGTGGAAGTATCTCTTCAACATGCTTCTTATCTTCGCCGTGGAAGTATCTCTTCCACGTACTTATTATCTTCGCCGTGGAAGTATTCTTCCACGTGCTCGTTATCTTCGCCGTGGAAGTATTCTTCCACGTGCTTCTTATCTTCGCCATGGAAGTATCTCTTCTACGTGCTTCTTATCTTTGCCGTGGAAGTATTCTTCCACATTCTCGTTATCTTTCGCCGTGGAAGTATACTTCTACATGCTCATCATCATTCGCCGTGGAAGTAATTCTTCCACTAGCGTATTATCTTTGCCGTGGAAGTATCCCTTCCACGTGCTCATTATCTATCACCGTTGAAGTATCTCTTCCACATGCTCATTATCTATCGCCGTGGAAGTATCTCTTCCACTTGCTCATTATCTTCGCCGTGGAAGTATCTCTTCCACGCGCTCATTGTCTTCGCCGTGGAAGTATCTCTTCCACGTGCTTATTGTCCTAGCCGTTGAAGTATCTCTTCCACGTGCTCATTATTTATCGCCGTGAAAGTATCTCTTCCACGTGCTCATTATCTTTCACCGTGGAAGTATCTCTTCCACGTGCTCATTCTCTTCTCCATGGAAGTACGTCTTTCGTTGGCTCATATCTTTGTTGTGGAGGTACGCCTTCCACAACGAATTACCTTTCCCGACAACGGAGTGTTTCCAAAACTTATATAGTTTGACCTTAATTAGATGGAGCTTGATCAACTGCGTTTACTTCGGGGAAAATCGTAACTAGATTTTGGAAGTCATTATCGGATGTCGTGGCTGTAAGACGGATGTAATATCCGCATAAACATGCCACAGAAGTACGTCTTCTGTTGGCCTTAAGACGAATGTAATATTCGCACTATTCTACATCATTAGTGGGTATAAGAAGTATGCCTTCAAATGTTCACGATGCAGCATACGGGTTCCACCTCCACCTTCACAAAACCTTCTTATCATCCTCACGTTAGAGATAAATAGGAATGATACCTTTCCAATGCCAGTGTTACCCCGGCTATAGAACAAGTTTTCTTCTTACGGGGTCCTTACCGTCTAATCACAGGAAACCAAGCATTCGAGCACACCCACTCGTCTTACGTACACGGGTTCCCCATTTCTTTCGACGTGGATACGCTTACAGGTAGCGGATATGGAGTAAAGTCTAGTAACCTTGGTGACAACCACGCATACTAGACTAGGGGGACATGATGACGTATAGTGGCTTCGCTCACTATTCGCAACCTCAACCCATCATCTTTTTGCTAAAGGTAGCCCATTTACGAGTGGAGCCATATGTTACGGACGACCCACGAGGATGTCCTAAGCAGCAAGCCGCACGCGGTTGTTAGTGAGCGTGATACACGACCGAGTCTAGCATAACATGATCATGGACCATATCATATTAGACTGGGGGACATGTCGAGGTACAGTCGGTAATGGGCATGGCCCGACAGGCCCACGACCCACACACACCTTACTTATCCTACAAGAAACCCTAAGCCTATATAAACAGGGGTAGGGGTCTCATTCTACAACAGGTTCTCTCTCTCTTAACCACACCTCATATACAATATATCGACCGAATACTAACTTGACTGTCGGAGGTGGACCCCGGGGCTCTGGCCTCGGGTCCACGTCTAACCGGTTTACCTTTGTTTGCAGCATTACTTAGGACCCGGGAAGATGATGAACGGCCCAGGAGAGTCGTCAGACCGGCCCAGCCAAACTATGCTCCAACAACGCCCAATGAACGGATATACAAGTATAGCATGAAATGACATAAGCATAATAAGACTAATAGCAGGGGAAATGTATAAGTCCTAGATAACCTGGAACATGTTCATAAAACTGGTTTTATAGTTTGAAAAGACTTATGCTTTATATGAAAATATGTATTAATTAGCAAATAGCCTATATAGGTCATGAGGTTCCATCGTGCATGAATACTTGGAGGGGAGACCTCATCATGCAATTAGAGGGGTTGCCCCTAATTAATTAGTCTTGGTAGGAGGGATCAACTCCTTGTGAAGGATGCAAGGCACACACCGCATTCACCATGAAAATCCTGTAAAACATGTAACTAGGATGCACCCATACGCCCGACATGATAAAATACATATAAGGCCAAAACTGTAAAGGGACGCCACGAGCAATCACTCCGCCGTGGGGAAGTCATAACACTGGTGCCTCTAGTGTTACGGTTGTGGTACCTCCATAACTAGGTGACACTAGTCATGAATGTATATGGTTTAGGCAATTAAAACTAAACAAAAGTAATCAAAACATATAAAACATATACTTGGGAAAACAGTTGGCTGCAAACGGGGAATCCTAATAAGGAAAGAATGTCCATACTGAAGGACGAAAAATCCGTACCTTATGTCCAGTGAACGAGGAAAGATGAAAGGATGCAAAGTCCTACTCCGACCTCACTAATGCTACATAAATAAGGGACATGTATGAGTTGTCTGATTACTAAGTACGTTACTAGTTATAGCATGTTCTTAACTTGTTTTATATGTTCTTGTCTTATTTTACTGTTTTAAATGATATGTTGTATTATTCATGTATTTCATGTCTTGTGATTATGTATTATCTTGTATTCTTGTATTATTATCTTATTTGTAATAATAAGTAACTTTCCAAAAATAGCAGGTTTCCAAAAATAGAAAGTTTCCAAAAACAGAAAGTTTTCAAAAATAGAAAGTTTCCAAAAATAGATCAGTTTCTAAAAATAGACAGTTTCTAAAAATAGTAAGTTTCCTGAAATAGAAAGTTTCTATAATTAGAAATAAGCTGGATTAATAAGCTACTAATATAAGCTAGTGTTTACTGGTTAAAAGTCATAAGTCATGTAATTAATAGTTTACTAATTAAATACTATAGGTTATAACTGATTATTAATTAATAGTTATAATAGATGTTTTATTAATTAATAATATATCATGGTTAAATAATAAACTACAGTTTATACAAATTTAATTAAGTCATAGTTTAATTAAATTAAGTCTAACAAAATACTTAGGTTAACATGTATTATTAATTGAAATTAATAAACCTAAGTCATGAATTATTAATTAATTATATGTCCATGTTTTAATAATTAATTAATAAACTATAGTCTAAAATAAATGACAAAAATACTTAGGCTAAAACATGTATTATTTGTAACAATAATATAACCTAAGTCCATGTTTAAATTAAATTAATTATTAATCATGTTAATTAATTTAATTAACCTTGTAAAACAATAAACTGCAAATAATCCCGAGCCCGAATCCCGAGACAAAACCAATACCTGAACACCAACCACCACCCACAGTCGCGGCTGCGGTGGCGGCTGGTCGATGCGTAGCCAACGGCGGCGGCTGCAGCCGCTGCTGAGCCGTGGCTACCCACTGTCTGAACAAGGTTCCCACCGACAGTAGGCCAGTGGTTCCCCCTGCTGTCGTACGTGTTCCCACTGTTCGAACCACAAGCCACTGGCAACATCCGGTCGTTCCTGTTGTTGGACTGAAACCCACCCCGAGCCCCTTAGGGGGTCTCGGCTGTGGCGAACTAATATTTGTCTTTTTTAGTTCATTTTTCTCGACTTAATCTAAATTGATTTAACGTTCTAAAGCAAAGACTTTATTGTTTTTGGTAATAATAGCCTTGATTGGTATTTATACTGCTTGGCACGTAAAAACGTAAAAATTGTAAAAATACTCTAATACTACATATACGTACTATTCTAAAAAAATATATTGCAACTACAACAATTAAATGTAAAAATATATAAAACTGAAAATACAAATTTTATATATAATGTAACAACAAACTTTTACACTTAAATGCTTTTTATAAAATATACAAACACAAGTTTTATAAAATCTGAATTCGTAAAATCTCAATTTTCTAGCAATGAAATGAACTAATACTAAATCTAATCCATTTACAAATTAAATAGGCCTAAAAATAAGTCAAGCCCAACAGCTAAAAGTCCACTATCTAATTTAATAGAAAAATCGTGACTGATATAACTAGTGATAAGATAAAGGACCAAAATGGTATTCTTCTAAAGTTTTTACAAGATGAATAAAAGAACAAATCCAAAGCTCGATCCTGATCCACAGTGACTTAAACTCCGTTTTTTTAATAAGCTGGTATTACCAAAACTAATATTACACTGCCTCATTTATCTATAACGCTACTACTACCAGATCAAATAATAACCCAAAGAGAAGGAAGATTACCAAAACAAAACTGTGAAGCGTACTGCCAAAGACTTGCTACAAACGATTATTACTACAAAGACTTTTAGTACTAAAGATAAAACATCTAAGTATTGTTCCACTAAAACTGAGATCACTACCTGCTAGTTCAAATTGTTACAACTGCAATACCTCAAAGTTTAGACTAATCAGATCAAATATTAAAACTACTCTTATGCCAAATACTAGTGAAAGTGTTGAATACCTACAGCTCCTATAGCAGAATACAGATTAAACTGAATCTTATTTCTAACAAATTCACGTATCCAAAAATGACACTAAATCGATGCTAAATATAAAATATGAATGACATAAAATTGAGCACACAAATTAACATATACCAAACTGATCTAAAACAAACATTTCAACTATGCCATAATCAACTTAACACTACAATCTCTGACTAGCAGAATCTACTAACTATACAGAAAATAACAACGCGCTTAACATGTTATCACTGAAGTTAGTCCTTTGATTATGAAGTCTAGGACTGAGCTGACTTAAAACAATCAACACCTTCAGGATGAACGCAGCTACTGTACTGTACTGCTGATATGCTATTATCAATGGCTGGGAGACCGTAACTCGAAATTAGAAAACCTGCAAGAACTGTAAAAAAACAGAATGTCGTGCTAGCGAGATATACTCTAAGGCTGCTAAGAGAAATTACTAACAATAGTTTCTACCAGATAAGCCATATCAGCTTATCAAATCAGCAAAACCAAACAGAATTATGTAAGCTAAAATTCTGAATTGCTGATCTAGAATCTTTGATCTCTTCTAAAATTGTGTTGAATTTAAACTAAAGCTACTCTAATCAATATGAATACTGATTAAAATCTTAACCAAAAATCTCTCATAAGCTTTGTTGAGCTTATGAGCTTAAACCTTCAATCTGCTCGATAACTAGAATGTGTACAAGATGGAAACTAGTTACTTTGATCATGAAAATAATAAAACTAACATGAATTTTTTTGTTAATAACAGAAACTTAAAGAAAGAATTTTGGACAAATCAATAAGCTAAAGAAAGCTTTTGACAGAGTTTAAGCTGAGGTAAACATTAGGTAAGTGATAAGCTGAAATTAAAAATCATGTTCTCATTAACTGAAAGTGGTTACAAGTTTAACAATCTAAAAATAGAATGAAACTAAATTATACGAAACTTATAACATATTGATAAAACAAATCAACTTTTGTATCAGTAAGAAAGAAGAAAACTTGAAGAGTAACAAGAAATTCATTAATGGCCGAAACTGTTACAAGACTCTAACATAAAATGTAACCGGTTATAAACTAAATTAACTACTAACTCGATAAATACTCCTATTCTAACTAATTATGTGTAAAACTACTCCTAAGCTAGCTGATTACAAATGAGGTGTTTGACTGGGTATTTATACACAGGAGTTGGAGTTTGTTGAAGCCTTCTTACGTGTCATATCCAATGAGAAGATGCCACGTGGTTAATACGAGGTTCTTCAACCTTGATTCTCAGAATTGGGCGTTTCTTCATTGCTTGATATTAATGCAATTGACTTACATCATCTTGTAGAGAAAACGAAGGTGAAAAATTTTTCTTTTTAACTCTTCTCTTGAGTCCTTCTCGAACATACGTTAAATTGATTTGAAGATCTTTGAAAATGGAAGCTTAGACCGTCGGTGGGTCTTGTGTTTTTCTCTCTCCTAAGAGAGCTGGGAGTGGTGGCGCCGTGGGGTGCCAAACCCACGGCGCGGAGCACGCGATGACTCCCCTGAGCCCAAAAACCAGCGGCGTTGAGCCCCGGCGCGGATATACTCACGGGGCGTGAGTTGGTTTAATAAAAAAAAAAAAACAATTTTGAAATTTTATTTGAACATAACGGCTACTAGCCGTTTTTTTTGAAAAAAAAGTTTTTTTTTTTGCTTTAAATGCCTTAACGGCTAGTTTCCTTTAAAAAAAAAAAAATTAAATTAAATGCCCCAAAACGGCTAGTTTTTTAAAAAATAATTTTTTTTTTCAATTAATCCCTATATATACTACACTAGCCTCAAGGCCCGCCCAATGGGCGGCTAGCTTTAAGAATAATTCAATCGCAAATCATAAAACATACCTCAAGTATCACAATCACTACATAATATAATGCCATAAATTTGAATAAGTTTTTGTGATAATAAATGGAAAGGAAAAAAACATTTACATACGTCTTTGAAAAATGTACAAAGCAACAACATTGATGGCCTCCATTTTGCAACAGTCACATTTGTTCGAGAAATTATCTTTCATGATGACATATGCACTTTCTTTTGCTTATGATGTTTTGACATCCATATGATAAAAGCTTAACACACTTAACTCCCATGGCAAGACCTATTGCATCATGAAATTTAGGAGCATCATTTGTTCCATCACCAGTACTTGCCATAACATCACTAACCATTCTTAGCAAGTTTTTAACTAATGTATGCTTATCTAAAGGTGATGATCGATCCATTACCGTAGCAGATGTATATAAGCAAATATATATAAAATAAATAACAAAACTGGTGACGGGAACATGTAACAACTTGTAATTACCAAACTCAAATATTAAGTAATTAAAAACAACGATCACAACAACAAACACCCTATAACAACATCATACAAACATCCTTAGCTAACTACAGCAACTAAACACACCCTTATGGAAAGCCACCTAACAACTTTGACAGCAAAGTGTATGAACTGGTGTATGCTCACAATTAAGATGTGAGGTATAAGTTTAATTGCATTACATATTTTCATATAAGAAATGTTGTCTAACAAATAAGTCAACTAAATGTTTTTGTGACCCATGTATTGGCATAATAATAAGAAGTGAAACTTGCATTGGTATCCACTTCTTTCAGTGAGTGAATAAAATATGTTGGGGTTACTTGTATATACTTTATATGTAAATGAATTAAGATTTCCACCTTTATAAACTACTGCTCCATTATTGAAACTAAAGGGTCGCTTTGATGTACTTCTACATGATCTTATAGTACCGAAGCATTAGACAAGTAAGTGCAAATTCACTCATTTAATTACTAAACCTTTTTGGCTAAACTGAAAAATTATGAGTATCTGCATAATGATATTATTGGTCAAAACTAAAAAAATTAGGACATAGCGATAGGTGAGCCTAACATATTTGGGCATGTGGTAGCCATTCTAGCTTATTTAGTATAAACAAAATAACAACATGCGACTTATTATCTATCCATTGTGAACGGTTTAAACTTCTTGTTCGATATAAATAATGTAAAATTAAAACGAAAAAATCGAGAAGAATAAGTATTAACTTATCCATCTCTATTCAGAAATAAGTCAACTGAATATACCTTAATAACATCAAATGAAATATTTGCTCGAAAAGCAATATTAGTTCCAAGTTTCATAAGCTTTCTTGACTCATTAGCAGGTTCTTTTAACGATGTCGCACATGTTATTCCGGTATAAATAGACGAAACTGTTGGCAAACCACAACAATATATCATACCTTTCGGCTTGTGTTATTTATTTTCTCAAGATACTGCTTATTTTGAATTGAAAGTAAAAAATGTTAGAAAGAAGATATCTACTTCTTATATATATAATCAGTTCATGGACCTTGTTTCGTACGGGGAGTTTGTTTTCATATAATATGAATCTTCATCTTTGACATTCCATAATCCTTCCCCTTAAGACCCAAAGAAAAGAATTATAATATTTGTTGCTTAATCTGGCCTCATGATAAGAATTCTAAACATTGAAACCACAAAACACGTAATAAAGATAGATTGAAGTAGAGGTAAAACTCAAACCAATTTATATGGAACCGTTCGGTTCAGGCCGTATTTTATAGTTGCATCAAAATTTAGCCTACCAAATTAAATCAAATGATCAAATCTTGTGCAACTTAGCTCCATACTTGAAAAATCATGGTTTTATACATCATTTAGTTTTATCATAAGAAAAAGATGGAACACTAAAAGGAAAGAAGAATACTATGTGAGCCACATATTTAATCCTTTGACCAACAAAATCAGCCTGTTTTCTTACAAAAGTTATACAAACAGGGCCAGAGCTTTAAATTTAATCTAATTTCTATTACCATCAATAATTTCACATACCATCAAGGCATCAACGACCTCTTTCGGGTTTACAGAAAACCCATTATTCAGAAAATCCCAAACAACCTTATTCCAAAGTAGTATGCGTGTTGGACTATACTTAAATATTGCGTATTCTTGTGAGTAATATTTTAAAATAAGTTCTTCATCAAACACCTATTCCCAAAAAAAAATTATTGTTAAGACATAGCATACTACCATCAAGCATTCATAACTCCATTCAAATAATCAGGTACCTATTCAAGGTAACGATCCTAAATTTTAAAACATAGCAAAAATCAAAGATTTATATTACTACTTCATAAATGATGGGGTTTTTTTTATTCAAAATTATAAATTTTTTTGTTTCATCAAGCTAATTTTTCAAACCTTCTTACGTTAAAAATCATAAAACATTTAATCATATTTGAGAATTCTCCTATAAGTAAAAAAGGCTACCTCTGAGTTTATATATTGAAGATTACTTATAAGTTGATGTATCCATAAATTAGTTGTTGCAACGACATTGCCTCCTAAAAGTTTCATACGAATTCAAAACCTAATTCAAGTTATATAAACTTTTATCTAAAATGAGAAATTACCTGTATTACATGATGAATATCCTTGATACACGAATTAAAACCTGTGTTCAAAAAAACATACTTCTAAGAGATAATCAAACCCCCAAAAATAAAAAAAAACGTAATTTACCTATATGGATTGGTTTTTTGGTATTTAGATCGCTCTGATCATCAAGCTTTATGTAGATTAGGTATTGATAATTGTTATTTTTTTATCAATTAAATTGTTTTGATAGAAATTGCCTGATGGATGCAGGGTGATTGTAAAAAATGAATGCGTTATGGAATTGGTAATTCATTTATTGCTGTATAAGGAAAGGAATTGATCCAATGGTTCTTAAAAACTGTATTTACACATGTCAATTGATAAAGAATTTTGGTGGAGAAGTTTTAGAAAAAAAACCCTGCTTTATATAAGAAGTAGATTCAAATAATCAGGTACCTATTCAAGGTAACGATCCTAAATTTTAAAACATAGCAAAAATCAAAGATTTATATTACTACTTCATAAATGATGGGGTTTTTTTTATTCAAAATTATAAATTTTTTTGTTTCATCAAGCTAATTTTTCAAACCTTCTTACGTTAAAAATCATAAAACATTTAATCATATTTGAGAATTCTCCTATAAGTAAAAAAGGCTACCTCTGAGTTTATATATTGAAGATTACTTATAAGTTGATGTATCCATAAATTAGTTGTTGCAACGACATTGCCTCCTAAAAGTTTCCATTACAATCATACGAATTCAAAGCCTAATTCAAGTTATATAAACTTTTATCTAAAATGAGAAATTACCTGTATTACATGATGAATATCCTTGATACACGAATTAAAACCTGTGTTCAAAAAAACATACTTCTAAGAGATAATCAAACCCCCAAAAATAAAAAAAAAACGTAATTTACCTATATGGATTGGTTTTTTGGTATTTAGATCGCTCTGATCATCAAGCTTTATGTAGATTAGGTATTGATAATTGTTATTTTTTTATCAATTAAATTGTTTTGATAGAAATTGCCTGATGGATGCAGGGTGATTGTAAAAAATGAATGCGTTATGGAATTGGTAATTCATTTATTGCTGTATAAGGAAAGGAATTGATCCAATGGTTCTTAAAAACTGTATTTACACATGTCAATTGATAAAGAATTTTGGTGGAGAAGTTTTAGAAAAAAAACCCTGCTTTATATAAGAATAGATATCCTATATCATTTTTCACACACACACAAATCATTCTCTCCTTTATCATTCTCTCATTCACAAACACAAACACAAACACAATCAAAATGGCCGGCGAAAATTGGTTCGGATTCACCCACCTCCTTCAATCCAACATGGGTGGCGGTGACAAAACTACGTCCAACCCACAATTCCCCGGATTTCCTACCCACGGTCCGATGACTCCCGAAGATCAAGCTTTTATACAAAAGAAACAAGAAGAATATCAAGCCTATACCCAAAGACGCCAATCACTCCAATCTCCACCACCCGAAACCGAACCAACAAAAAAAACCCGAAAGAAAAACCCCGCAAAAAAATCAAAAGAACCCGTTCCGAATGAAGGTCTTGGTCGGTGGACCAAGGACGAAGAAGCCGTGCTTGCCGAGTGTTACATCGCGACATCCGAAGATCCGAAAGTTTGGCGTCACCAAAAAAGAGACACTCTTTGGATTCGGATTACCCGGGTGTTTAACGAAAGAAATCATCAAGAACGTACCAAAGACATGCTCACGGGTAAGTGGAATCCGATGCATCATAATATTATGAAGTGGCGCGCCATCTACAAGAAATGTCATCGGAACAAAAAAAGTGGCAAAAGCGAGGTTGATGTGATTGAACGGGCTCGGGCCATTTACGCGGACGAGAATAGAAATGTCTCGTTTAATCACGAAAAGGCATGGAATGTTTTGAGGAAGTCCCCGAAATGGGACGCACCCGAGGTTGCCCCGGTTTATTTGACCGAGAACGAGGATGGCGGTTCGTTTTCGATGCCGATGAACACGGACGAACTATTCCAACGCGATCAACGACCCCGCCCCGCGAGTAAAGAACGGCCCGGGAAAAAAAGCCGTTCGGAAACATCGGCGAGTACCGGAGGAAGTAACACGTCTCGATTTGAAGACGCGGTTACCTATGACCTTCGTCTCCGTCGTGAAGCCTCGCAAAAAGCGTATGCGGCTTCGACACGCAAAGACGACACGATTGCCGAAATGGAGGAGTTGAAATTTCTCAACTATGACACCTCCAACATGGATCCCGAAACGGCCGCGTTTATAAACTTTAAAAAAGAAGAAATCAAGGCTCGTCTACGCGCAAAAATGCCGAATACCAATCAATACCGCGACGTTGAAGATTCCGAAGACTCCTCCAACTATTAGTTTTTTTTCGTAATTTTTTCGTTTTTTTTTTATTCGAAGTTGTATTTTTCTATTTTTTTAGGATTGTAATATTTATTTTTATTTATGAAATGAATTAATTTAGTTTGAAAATGTGAGAAAAAAAAAGTGGGACCCACAAAAGGGAGTCACTTGGAGTGATGACTCCCCTGATTTTTCCAAATGAGTGAGTGAGTGGGTTTCGCTGACGTGACACCCCAAAAACCCCTCACTTGGAGTGATGACTCCTAGCTCTCTAATGATAAAGATGATGCGTTTCTTTTGACCAGAGATAATGTTTATCTTTTTTTTCTTTTTTTTTTTACTTTTATTAATAAGTAATTTACTTATTAAGTCCCTGAATTTTAATCTTTTATCATTTGTATTCTAAACACTTTTATCCAAAATTCACTTCATATCCTTGATCTTCAATTCTTTTAGAAAATAAGTCCTTGATGCCTTGTTTTGACCTTTTCTTCGTCTTTTGTCAGATAATTCCCGAGAAAACGCGTGTTTGCTTCATAATGTATCTTTTATACTTGAAAACACATAAACACAAAATACCCGCGTAATTCCGATATTATAAGATATAAACTGATATTATTTGCTGTGTTTTAAGTATTTTTGGGTTATAACTGATGAGTGTTTTCACACTTATCAACTCCCCTCCACTTAACCATTGCCATGGCCTCATGCAATGAAGTATTTTAAAGCTCTAGATTATACTTTTCGCATAATTAATCAACCTTGGCCATTTTAATATACTATATTATTCTACATGATGCATGATTTTTAATTTTCAAGAATGCAATGCAAGATATAAACTCTACTTATTTATTTTTTATTTTTCTTGAAATAGGTTTGATGGAAATAACTCATAAAGAAATCAATGACTTTAATTAGGGCTTGGTTACCATGAATACTTATCACCCTCAAGTTTCACTTTCCCCATACCAAGCTTAAAAATGAGATCATTGTTACAAATTAATTGTGTTACCATTATATCCCCACTTATTTTGCCTCTAAGACCGGTTATTATTTGAGCAAATTGCTTGAGAGCAAATTTATCATTATTTAAAGCGTGAAATATAAGAAGTGTAAAGTCTGAAAATAAGGAAGCACGGTTTTAATCCTAAGTAACCATCTTATCCATTACTCGAAAAACCGCCCACAATTAATATAAGTCCTACCTAAAATAACAAGCCATTCGCCTTATGTGTAGGATCCTTATGTCATGCATTAATAAGTAGCTACTCACTCGCTAAGTAAAGAAAAATAAAACTCACGCAATAATTTATATCCGCTGCCTATTTAAGACCTTGGATCTTTAATGTCGCAACCCATCAAGGAATATTGGATTGGAGCAACTATTAAATCCCCGCAACCCTTGTGAGATTAATATTGTAATTTAATAGCTACTATAATTAACACTTCACTGCCCCTCTTGGGAGTCTTGTATAATTTATTTATTTTCTAGCCACTCATTTTTTTAAACCGCTCTTATTTTTCTTTGTTCCTCACAAATAAAATGAAAAGAATAAAAGGAAACACACACGTTAAGTATGAAGCATGACATAAGTCTAGTACACATAAAACGCTCTAACTTAAAATCTTAAGACGTACTTATTCCAACCACGAATGATTAGTCAAAAATGCATAAGAGACTACAAACCGATTAAAACCGTTCTTGAATATTTATTAACAATATATACATGCATTGACAAGAAATTAAAGGTTACGAAAGGGGATATAAAAGCCACAAGTAATTAATATGAGGTTTATCTAGCCTTTTACACTTACTTCAAACTCTATCATCTCTCGTTCTCCACAGTTTAAAATCTCAAATAATGAGACCGGTGGATGCTTAGCCTAATAAACCAATTGAAATGTTTACATGGTTAAGGATACTAGCTAGAGTAAGCTTGAATAAGCAAACTCGGGTTGACTCAAAATATTCATGATGGGCCTAATATGTCAAAGGCATCTAAACAAGCAAAAACCATATCCTTTATTTTATATATATATATATATATATATATATATATATATATATATATATATATATATATATATATATATATATATATATATATATATATATATATATATATATATATATATATATATATATATATATATATATATATATATATATATATATATATTCATTTAATTTTGGAGAATAAAAGAAATAAAAGACAATGCAAGGTATATGAAAATGAAAATGATATGAAAAAATGATGAATGCAATATTTTGTGGCCAAAGTAGATCAAAAATTTGAAAAATGAATTTTCCCTATTACCATGAAAGAAAAGGCAATTGTCTAGGCAAGGTCACTTCGATAGAAGTCTCCCCTAAACTTAAGATAAACATTGTCGTCAATGTTTAAGAGTATTGGAGTGTAAACTCCCCTACACTTGTGACATTGCGTACTTTGTTTAACTCGAGCTAACGAAGAGACTACTAAGTGAATTCATTTTCAACAAGTTCAAATAGCACAATAGCAAAAACTAATCGAAGTAAACCGGATACAAGGGCCTCCTCCATAAGCTCCATGAAAGAAATGAGAGAGAGAGAAACCCTTGAAACAAACACCAAAAGACGAAGAAATGCCACCCCTCTACTTCAACTCTACTATAACACCCTCTTATTAAGCCTAACCTACCAAAATCTAATCTAGATGATCTAAGCTAGTTATTGGATGCTTGAGTTTATTCCTAGAGTCTCTAGCTCGACTCGATCCCAAAAGAACTAGCTCTTAGGGAAAATCATGGAAAAACCAAGATTTCCAAGAAAGGAAAATCTCTCCAAAGGTTTCAAGTATGCCCATAAAGGGAAACCTCGAAGAAAGTCCACCATGGTCAAATACATGATTTTCATCCCAATTATAGCTCAATCCCAAGGTGGGAATCACAAACAAGGGTAAAGAAGTCGAGGTTCCCTTAAGCAAACGATGGTCACAATGAAAGGTATGATAACAAGGTAATGATCCTATTTTTCTAAAGAATTGTCCTTTTATAGCATCAGATGGATACTGAGATAGCTCAAAAATGTTTATACCAGGATCAAAAACCTTTTCCTTTAGGGGAAAATGACAAGTCAAAGAAGTGTTACCCTCAGAAGACTCCCCCTTATAAAAATGCAAATCACTAGACACCAAAGGTTGAAAAAGGGGTGTTAAAACACTAGTATGAACCTTCGGGTCTTCCTTTTTGATGTAGTGTTTTTGTACACCTTTAGGAAAAGGATGCAACAAAATAGTGGTAAGCGTTAAGTGTCGGTTTAGGAAAAACGAGCACTAATGACCCTTAAGAAAGTTCAAGTTCGTTTCCCAAGGAGGGACGTGTGTTGTGTAATGAATTGATTAATGATGGTTTTATTGTTATGAGAAGAAAAGAAAAGAGAAATAAGAAAGAAATGACGGTTACGAAGACGGATTAAACTAAGACGAAAAAGGCGATCACGTAAAACCGTAAATAGTGCAAAAAATAAAATTTTAACCTAAAAATTCCTAAAAATTACTAAAAATCCAAAATAATATAACTAAGACAGAAATGAAATCAAAAGTTTCTAAAACCTATTTAATAATTTTATATTAAATTTTAAAGTTGGTTAAAAACCCTAAAATCCTATAAAATCAAAAATAAGACTTTTTGAAAACTTTAATGGCTGTAAACCTCAAAAATATAATTAAAAACCTAAAAACTATTTTTTTGGATTTTTAAAATGCTTTTTCCTATTTTTAATCTAATTAAATAAAAATGGATAATTAAAAAATGATAAAAATTAAATAAAGAAAGAGAAAAATAAAAACTTTATGCTAAAAAATCCTAAACTAAGTGACAAACACAAGAAAAATGAAAAAAAGCAAAAAAGCTTAACCAATAAGCTTTTATAAGCTTATTTAGCTACGACTTAATTTAGATAAGCCCAAACTAAAACCCTTTAAATACAATTCGTTGCAAAGAGTTACCAGTCAAAGACCCTAGGGCATTTGGTAAACGCGTTGGTGTGTGGGAGGAGTGGCGCAGGTTCGAGTCCTGGCCACGTCCTTTTTGCCTTTTTATATTTTTTTTTCTTTTTAAAACTTTAAAACCCAAAAACAGTAACTTTTACTTACTCTAAACAAGATTATAATAAAAAACAAGCTATAATCAAGCTCTTAGAAATAAAAAACGTGCCCAGTTAGGCTGCTAGTCTGATGAACACAAGGAGGATTTCTTCACTTGTGCAGATAGAATCAAGAGGACTTGATTTTGGTTTCTTGTTGGTTTTTGATGGAGAAAAGGGCACCCCTATACTCAGTTGAGTATAGGGAGTCAAGCAAATGCACAAAAACAACAAGTTCTCTCACAACAATAAAGCAAGTCAAACAAACAATGTTTCTCAATAAGGCAATGCAGGTCTAGGGGTATTTTTTGATGCAATTAACACAAAAGATGATTTTTGAAGCCTCAAATCTTGCACACAAAGACACCAACTAGCACACAATCAATCACAAATCCTGCTAAAACCTATCTCCTAACAGGTCATCAACATTTGGTGAACAAATTCAAAGAAACTTGGTAGGAATATGGCTTTACTGATTTTGACTGTTATTACCACAAAATAAGCATGCAATCTGATTTCCAACTCACCAAAATGAGAACTAAACTATCATACAACCTACTATCAACCTATAGAATGATTCTAACAGGTTTTAAGCCAAGAATAACAACAATTACTCCAACTAAATCCCTAATCCAAACACCCCTTTCACTTTCTGAATATCAATTTTTCAAACAAACTTCAAACAAGATCAAGCCAAATTGATTTCTAACTAATCTAGCATGCATATAAACCTGAAATAAGTAATATCCAACAGCTTAACAACCATATAACCAACTTTCATGCATATTTCACATATATCACCCAAATCAGTTATATATAAAAAAATGAAATAGGAACAAGGCTTTTACGTTGTTGGACCTACATCCAGGCCCAACAATGGCTGCTATGCCACTTCCTAACAGGCCCGGGCCTGTGCAGTACCTTGGAAAACAAGCCTTCAATAAACCTGCTAAGATCAAAAGAACACACAATATACTAACTTCTGATTTTTCTTCTTTAATCTTTTTCAAACCTACAACCAACAAAACTTGGACCTTTGAACACGTTTTAAAACTAGATAAATTTCAAATACCCAAGATTTCCAATCCACTTTCACTTCAAGGAATCTTAGATTTCTGAAATTATCAAAAACTTTTTGAAACCTTTTTGAAAATTCAAACACACAAGTGTTTACACAATTTGAAAAATGGAACTCAGCTAGGCTTTCAACACACACACAACTTTTAATAATTATAAAAAGGAATTAAATTGCTTCAAACAAATACCAAACTTTTATATCACTAAAAAGGGATTACAAATGTGAAAGCCAAAAACTGGAACAAAGATATAGGGTCACATACGACCTCTATATATACTAGTGATAGAACTATCTAGAATGCTAAACCCTAGTAGCTGAAATTCCTGAAAAACCCTTGGAGAAAAATTCAAACTTGGTCAATATGGATTCATGTGAGCTTTGTACTTGGCCAGATGTGGAGAGTGCATCAGGAGCGTTGAAATGATATTGGGGGCCAAGGAAACCATCTTGGACGTTTATCTGGTCGGTTTTTGGGGTTTTGAGGGAAAGGGACATGAGCAGGGAATCTCATGGGGGTCCCGGGGTTCACATGGGTTTGTTTGGTGAGTTGGGTTTTGGTGACAAATCCACCAATTAGCCATCTGGAAAGATTGAGTCAAAAACCCTTTGTTTTAAAGTTGATTGGGTCTGGGGACTAACTAGGGTTTATGGGTAATTAGGGGTGGGATTAATCCATTTTGGGAAAGAAAGGATTTAAAAAACGTGTTATGGTGGGAAAAATGGTTGACTAATTGACCAGGTTTATTTAATAAACCTGGGTGGAAGGGTGACGTGGGTGGGAGAGTGATGTGGTGGATGCTGATTGGCTGGTGGTGATGATGTGTAGGATTGATTGGTTGGGATAAGTTCCAGTGTCTGGCAGTTTAAGTCCCCCAAGTTTCTTGTTTCTTTCATGTTGTAATAAACAGCCAACAACGCCCCATTATACTTGTAACAACTTTGGTCCTCTTGTCAAAAATGGCACAACTTGTTTACAAACTTTTTCCAAGGGCTTCTTTTGTACTTTCTTCATTCTTCAAGGGCTGTTTAAGCAATATCTTGATAATTTAGGGACCCCAATGCAATAAATGAGATTTGCAAGGGTATAAATTGCCAAGTCTTCAAAAATGAGGGACCCATGTTGCCAATCTTCAATTCTTCAAGGTCATTTTTGGAAATTCCAGATTTGGGCCCGGTTCATTGTACGGCTTCGTTTCCCGTGTTCGTTTTTGAATGATTCTTGTGATCTTTTTATCTTTTCCTCAATATCCGTACCTAAAATACACAAGCAACAAACACGAGCATACATTTGGCAGTTTTAATGATATTTAATGCATTTTAAGCCCGATTTGGACGATGAGACTATGTATAAAAGCAGTCTCATCACTCCCCCATACTAAACCATTGCCGTGCCCTCACACAATGCTAGAATCAAGTATCGTAGCACCTCCAAAATTCATTTTTATTCACTTTATTGGAATGATAAACTAGCTACACTACTACTATTACTACTACTTGCGTTTTAGACATAATGTATGATTTTCATCGCAAAATGGGACGTTTAGGTTCATAGAATAAGAACACGTGAATGCTTCGTTAGAAATAATTTCATCGTCCTCGATTTTCACCCCAATTCCATGCCAAGCGTGCAACGAGATCATTGTCATTATAAGTTAGTAATGCTAACACTACTCATATGCCCTAATCACGTACTTATCCTCCCATTATTCCTAAGTTGTATCTCTTATATTTTATTTTGTCTTGAATGTTTCACGAGGATACATCATTGACTTATGCGATAATAGAGATTTAGGTCTAAAAATAGAGTCCTAACTGTGTAACCAAGACCATCAAATCAATAACCCCTCCTAATAGACAACGATGTCAAAAAATTAAGTTGACAAGAAGAATCGATAAACACGGTTTTATAACGGTTTTGAACATGAGACTTATTACCAAGACTTTTATACGCCCCCTAACGGAAGGGCCTTATTATCTTTGGTTTACCTCCATCTTTTATTCAACTTCGCCATGAAGCTTTTATTATGACTTCGGTCTTGCCTTGCCTTTTATTATCCGCCTCATCGGTGGTTTTATTAGCCAAAGACGTATATCCTCACGCTAAAGCGAATTTTGGATCTTTAAAGCTTCGAAGATTAAGGCTTGATTCACTTTCAATTTTGCATAGATTTTTCGGCCTTGTGGAGCTTCAAATTGATTGCTAGATTTAGGTGAGCACTTGAAATCTTATTATTAGGTGAAGCTTTTGATTATTCGGGTGCCAATACTTCAAAACCGTGACGCTGGCGATACCTTAATGTCTTCCCAATTTAATTACACGGAAGCTACTAGAAAAGACTAGAAACCCAACAATCCTAACTAAACCGCTAAGTCAATATTTATTAAGCGAAAAATAAGCGAAGGGAGAATAAGCAAACAATGAGAACACATGAGTTTTTGAAAGAATACGAGTACTCTACGTTTAGCATAGTAACTTATAATTAACTCTATCATTTCTCGTCCTCATTTAAGAGACTTAGCCTAATGTGTAGTTAAGGAATCAAAGCTAAGTGCTCAACACGCACGGTCGAGTAAAAAATTACTCTTATTCTCGCCATCGGAAAATCTACATCCGTGTCTTCAAACACTTATAAAACATGAGAAAATTTTTAAAATTTGGCCATTTTTAGCCTTATTTTGCAACAAAACGATAACAAAAAGATAAACTTTGGAAAGCGTGAAGGTTTGGCAAGGCAAGTATCTATTCACCCCCCCATACTAAAGTTAAACATTGTCCTCAATGTTTCGAGTCTAGGGGTGCAAACACCCCCATACTAGAGACATAGTCGACTGCCTAATCTAGCATGGAAAGGGTGTAACCAATAAATTAATAGCCGTTTATGAAGTGTGCTAAAAACCTATGGTTAGAACATCAAAGGATATATCATGGATATTGAGAAAGTCTTCAAAGCAAACGATCGAGTGCTCCCATAAAATGAACACGAGAGGCTCCAATCGTGAAGATCATGATCTAAAAACCACAATGCACAAACAACCACGGAACAAAGGTTGGAAGGGCACAAATCCCCTCACATTAAACTAATTAGAAAGCAATAATATGTACATGGATAAGTGATGTAGTAGTTTTTGTACACCTTTAGGAAAAGGATGACAAAAGTGGCAAGTATTAAGTGTCGGTTTAGGAAAACCAAGCACTAATGACCAATTAGGTTCAAGTTCGTTCACGAGGAGGCTAGTGTGTTATGTGTGTAATGATTTGGATTAATTTGTGATTATATTTGAGAAAAGAAAAATAGAAAAGGGATTAGAAGAGAATGACGGTTATGAAGACGGATTAAACTAAGTCTAAAAAGGCGTACACGTAAAATCCTAAAAACCACCAAAATTAAAATCTTAACCTAAAAATTTCTAAAAATTACCAAAAATCCCTAATAATATTATAAGAGTTTACAAAAGATCAAAACTTGCAAAAACCTTTTAATTAATTAGATAATGACTTTGTAATGCTAATTAAAGCCGTAAAAATCAAAATTAATTATTAAAAAGCGCTAAACAAGATTTTCAAGTTTGTAAACCTCAAAAATACTCTAATTAAGCTAAAAACTATTTTTCAAAATTTTAAAACCAATTAAAACTATTTTTAAACAATTAAAAACTCCTAAAATCAATTAAATCTTAAATTAATTATAACAAATAATTAAAAGACCTAAAAAATGTTTGGAAAGTTGCAAAAATCCTAATTAAGTGTTTAGAACCTAGGAAAAATATAAAAACCTAGAAAATCAGACTTTTAATTTTTAATAATAAAATAATATTAAAATAATATTAAAAATCCAAAAATTATAAAAAATTCTAAAAACTTGCAAACTAGCTTAATTTTACCTAAATAACTCAGAAATGAAAGTGAAATTACCTAAATACCCCTATTGGGCCTAGAAAATGGGCCAAACATAAAACAGTCCCTTATTGGGCTTAATTAAGGCCCAATAAGAAAAAGTGCTCAAATTAAGCTCAAAAAGCACAGGTTGACTCAAAATTTGATTTTAAACAACTTTTTCCAAAGGCCCAAAAGCTGAAAATGTGAAATAAGCTAACTTATAATAAGCAGCTTATTCTTAATGGGCTTTTTGGCCCATTAAGCCATAAGCTGATGCCATAAGCTAAAGTTTAACACACAACCTTCTTTTGACCTAACAAAGACTTCTGCAAAAATAATTTTCAAATAAGACCACTTAATAAGCCAGAAACAAGTCAACAACTTATTCACAAAACGACAAAATAGTCGTATTTATGATCTAGACCACCTCAGAAGCTGATTCAAGTTGCCAAAGCTCACAAATAGCTTAACTAAGAATAATAAATCAAGAAAAGCACAAAAAGCCAAGTAGAATAAGCTGTGAGAACAGATAAGCTGGCTGAAAAAGCCAAATAAGCTAGTTTCCTAGCAAAAGCTTAACCAAAAGACTTGTAACCTTCCAGACTTGATATCAAGCTGAGAAAAATGAGTTCTATTACAAAAACTAAGTTGTTGCATGTACCAATAAGCAAAACAGATTTACTAAGCTTGAACCAAGTTTGACCAAAAGTCAAACGCTGATAACTTAAAATCAAACGCTGACAAGTTAAAATCAAATGCTGACAGGTTAAAATCAAACGCTGACAGGAATAAAGAAGGCGCTGACAGACTTAATGAAGTGTAAGGACTTGTTTTTCACCCTGCTGATCAAGGTTTGAGTGCAAACCTTGTGAATCAAGGCTTACCAGTTGGGTAAACTTGATGTGTTTTGGCACAAATAAGCCAATAAGCCAGTGGGCTTATAAGCTATAATCAAAGCAATCCAAATAGCAAAAACCAATCACAAGCAGCACAAGAACAAGATCCAAGCAACAATACAACAATCCTAATGCTAGAAATCACAATGCAACACCAAATGAGGTGGTCACTTTGCTGATGCAAATGACCACTTCAGCAGACTTTGATAAGCTATAAAAATCACAATCAGCCAGCCAAATTCAACCAAATGCACATATAAGCTATAATAAACTCCAATAAGCAAGTCTAAACAGGTTTCATGCACTGGTTCAAAGAATTAACCAAGATTCAAGCAATGAAAGTTACTGATGAATACTACACATGCAGTTTTCTACTTTTGCTGATGTATTTGACACACAAGCTAATTTCAACACCTCAAATCTTTCAAACAGGTTATGTTAACTTTGTTTAAACCACTTTTATCCCTAAGCATGCATACACACTAAGTGTTCCCAAAATCCTAGGTAAAAACAGGCAGAAACAAGGTCTATATAGCAGATTGATCAATTCAAGTGTTCAAAACCCAAAACTTGCAGCAAAACACTCTCAAACAAAGGTATAGCAGATACAAAGCATAAACAACACCTTCCCTTAACACAATAACAGATTACAAGCATAAACCAGTAGACCCAAACACCCCTTTAACTTTTTCTAATCAAAATTTTCAAAAGCAAAACAAGATTTCAGGCCAACCAAGCATCAATTAACACTAAAACAAGTCTAATAAACAGATTCAAGCAAGAACAAGCCACAAAATTCACAAGAACAACAGTTTCATACAAATATCACCAAAAATCACAATTTAAGAAGATTTGGAGATTAAGTATGCAAACCTCATGGATGTACATCCACACCCACGAATTTTGAGCTTATGTGCTAGCAAGAACAAGCACAAGCTTCCACAAAAGCCTGCTAAGATTCAACAAGGGTTAAGCACAATAACATGAAAAATCAGAAACTTGGAAAAATCTTGATTGATGCAAACTTGTTACCCCACACTTGATTATCCCCAAGTTATAAGCCTCACCACACCTTAACCAACTCAGTTAGGATGCTATGATCAGCCCTATAGCCCAAGAATTCCAAGATTGGAACAAGACTTAGAAAAATATCAAGAAAATGAGGAAAATATGCAAACTTGTGCACACTCCTCTTTTGAAAACAGGTTTTAAACTTCAAAAGCAGTAAACTAAGAACAATAATAAGCAGAATAAAGATGGCACTTGGTCTTTCTTCAAAGCACTTAACTCAAATTCATTAAACTGAAAAAGGATTTACAAGTGTTTGAACAAAGGAAAAACCAAAAGCAAACTGAAATGTGAAGGCCTAAGTGGCTTTATATAGCCTTACAATAAGCTAAGTTACAGCTAAAAACTATAAACCCTAATGGTTGAAGTCCCCAATATGCCCTTGTAGCTTCTTGAAAATCTTGGACTCATGTGAAGTTTTCTTGGACGTTTGCATGAGTTGGCAGGGTTGGAATTTGATCAATGGCCCATAATAAGCTTAAGTTTGAAGCAAGGATGTGGGGCGTTGGATTTGCTTTACTGTTTTGTCATCTTCTCCAAGGGGTAGAAAGCAGGGTAAAACATGTGACAAAGGAATGATGTGGCAAGCTGTTTGTGAGTTTGGTTGTGATTAGGGAGACCCTAATTATGATTCTGGAGGTTACTGGGTGCTAATTACAAATGGATTAAGAAAACCCAAATTTGTTCTTATGATGAATAGTGCATGTTTTGATCCAGATTAAGGTTTGAATGAGGTGTTTAGCGCGTGTTTTTGTAACTAATTATTAATTAGTTATAAACCTGGTGAAGTGGAAAGCTGAGGTGGAGTAATGGTGGAATGGGATTGGTGGGATTTAGTGAGTGGGACACATGGCAGCTTGGGAGTGGACTAGGTAAGTATCATGTCTGGTCAGTATTTACCCTCATGTTTCAAAAAGTTGTCAAATCACTTCCAAACTCTATCAGCGCCCACTTTCTTCCTTGTCAACTTTTGCCTTTTTACACTTCTGGCCCAAGAACTTTTGCAAAGTAAAATCAGGGGTAATTCTTGCCATATCTGAATTCTTCAAGGGCTGAATTGGTATTTTCTTCAATGATAATGGTCTAGACTTGCAATATTGATAATTTGGAGGATTGAAATTGCCAAGTCTTGATGATTGAGGGACCATTTCTGCCAAATGTTGAAAGTTGAGGGTCCTTTTTGTAATTTTGGATTTTTCAAAGGATCAATCTTGTCATTTCTTGTACTTTGAAGGACTTCATGATATATTTGACTTTGTGGGTGATATTGGTTGACAATTTAGCTTTGTTGAGGGGCTAAACTTGCCAATTCTTCAAAGTTAAGGGTCCTTTTTGTAATTTTGACAAACTTTAGGGACCAAACTTGTAATTATGAGGATACAAGGGTATAAAGTGTCAATTCTTCATAATTGGAGGACCCTTCTTCATAATTCTTCAAATCTTCAAGGGTTGATCTTGGGAAAGTCTTCACTAGGGCTTGGTTCATTGTGCGGCTTCGTTTCCCGTGTTTGTTTTTGCATGATTCTTGTGATCTTTTGTCATTATCTCAATATCCGCACCTAAAATACACAAGCAACAAACACAAGCATATATTTGGGTATTTTGATGATATTTAATGCATTTTAAGTCCAAAAAGAACGATGAGACCATGTATAAAAGCAGTCTCATCACTCCCCCATACTAAACCATTGCCGTGCCCTCACGCAATGCTAGAATAAAGTATCAAAGCATCTCCAAAATTCATTTTATTCACTTTATTGAACGATAAACTAGCTACTCTAATACTGTTACTACTTGTGTTATAGACATAATGTATGATTTTCATCGCAAAATGGGACGTTTAGGTTCATAGAATAAGAACACGTGAATGCTTCGTTAGAAATAATTTCATCGTCCTCGATTTTCACTCCAATTCCATGCCAAGCGTGCAACGAGATCATTGTCATTATAAGTTAGTAATGCTAACACTACTCATATGCCCTAATCACGTACTTATTCTCCCATTATTCCTAAGTTGTATCTCTTATATTTTATGATGTCTTGAATGTTTCACGAGGATACATCGTTTGACTTATGCGATAATAGAGATTTAGGTCTAAAAATAGAGTCCTAACGGTGTAACTAAGACCATCAAATCAATAACCCCTCCTAATAGACAACGATGTAAAAAAATTAAGTTGACAAGAAGAATCGATAAACACGGTTTTATAACGGTTTTGAACATGAGACTTATTACCAAGACTTTTATATGCCCCCTAACGGAAGGGCCTTATTATCTTTGGTTTACCTCCATCTTTTATTCAACTTCGCCATGAAGCTTTTATTATGACTTCGGTCTTGCCTTGCCTTTTATTATCCGCCTCATCGGTGGTTTTATTAGCCAAAGACGTATATCCTCACGCTAAGGCGAATTTTGGATCTTTAAAGCTTCGAAGATTAAGGCTTGATTCACTTTCAATTTTGCATAGATTTTTCGGCCTTGTGGGGCTTCAAATTGTTTGCTTGATTTAGGTGAGCACTTGAAATCTTATTATTGGGTGAAGCTTTCGATTATTCGGGTTGCCAATACTTCAAAACCGTGACGCTGGCGATACCTTAATGTCTTCCCAATTTAATTACACAGAAGCTACTAGAAAAGACTAGAAACCCAACAATCCTAACTAAACCGCTAAATCAATATTTATTAAGCAAAAAATATTTACATGCGAAGGGAGAATAAGCAAACAACGAGAACACATGAGTTTTTGAAAGAATACGAGTACTCTACGTTTAGCATAGTAACTTATAATTAACTCTATCATTTCTCGCCCTCATTTAAGAGACTTAGCCTAATGTGTAGTTAAGGAATCAAAGCTAAGTGCTCAACACGCACGGTCGAGTCAAAAATTACTCTTATTCTTGCCATCGGAAAACCTACATTCGTGTCTTCAAACACTTATAAAACATGAGAAAAATTTAAAATTTGGCCATTTTTAGCCTTATTTTGCAACAAAAACAAACGATAAACTTTGGAAAGCGTGAAGGTTTGGCCAGGCAAGTATCTATTCACCCCCCCCATACTAAAGTTAAACATTGTCCTCAATGTTTCGAGTCTAGGGGTGCAAACACCCCCATACTAGAGACGTAGTCGAATGCCTAATCTAGCATGGAAAGGGTGTAACCAATAAGTAATAGCCGTTTATGAAGTGTGCTAAGAACCTAAGGTTAGAACATCAAAAGGATATATCATGGATATTGAGAAATGTCTCCAAAGCAAACGATCGAGTGCTCCCATAAAACGAACACGAGAGGCTCCAATCGTGAAGATCATGATCTAAAAACCACATATCACAAACAACCACGGAACAAAGGTTGGAAGGGCATGAATCCCCACACGTAAGCTACATTAGACTAAGAAAGCGATAATATGTACATAGGATAAGCATGGGACTCCCCCACGAGGCTCCTCGTTTTTGATTACCGAGTCATGAGCTCGACTCGATCCCCTCAATACTAATTATCATTGGGGAAGGTGACTTGGTCGAGGTAGTTCAAGGATGGAACTTCCCCACCAAAGTAGTGCTTCAACCTATGTCCATTCACCTTGAAGTTAGGACCATCATCTTGAGCTAGCTCGATGGTCCCATACGGAAATACTTGCATTACGGTGAATGGACCGGACCAACGGGATTTCAACTTACCGGAAAAAATTTTCAATCTTGAATTAAAAAGCAATACTTGATCCCCAATGTTAAAAACCCGGTTTTTAATTTTAGAATCATGCAACTTTTTAGTTTTCTCTTTGTAAATCAATGAATTTTCATAAGCAATGTCTCTCAATTCAACCAATTCATTTAATTGCATTTTCCGGTGTTTTCCCGCGGTCTCCATGTCATCATTACAATGCTTTAGGGCCCAGTAAGCCTTGTGTTCTAACTCGATAGGCAAATGACAATTCTTTCCATACACAAGCTTATAGGGAGTGCACCCAATGGGTGTCTTATGAGCGGTCCTAAAGGCCCATAAAGCATCATCTAACTTATCCGACCAAGATTATCGGTTTTCTCCAACGGATCTCTCCAAGATCCTCTTCAATGCTCGGTTTGAAACCTCGACTTGCCTACTTGTTTGTGGGTGATAAGCCGTAGAAAGACGATGTGTAACCCCATATTTCCTTAGAACCCTTTCAAATTGGTCATTACAAAAATGGGTTCCACGATCGCTTATGATCGCACGAGGGGTTCCAAACCTAGCAAACAAACTTTTCAAGAACTTAACCACCACACGAGCATCATTGGTGGGCAAGGCCTTTGCCTCCACCCACTTTAGATAGGTAGTCAACCGCAACAAGGATGTACTTATTACCACGAGATGATGGGAATGGCCCCATAAAGTCTATACCCCAAACGTCAAAGATCTCACATACTTGAATGATATTTTGTGGCATTTCATCTTTTTGTGAGGCTTTTCCTTGTCGTTGGCATGCATCACAAGACTTCACAAGAATTTGTGCATCTCGGTAAATAGTAGGCCAAAAGAAGCCGGCATCAAACACCTTCTTAGCCGTGAGATTAGCACCGTGGTGACCACCCGTGGGTCCCTCATGGCAAGATCTAAGGATGTTAGAAGCTTCGGTGCCAAATACACAACGTCGGATGATTTGATCCGCACAAGTTCAAAACAAGTAAGGGTCGTTCCAAAAGTAGAACTTGACGTCACGAAAGAATTTTCGTTTTTCTTGAGTCGTCATACCCTTAACGATGAAGTTACCCGCATGGTAATTTGCAAAATCCGCAAACCATGGGGTAGAAGAATCAAGCTTAGAATTCACTACACCAAGTGTCTCGAGTGGAAATGTTTCGGTGATTTCCTTGGGCTCGTAAACACTTTGGTGAGGATATTCCAAACGAGAGAGATGATCGGCCGCTAGATTCTCGGCTCCTTTTTTGTCAACAATGGTGTGATCAAATTCTTGAAGGAGGAGAATCCAACGAAGTAATCTCGGCTTTGCATCTTGTTTAGCCATGAGATACTTGATAGCCGAATGGTCCGTATATACTATGCATTTCGTCAAGACGAGGTAAGGTCGGAATTTCTCAAATGCATACACCACGGCAAGGAACTCCTTTTCCGTTGTAGTGTATTTAAGTTGAGCCTCGGTCATCGTCTTGCTAGCATAGTGAATAGGCAAGAAGTGCTTATCATGACGTTGCCCCAAAACGGCCCCAATAGCGTAATCACTAGCATCACACATGAGCTCAAAGGGGAGGTTCCAATTTGGAGCAACAAGAATGGGAGCTTCGGTAAGTTTCCTCTTAAGGATCTCAAAGGCTCGTACACAATCTTCGTCAAAGACAAATCGTGCCTCTTTTTCAAGAAGATGTGTAATGGGTCGAGAAATCTTCGAGAAATCCTTGATGAATCGTCGATAAAAGCCCGCGTGGCCTAAGAAACTCCTAACTCCCTTGACGGTTTTGGGATGAGGTAATTTGGCGATGACGTCTACCTTAGCTTGATCTACCTCAATCCCCGCTTTCGAGACCTTGTGCCCTAAGACGATTCCACTTTTAACCATAAAATGACACTTTTCCCAATTGAGCACAAGGTTGGTTTCCTCACAACGCTTTAACATTCTCTCTAGGTTCGACAAACACGAAGTAAAGGAATCACCAAACACGGAAAAGTCATCCATGAAGACTTCCATCGTCTTCTCGATCATATCATGAAAAATAGCCATCATGCATCGTTGAAAAGTTCCGGTGCATTGCAAAGTCCGAATGGCATTCTACGATAGGCAAACGTTCCATATGGACACGTAAACGTAGTTTTTTCTTGATCACGAGGATCGATGGGAATTTGGAAGTAACCGAAAAAACCATCTAAAAAGCAATAGAAATCGTTCCCGCAAGACGCTCCAACATTTGGTCCATGAAGGGCAAGGGAAAATGGTCTTTTCGAGTGGCTTCATTCAACTTACGATAGTCAATGCACACTCTCCATCCGGTCACGAGTCTAGTAGGAATCAACTCGTTGGCATCGTTTGGCACAACGGTCATCCCTCCCTTTTTAGGGACACAATGAATAGGACTCACCCAAGGGCTATCGGAAATAGGGTAAATCATTCCCGCGTCAAGGAGTTTAAGGACCTCCTTTTTGATGACGTCGTGAATTTTGGGGTTCACCCTCCTTTGACTTTGGATTGTTGGCTTGAAATCTTCCTCCATTAAGATTTTGTGTGTACAAAATTTGGGATCGATTCCCTTAATGTCGGATAACTTCCACGCAATCGCCCCTTTGTGAGCCTTAAGAACATCGACAAGTGCGGTTTTTTCATCATTCGAAAGTTCCTTCGCAATAATAGCCGGCAACTTGTCGTCCTCCTCCAAATAGACATACTCGAGGTGAGGAGGTAAATCTTTCAACTCGAGAATGGGTGGTTCCTCAAGTGAAGATTTGGGCTCGATACTCATAACCTCCTCGGTGGAGGAAATGGAAAATCGTTAAGAAAATCCTTGATAATCGAGAAGTCCTCATCGTTGTCGAGGTCTTCGTCACAAGTACGTGGAACATTGCATTCTTCCAACGTAAAACCACCACCTTCAAAAGGAGTGAAGGTTGGTGTTGAACTATCAAGAATTGGATCCAACATAGTGGGATTGCCACTAGTTTCTTCATCACCAAAACCTAGAACTTCTTGTGAAAATTCCTCGCAAACCACGTCAATCATATCAACGAGGTTTATGGTTGCAACGGAATAAACATGAGAAATTTAAGAGTTTTGAGTTGCGTTTATAACAAGTTCCTCGTCGTTGAAACGTAAGGTGATCTTTCTAGCATGCACATCGATCAAAGCCATAGACGTATCTAAAAACGAACGACCTAAAATGAGAGGAACTTGAGGATCCGTGGGGATGTCAACAACAATGAAGTCTACGGGATAGTAGAACTTCCCCACTTTCACAAAAACGTCTTCCGCCAAACCACATGCGGGAATTGTGGAATGGTCGGCCAACTCGATAGACATTAGTGAAGGAGTAAGATTAGGAAGATTGAGCGACTTGAAGATTGCAAGTGGCATCAAGTTAATGCTAGCACCAAGATCGGCCAAGGCGAAGCATTCTTCCATGTCTTGGATTGCACAAGGGATCAAAAATTTACCGGGATCACCGACTTTTTGAGGTATGCGATTAAGATAAACCGACGAACAACTAGACAATTGGTGAAATTTCTCCTTGTTGTTCAACATACTCTTAAAGTTAGCGGCAAATCGAGGCATCATGACCAAAGCATCGGCGAAACTCACATTAAGGTGCAAATCACGAAACATTTTCATAAAAAGCTCAAATTGGTAATTGTCGCGCTCTTGATGTTTCTCCTTCCTAAGTCTCGATGGATAGGGCAAAGGTGGTGTGGGTTGAGGCATAGTAGGCATAGCCTTTGGAATCTCGGGTTCCAATGATGGTAATGGGTCAACCGTAGGTGTGGCATGAGCGGTACTTCGTGGGATTGGGACATGCTCCTTTTGGACCACCACCTCGGGTTCTTCCTCAATTGCTTCCTCCGTAGGAGCAATTGGTTGAGGAATCGGCTCCTTAAGTGTCTTACCACTACGTGTGGTAATCACTTTCATCTCACCCTTAGGGTTGGATATGGTGTTACTAGGAAGACCACTTGACGACGGTTTACACATTATTGCCTCAAACATAGACGAGATTTTATCTTCAAAATTAGATTGCCTCAATACGGCTTCGGTTTGCCTTTTCTCGGCCTTAAGCATCTCTTGTTTAATCTCATGTTGCCCTTGTTCCATTTTTTGTTGGTTTTGTTGCAACCTAGTGACATTTCCTTCCATCTTGTTGGTGTGGATTTTAAGTTCATTAGCTAACTCATTTTTCAACTCTTTCTTCAAGTCGTTTTTGAACTCGGATCTTAGGCTAATTATTTCTCTTTGAATGTTGTCAAACCTAGCATCATTTCCACTAGCATATTCAACAAACTCACTTGGAAGATCTTTCAATGTTTGCAAACTTTTGTTGTTATTTTGAAAATCATTTTTGTTTGAAACTTGATTATTAGCCCCTTGATTCCCATAGTTTCCCTTGTTGTAATTGTTCTTAAAACCAACTTGATTGTTGCGATAGTTGTTAGCATTTTGATTTGATCCAAAACCCGGTGGAGTCATTTGATTAGAGCGGGAAACTTGACCGTTTTGGTTGTAATTTCCCGTGGTCGCAAAGGCACTCGAAGTGTTACCACCGTTGGTAATGCACTCGGAGAAATCATGACCTCCACCACAATACATGCAAGAAACCTCAACCGCTTTAGCCGTAGCGGGAGCACTTGGTTCACCAACTTTAAACTCAATCAAAAGTCCTTTCAACTTATCAAAAATCTTGTTTTCCAAGTTTGCCTCAATTTGGCAAGCATCGATGGTATTAGACAAAGAAGGTGAAGCCGAAGACGAAGCCTTACGAACACTAGACGTGCTACGAGGACTATACACCTTAGATCTATTCTCAATTATCACCAAACCTTCCTCAACCGTTTTACACAAAAAATTACCACCCGCGGCGGCATTCAAATAATCCCTTTCATGATCATTAAGTCCATTGTAAAACGTGTCAATTTGATGCAAATCGGAAAAACCGTGATGAGGACATTCATGTAACATTTCCTTAAACCTATTCCAAGCCGTTGAAAAACTTTCATTAAATTCTTGTGAAAACTTTGAAATCTCGTTTTTCAAGTGCGTAGTCTTAGAGGGCGGAAAAAATTGGTTCACAAACTTAGACACGAGATCCTTCCACGTCAATATAGAATTGGGTGGCTCTTTCTCTAACCAAATTTTTGCGGGCCCCGCTAAGGAATACGAAAAAAGCATCATCTTAATCGAGTCGTTAGATACATCCTTAAACTTGCAAGTAGCGGTAAGACGATTGAATTGGCGGATATGGTTGTGTGGATTGTCCTTCTCATCACCACGGAATTTGTTGTTTTGAATCATGGACAACAAACCCGTTTTCACCTCAAAATTCTCCGCAAGGATAGCGGGAATCACAATAGCCTCTCCATAACCCTCGGTGGGTGCTTGAAGTAACTCCATCATAGTTCGATTCGCCATGGTTGGTGCTTCTCTTACAATGGGTTCGTCAATAGGAGACTCCTCACTAGAATTGTTGGGAGTGGGAGTTTTGTTCTTTCGTTTACGAGCACGTCTTGCTTGATTTCGAGTTAGCATAAACGTCACGTACCGAGGGGACGAGCAAAGAAGATTCTTTTTGGTGTTTTGTATTTTTTCAATTTTTTTGTGGTTTTTGATTGTATTAACCTTTTTGGAACTTGGTGAAATGTATTAGGTAGACAAAAAGTCCACAAATCTCCTCACTAATCAAATCTCTTGATTAACGAAGCCTCAAGGAATGAAAACGAACACGTGGAGTGAACGCCTTTGATGACTTTAGAACGATGGTGGAACACCAAATCGTTCAAGAGTGTTTAATCAATAGAAACCAAGAAAATATATATGATACTTAGTAATACTTTGGGCGGCAAAACCCTCGATTCACTCTCACAATCAAATACTCACAAGCAAGCGGGGAAACGAGGCGGCGCGAAGCACTTAAGAGCCTTTTTCCTTAGGATATATTTTATAATATCCGCCTTATACCCACCTTATAGTTTGTATTTTCAAGTTTAAGCTTCACGAAAGTATTTATCTATTTTTGCCTTTTCTTTGGTTTGAGATTCGAATACAATGATTGGGTAATGACCTCCCAAGTCAAGGTTGTGATTTCTCACGTATTTGGAGTACTTGTGTATTTATTGTTCTACGTATACATATAGTAATAATATTCACACAAAAACCGAAAAACGATAATACGTATTAGTAGAGTGATACTAATACAAATACTAATTATGGTTAGTATAAAAACAACAATGCCAAATCAAAACACAACACGCCTCCCCGGCAGCGGCGCCAAAAATGATGTAGTAGTTTTTGTACACCTTTAGGAAAAGGATGACAAAAGTGGCAAGTATTAAGTGTCGGTTTAGGAAAACCAAGCACTAATGAGCAATTAGGTTCAAGTTCGTTCACGAGGAGGCTAGTGTGTTATGTGTGTAATGATTTGGATTAATTTGTGATTATATTTGAGAAAAGAAAAATAGAAAAGGGATTAGAAGAGAATGACGGTTATGAAGACGGATTAAACTAAGTCTAAAAAGGCGTACACGTAAAATCCTAAAAACCACCAAAATTAAAATCTTAACCTAAAAATTTCTAAAAATTACCAAAAATCCCTAATAATATTATAAGAGTTTACAAAAGATCAAAACTTGCAAAAACCTTTTAATTAATTAGATAATGACTTTGTAATGCTAATTAAAGCCCTAAAAATCAAAATTAATTATTAAAAAGCCCAAAACAAGATTTTCAAGTTTGTAAACCTCAAAAATACTCTAATTAAGCTAAAAACTATTTTTCAAAATTTTAAAACCAATTAAAACTATTTTTAAACAATTAAAAACTCCTAAAATCAATTAAATCTTAAATTAATTATAACAAATAATTAAAAGACCTAAAAAATGTTTGGAAAGTTGCAAAAATCCTAATTAAGTGTTTAGAACCTAGGAAAAATATAAAAACCTAGAAAATCAGACTTTTAATTTTTAATAATAAAATAATATTAAAATAATATTAAAAATCCAAAAATTATAAAAAATTCTAAAAACTTGCAAACTAGCTTAATTTTACCTAAATAACTCAGAAATGAAAGTGAAATTACCTAAATACCCCTATTGGGCCTAGAAAATGGGCCAAACCCAAAACAGTCCCTTATTGGGCTTAATTAAGGCCCAATAAGAAAAAGTGCTCAAATTAAGCTCAAAAAGCACAGGTTGACTCAAAATTTGATTTTAAACAACTTTTTCCAAAGGCCCAAAAGCTGAAAATGTGAAATAAGCTAACTTATAATAAGCAGCTTATTCTTAATGGGCTTTTTGGCCCATTAAGCCATAAGCTGATGCCATAAGCTAAAGTTTAACACACAACCTTCTTTTGACCTAACAAAGACTTCTGCAAAAATAATTTTCAAATAAGACCACTTAATAAGCCAGAAACAAGTCAACAACTTATTCACAAAACGACAAAATAGTCGTATTTATGATCTAGACCACCTCAGAAGCTGATTCAAGTTGCAAAAGCTCACAAATAGCTTAACTAAGAATAATCAATCAAGAAAAGCACAAAAAGCCAAGTAGAATAAGCTGTGAGAACAGATAAGCTGGCTGAAAAAGCCAAATAAGCTAGTTTCCTAGCAAAAGCTTAACCAAAAGACTTGTAACCTTCCAGACTTGATATTAAGCTGAGAAAAATGAGTTCTATTACAAAAACTAAGTTGTTGCATGTACCAATAAGCAAAACAGATTTACTAAGCTTGAACCAAGTTTGACCAAAAGTCAAACGCTGATAACTTAAAATCAAACGCTGACAAGTTAAAATCAAACGCTGACAGGTTAAAATCAAACGCTGACAGGAATAAAGAAGGCGCTGACAGACTTAATGAAGTGTAAGGACTTGTTTTTCACCCTGCTGATCAAGGTTTGAGTGCAAACCTTGTGAATCAAGGCTTACCAGTTGGGTAAACTTGATGTGTTTTGGCACAAATAAGCCAATAAGCCAGTGGGCTTATAAGCTATAATCAAAGCAATCCAAATAGCAAAAACCAATCACAAGCAGCACAAGAACAAGATCCAAGCAACAATACAACAATCCTAATGCTAGAAATCACAATGCAACACCAAATGAGGTGGTCACTTTGCTGATGCAAATGACCACTTCAGCAGACTCTGATAAGCTACAAAAATCACAATCAGCCAGCCAAATTCAACCAAATGCACATATAAGCTATAATAAACTCCAATAAGCAAGTCTAAACAGGTTTCATGCACTGGTTCAAAGAATTAAGCAAGATTCAAGCAATGAAAGTTACTGATGAATACTACACATGCAGTTTTCTACTTTTGCTGATGTATTTGACACACAAGCTAATTTCAACACCTCAAATCTTTCAAACAGGTTATGTTAACTTTGTTTAAACCACTTTTATCCCTAAGCATGCATACACACTAAGTGTTCCCAAAATCCTAGGTAAAAACAGGCAGAAACAAGGTCTATATAGCAGATTGATCAATTCAAGTGTTCAAAACCCAAAACATGCAGCAAAACACTCTCAAACAAAGGTATAGCAGATACAAAGCATAAACAACACCTTCCCTTAACACAATAACAGATTACAAGCATAAACCAGTAGACCCAAACACCCCTTTAACTTTTTCTAATCAAAATTTTCAAAAGCAAAACAAGATTTCAGGCCAACCAAGCATCAATTAACACTAAAACAAGTCTAATAAACAGATTCAAGCAAGAACAAGCCACAAAATTCACAAGAACAACAGTTTCATACAAATATCACCAAAAATCACAATTTAAGAAGATTTGGAGATTAAGTATGCAAACCTCATGGATGTACATCCACACCCACGAATTTTGAGCTTATGTGCTAGCAAGAACAAGCACAAGCTTCCACAAAAGCCTGCTAAGATTCAACAAGGGTTAAGCACAATAACATGAAAAATCAGAAACTTGGAAAAATCTTGATTGATGCAAACTTGTTACCCCACACTTGATTATCCCCAAGTTATAAGCCTCACCACACCTTAACCAACTCAGTTAGGATGCTATGATCAGCCCTATAGCCCAAGAATTCCAAGATTGGAACAAGACTTAGCAAAATATCAAGAAAATGAGGAAAATATGCAAACTTGTGCACACTCCTCTTTTGAAAACAGGTTTTAAACTTCAAAAGCAGTAAACTAAGAACAATAATAAGCAGAATAAAGATGGCACTTGGTCTTTCTTCAAAGCACTTAACTCAAATTCATTAAACTGAAAAAGGATTTACAAGTGTTTGAACAAAGGAAAAACCAAAAGCAAACTGAAATGTGAAGGCCTAAGTGGCTTTATATAGCCTTACAATAAGCTAAGTTACAGCTAAAAACTATAAACCCTAATGGTTGAAGTCCCCAATATGCCCTTGTAGCTTCTTGAAAATCTTGGACTCATGTGAAGTTTTCTTGGACGTTTGCATGAGTTGGCAGGGTTGGAATTTGATCAATGGCCCATAATAAGCTTAAGTTTGAAGCAAGGATGTGGGGCGTTGGATTTGCTTTACTGTTTTGTCATCTTCTCCAAGGGGTAGAAAGCAGGGTAAAACATGTGACAAAGGAATGATGTGGCAAGCTGTTTGTGAGTTTGGTTGTGATTAGGGAGACCCTAATTATGATTCTGGAGGTTACTGGGTGCTAATTACAAATGGATTAAGAAAACCCAAATTTGTTCTTATGATGAATAGTGCATGTTTTGATCCAGATTAAGGTTTGAATGAGGTGTTTAGCGCGTGTTTTTGTAACTAATTATTAATTAGTTATAAACCTGGTGAAGTGGAAAGCTGAGGTGGAGTAATGGTGGAATGGGATTGGTGGGATTTAGTGAGTGGGACACATGGCAGCTTAGGAGTGGACTAGGTAAGTATCATGTCTGGTCAGTATTTACCCTCATGTTTCAAAAATTTGTCAAATCACTTCCAAACTCTATCAGCGCCCACTTTCTTCCTTGTCAACTTTTGCCTTTTTACACTTCTGGCCCAAGAACTTTTGCAAAGTAAAATCAGGGGTAATTCTTGCCATATCTGAATTCTTCAAGGGCTGAATTGGTATTTTCTTCAATGATAATGGTCTAGACTTGCAATATTGATAATTTGGAGGATTGAAATTGCCAAGTCTTGATGATTGAAGGACCATTTCTGCCAAATGTTGAAAGTTGAGGGTCCTTTTTGTAATTTTGGATTTTTTAAAGGACCAATCTTGTCATTTCTTGTACTTTGAAGGACTTCATGATATATTTGACTTTGTGGGTGATATTGGTTGACAATTTAGCTTTGTTGAGGGGCTAAACTTGCCAATTCTTCAAAGTTAAGGGTCCTTTTTGTAATTTTGACAAATTTTAGGGACCAAACTTGTAATTATGAGGATACAAGGGTATAAAGTGTCAATTCTTCATAATTGGAGGACCCTTCTTCATAATTCTTCAAATCTTCAAGGGTTGATCTTGGGAAAGTCTTCACTAGGGCTTGGTTCATTGTGCGGCTTCGTTTCCCGTGTTTGTTTTTGCATTATTCTTGTGATCTTTTGTCATTATCTCAATATCCGCACCTAAAATACACAAGCAACAAACACAAGCATATATTTGGGTATTTTGATGATATTTAATGCATTTTAAGTCCAAAAAGAACGATGAGACCATGTATAAAAGCAGTCTCATCACTAAGCATGGGTCTCCCCCACGAGGCACCTTGTTTTTGATAACCGAGTCAAAAGCTCGACTCGAATCCCCATAAATGTGATCATTTAGGGATAATCTTGGTATGGTCAATTTTTGGTGGGGCTTACATGATAAACAAGGCCCAAAAACAACCGGTATAAAGGACTAGGTCCTTTGATGGTGCAAAATACCGGGATCGAAGATGGCGTTCTCGTTCTCATTGGAAAAACAAATCAACGCCACTTCATCATGTGCCAACAAAAACCCAAAGGGTTTGAAGAAAATAGATGAGAAGAAATAGAAGGGTGGGACAATGGGTAAGTCATGAAAACATTGAGCTACTCGAGGTAGACTCGCACCAATCAAATGAAAAGATTTTCCATTTATTGCATCGGTGGAAGACCGAGATTTCCCTTTATAAGCAATTCCAGGATCAAATATCTCGTCCTCGGTGGAGAAAGGGGAGGGAATATATGAGGGTTCCCCCATACTAAGTCCACACAAAGCATCGTCAAAAGGAGAAGACGAGCTTGTAGCACTCAAAACACGCGGTGATGACGGAGTTAGAATTGTAGAAAAATCTTTTAAATTCAATTCAAAATCTTTTCCTTTTTCATCTTTTAAACTCTCCTTGTGAAAACCCGATTTAATTATGTCAAAAATATTTGGTGTTTCTAAAGCAATGTTAGTTACACTAAAAATTCTCACATTTGAAAACCGTTTTGGTAAAGGTGGTGGTAAGTTTTCAAAACGTTTGTTGACAAAGAAAACTTCCCCATCGGGATCAACGTATTCATCATCCGAAGAATCATTCACAATTGGAACCGTAGGCTTAACACTCTTAACCTCCACCGGCGGAGGGGACGGAACTTCATTTTTCTCAACAACTCCTAAAACTCTATTTGAAATTCTTTTGCAAATGTTTTTTATAGGATTGACATTGTACAAAGACGTGATAGAATACACATGAGAAAGAGTGGAGTTTTGAGTTGCATTAATGACGAGTTCTTCCTCATTGAAATGAAGAGTGATTTTCCTTGCATGCACATCGATAAGTGCTCTCGAGGTATCCAAAAATGATCGATCTAAAATTAGCGGAACTTTAAGATCGATGGGAATGTCAACAACAATAAATTCTACAGGGTAGTAGAACTTTCCAACTTTCACAAAGACGTCCTCGGCTAGTCCACAAGCTAGAATCGTAGAATGATAGGCCATTTCGATTGACATTCTTGAAGGAGTGAGATTGGGAAGATTGAGCGATTTAAAAATCTCAAGAGGCATCAAATTAATACTAGCACCAAGATCGGCCAAGGCGTAGCATTCTTCCATGTCTTGTATAGCACATGGGATTAAAAACTTGCCGGGATCACCGACTTTTTGAGGTATGCGGCTTAGAAAAATCGATGAACAACTAGACGATTTTTGCAATTTCTCTTTGTTATTCAACATACTTTTGAAGTTCGCGGCAAATCGAGGCATCATGACTAAGGCGTCGGCAAAACTTATATTAAAATGCAAGTCACGAAACATTTTCATAAAGAGTTCAAATTGATAATTATTTCGTTCTTGTGCCTTTTCCTTGTCTCGTCTTGAAGGGTAAGGTAAAGGTGGTGTGGGTTGGGGCATAGGCATAGGCATCGGCCTTGGAATCTCGGGTTCCATGATTGGTATTGGTTCAACCATAGGTGTGGTTTGAGCGGTACTTCGTGGGCTTGGAATTTGCTCCTTTTCAACCAACACCTTGGGTTCTTTCTCTTTTTCCTTCTCCATAGAAGTACTTGGACGAGAAATGGGATCTTTGAAAGTTTTACCACTACGAGTAGTAATAACCTTCAATTCTCCTTTCGGGTTCACGATGGTATCACTAGGAAGACCACCCGAAGAAGAGGGCTTACACATGATAGCTTCAAACATTTTAGCCATTCGGTCTTCAAATTTAGATTGCCTAGCATCCGCTTTTAACAACTCTTGCTTAATCTCATGTTGTCCTTGCTCCATTTTTTGTTGATTTTGTTGGAGACGTGTGACATTTCCTTCCATTTTATTAGCATGAGTTTTAAGTTCATTAGCAAGTTCGTTTTTAAGCTCGTTTTTCAACTCGGATCTTAAGCTAACCATTTCACGTTGCATATTGTCAAACTTAGCATCATTTGCCTTTGCATAATTCAAAAAACCCCTTGAAGATTTTTGGTGTGATCATTTTGAAAACCTTGAGTAGAAGTTTGAAAATCACGGTTTTGGTTTTGGTTTGAAATTTGCCCATTTCCACTTTGATAATTACCCTTGTTGTAATTCCTTTGGTTGCCTTGATAATTACCACCTTGGTTGTTGTTTCGATAGTTATTAGCATTTTGATTTGGTGGAGCTTGATTTTGGCGGGAACCTTGGCCGTTTTGGTTATAAGTTCCCGTGGCTATATAAGCACTCGAAGTGTTACCATCCGCGGTAATGCACTCGGAAAGATCATGAGTCCACCACACGACAAACAACTCTTAGAAACCGCTTTAACCGAAGCGGAATTCGAAGCTTCTTGAGCTTTCCAATGGGACATAAGGCTAGCAAATCTATCAAAAAACCAATTTTCTTCATTTGCCTCGTCATGTAAAGCATTAATGCTACGAGACGATGACGATGAGCCCATTTTGGCAACACTCGGTGTGTTACGAGGGCTATAAACCTTAGACCTATTCTCAATTATGACCAAAGCTTCTTCAACCATTTTACAAAAAAAAAATTACCACCCGCGGCGGCATTTAAATAATCTCTTTCATGATCATTAAGTCCATTGTAAAACGTGTCGATTTGGTGCAAGTCGGAAAAACCGTGATGAGGACATTCATGTAACATCTCCTTAAACCTATTCCAAGCCGTTGAAAAACTTTCATTTGATTCTTGTGAAAATTTAGAAATCTCATTTTTCAAATGCGTAGTCTTAGAGGGCAGAAAAAATTGGTTCACTAATTTTGAAACGAGATCCTTCCACGTCAATATAGAATTGGGTGGCTCTTTCTCTAACCAAATTTTAGCGGGCCCCGCTAAGGAATACGGAAAAAGCATCATCTTAATCGAGTCATTCGAGACATCCTTGAATTTGCACGTGGCGGTAAGACGATTAAATTGGCGGATATGGTTGTGTGGATTGTCCTTCTCATCACCACGGAATTTGTTGTTTTGGATCATCGACAACAACCCCGTTTTCACCTCAAAATTCTCTGCAAGGATAGCGGGAATCACAATAGCTTCTCCATAACCCTCGGTGGGTGCTTGAAGTAACTCCATCATAGTTCGATTCACCATGGTTGGTGCTTCTCGTACAATGGGTTCGTCAATAGGAGACTCCTCACTAGAATGAGTTGGAGTGGGAGTTTTGTTCTTTCGTCTACGTGCACGTTTTGCTTGATTACGAGTTAGCATAAACGTCACGTACAACGAGGAGACGAGCAAAGAAGATTCTTTTTGGTGTTTTGTATTTTTCAATTTTTTTTGTGGTTTTTGATGGTATTAACTTTTTGGAAATTGGTGAAATGTATTAGGTAGACACAAATCTACAAATCTCCTCCTTAATCAAATCTCTCGATTAAAGAAGCCTCAAGGAATGAAAACGATCACGTGAAGTGAACGCCTTCGATGACTTTAGAACGATGGTGGAACACCAAATCGTTCAAGAGGGTTTAATCAAATGAAACCAAGAAAATATATATGATATGTAATAATACTTTGGGCGGCAAAACCCTCGATTCACTCTCAAAATCAAATACGCACAAGCAAGCGGAGGAAACGAGGCGGCGCGAAGCACTTAAGAGCCTTTTTCCTTTAGGTCGTGAAATACAACCGCCTTATACCCACCTTATAGTTTGTATTTTCAAAATCGAGCTTCACGAAAGTATTTATCTATTTTTGCCTTTTTCTTTGGTTTGAGATTCGAATACAATGATTGGGTAATGACCTCCCAAGTCAAGGTTGTGATTTCTCACGTATTTGGAGTACTTGTGAATTTATTGTTCTACGTATACAATATAGTAATAGTATTCACACAAAAACCGAAAAACGATAATACGTATTAGTAGAGTGCTACTAATACAAATACTAATTATGGCTAGTATAAAAACAACAATTGTTCAATCAAAACACAACACGCCTCCCCGACAGTGGCGCCAAAATGATGTAGTGTTTTTGTACACCTTTAGGAAAAGGATGTAACAAAATAGTGGTAAGCGTTAAGTGTCGGTTTAGGAAAACCGAGCACTAATGACCCTTAAGAAAGTTCAAGTTCGTTTCCCAAGGAGGCACGTGTGTTGTGTAATGAATTGATTAATGATGGTTTTATTGTTATGAGAAGAAAAGAAAAGAGAAATAAGAAAGAAATGACGGTTACGAAGACGGATTAAACTAAGACGAAAAAGGCGATCACGTAAAACCGTAAATAGTGCAAAAATTAAAATTTTAACCTAAAAATTCCTAAAAATTACTAAAAATCCAAAATAATATAACTAAGACATAAATGAAATCAAAAGTTTCTAAAACCTATTTAATAATTTTATATTAAATTTTAAAGTTGGTTAAAAACCCTAAAATCCTATAAAATAAAAAATAAGACTTTTTGAAAACTTTAATGGCTGTAAACCTCAAAAATATAATTAAAAACCTAAAAACTACTTTTTTGGATTTTTAAAATGCTTTTTCCTATTTTTAATCTAATTAAATAAAAACAGGTAATTAAAAAATGATAAAAAATAAATAAAAAAAGAGAAAAATAAAAACTTTATGCTAAAAAATCCTAAACTAAGTGACAAACACAAGAAAAATGAAAACAAGCAAAAAAGCTTAACCAATAAGCTTTTATAAGCTTATTTAGCTACGGCTTAATTTAGATAAGCCCAAACTAAAACCCTTTAAATACAATTCGTTGCAAAGAGTTACCAGTCAAAGACCCTAGGGCATTTGGTAAATGCATTGGTGTGTGGGAGGAGTGGCGCAGGTTCGAGTCCTGGCCACGTCCTTTTGCCTTTTTATATTTTTTTTTCTTTTTAAAACTTTAAAACCCAAAAACAGTAACTTTTACTTACTCTAAACAAGCTTATAATAAAAAACAAGCTATAATCAAGCTCTTAGAAATCAAAAACGTGCCCAGTTAGGCTGCTAGTCTGATAAACACAAGGAGGATTTCTTCACTTGTGCAGATAGAATCAAGAGGACTTGATTTTGGTTTCTTGTTGGTTTTTGATGGACAAAAGGGCACCCCTATACTCAGTTGAGTATAGGGAGTCAAACAAATGCACAAAAACAACAAGTTCTCTCACAACAATCAAGCAAGTCAAACAAACAATGTTTCTGAATAAGGCAATGCAGGTCTGGGGGTATTTTCTGATGCAATTGACACAAAAGATGATTTTTGAAGCCTCAAATCTTACACACAAAGACACCAACTAGCACACAATCAATCACAAATCCTGCTAAAACCTATCTCCTAACAGGTCATCAACATTTGATGAACAAATTCAAAGAAACTTGGCAGGAATATGGCTTTACTGATTTTGACTGTTATTACCACAAAATAAGCATGCAATCTGATTTCCAACTCACCAAAATGAGAACTAAACTATCATACAACCTACTATCAACCTATAGAATGATTCCAACAGGTTTTAAGCCAAGAATAACAACAATTACTCCAACTAAATCCCTAATCCAAACACCCCTTTCACTTTCTGAATATCAATTTTTCAAACAAACTTCAAACAAGATCAAGCCAAATTGATTTCTAACTAATCTAGCATGCATATAAACCTGAAATAAGTAATATCCAACAGCTTAACAACCATATAACCAACTTTCATGCATATTTCACATATATCATCCAAATCAGTTATATATAAAAAAATGAAATAGGAACAAGGCTTTTACCTTGTTGGACCTACATCCAGGCCCAACAATGGCTGCTATGCCACTTCCTAACAGGCCCGGGCCTGTGCAGTACCTTGGACAACAAGCCTTCAATAAACCTGCTAAGATCAAAAGAACACACAATATACTAACTTCTGATTTTTCTTCTTTAATCTTTTTCAAACCTACAACCAACAAAACTTGGACCTTTGAACACGTTTTAAAACTAGATCAATTTCAAATACCCAAGATTTCCAATCCACTTTCACTTCAAGGAATCTTAGATTTCTGAAATTATCAAAAACTTTTTGAAACCTTTTTGAAAATTCAAACACACAAGTGTTTACACAATTTGAAAAATGTAACTCAGCTAGGCTTTCAACACACACACAACTTTTAATAATTATAAAAAGGAATTAAATTGCTTCAAACAAATACCAAACTTTTATATCACTAAAAAGGGATTACAAATGTGAAAGCCAAAAACTAGAACAAAGATATAGGGTCACATACGACCTCTATATATACTAGTGATAGAACTATCTAGAATGCTAAACCCTAGTAGCTGAAATTCCTGAAAAACCCTTGGAGAAAAATTCAAACTTGGTCAATAAGGATTCATGTGAGCTTTGTACTTGGCCAGCTGTGGAGAGTGCATCAGGAGCGTTGAAATGATATTGGGGGCCAAGGAAACCATCTTGGACGTTTATCTGGTCGGCTTTTGGGGTTTTGAGGGAAAGGGACATGAGCAGGGAATCTCATGGGGGTCCAGGGGTTCACATGGGTTTGTTTGGTGAGTTGGGTTTTGGTGACAAAGCCACCAATTAGCCATCTGGAAAGACTGAGTCAAAAACCCTTTGTTTTAAAGTTGATTGGGTCTGGGGACTAACTAGGGTTTATGGGTAATTAGGGGTGGGATTAATCCATTTTGGGAAAGAAAGGATTTAAAAAACGTGTTATGGTGGGAAAAATGGTTGACTAATTGACCAGGTTTATTTAATAAACCTGGGTGGAAGGGTGACGTGGGTGGGAGAGTGATGTGGTGGATGTTGATTGGCTGGTGGTGATGATGTGTAGGATTGATTGGTTGGGATAAGTTCCAGTGTCTGGAAGTTTAAGTCCCCCAAGTTTCTTGTTTCTTTCATGTTGTAATAAACAGCCAACAACGCCCCATTATACTTGTAACAACTTTGGTCCTCTTGTAAAAAATGGCACAACTTGTTTACAAACTTTTTACAAGGGCTTCTTTTGTACTTTCTTCATTCTTCAAGGGCTGTTTAAGCAATATCTTGATAATTTAGGGACCCCAATGCAATAAATGAGATTTGCAAGGGTATAAATTGCCAAGTCTTCAAAAATGAGGGACCCATGTTGCCAATCTTCAATTCTTCAAGGTCATTTTTGGAAATTCTAGATTTGGGCCCGGTTCATTGTGCGGCTTCGTTTCCCGTGTTCATTTTTGAATGATTCTTGTGATCTTTTTGTCTTTTCCTCAATATCCGTACCTAAAATACACAAGCAACAAACACGAGCATACATTTGGCAGTTTTAATGATATTTAATGCATTTTAAGCCCGATTTGGACGATGAGACTATGTATAAAAGCAGTCTCATCACTTTTCTTTTCCTTTTGAAATTTTTTCATTAATGTCCAATTGAGAGTAAAATTCATCATGTAAGTCCAAAGTAGGAGATTCGTCCTCATCCAAACTCAATGAAGAGACAAATGAATCATCGGAATCATAGGAAAACTCATCCTCATGAGAAAAGTAGGTATTTAGAAACTTGTCTAAATCCTCGTCAAAATTAATATTCTCTAAAGTAGTATCAATCTCTAAAGGTGGAGGATCCTCCTCAAGAATTACCAAATCCACCGGCGGATAGGTATGCCAAAATGAGTCACTAGGAGGCTCAAGTATAAGAGGATCACTCGTAGAGATGATATGAGTCATAGACCTTAAGGGTATAGAAAGCTCATCACTATAATCATCATTAACTTCCTCATTGTCATTGAAAAGTGGATTATCAAGTGATGTTTGAAAAATAGGGTTTGAATGTATCACAAAATCATCAATGTTAAACTCTTGAGTTTCAAAAACATTCAATGAGGAAGTAATGGAGGTTATGGTCTCAGCATGGGGAATCTCATAATTCCCACTTTGACAAGCTTCATGAAAGTATTCATGACAAACTTCATCAAGAACATCAATATGATTCACTGCCTCGGGCTCATTAGATTTCTTAGATAGTTTCCTCATATTAAACACAACTTTTTCATCTCCTGCCCTCATAGTGAGGTCCCCCTCCGCAACATCAATGAGAGTGCGACCGGTTCTTAAGAACGGTCTCCCTACAGTAAAGGGAACTCGAGGGTCTACATCATAATCTACAACAACAAAGTCTGCGGGGAATGTGAACTTATCAACCCCTACAAAGACATATTACGCTATCCCCATCGGATAAGCAATCGTACGATTTGCTAATTCTAATATCCTTTAGTGGGGGTAAGCTTAGGAAGGGAGAGTCGTTTCCAAACCGATAAAGGCATTAAGTTTATGCTACCCCCAAGATCTGCTAAAGCCATACAATTCTCTACCCCCGGAAAATTACATGCAATTAAGAACCGCCCCGGATCACCAAGCTTAGTAGGTAACTTCTTTAACAACACCACGGAACAAATCTCATTCAAAGAAGCATTAGGTACATCAATTAATTTCTCTTTGTTAGATATAAGGTCCTTAAACATTTTGGCAAATTTAGGCATGTGAGCAAGAGCCTCGTCAAAAGATATATTGATATTCAATTGCTTAAACATCCTCAAAAAATTGGACACTTGTATATCATCTTTATTTTTAACTTTCTCCTTCCTCAACCTATAAGGGTATGGTAAAGTGGGTTGTTGGTAGAAGGTTGAGGAGAGGGTGTTGGAAGACTCTGCTCAGGCACAACCTCAGGTGCAGTCGCAAGCACAGGTACAGTCTCAGGAGGTAAAGGGGCAGTCAAGGGTGGTATGTCATAAAGAGGGGCAGTGGGAGGAGTCACCGAAGGGGGAGTAGATTTCATTGTTGAAGGTTTATTAGTATCATAACAATTATATAAAACCCTAAACGAGATCAAAGCACATATAGCGGAAGCGATTTAACAAGATCATAATTAGTAACACAATTATAATTAATCGAATTAGGGTTACATACCTTTACGCTAAATTCCACAAGACGAAGAACAAATCACCGATTCGGGTTTAAACCGTATATACCAAGATATAGTGTAAAGTAAGACTATATTACTGATGTAGTTAAAACACGTCTTTTAGGAAAAAGAGTGTATAATGCGGACAAGTATTAAGTCTTACGCTTTAGGAAAAACGTAAAACCGAATAAGTGCGAGTTCGTTCTCGAAGGAGGTGTGTGAATTAAGTGCCAATATGTAAAATCAAGAGTTTGGATTAGTGTCGTTTTCAGATGAGAATGAGAAAAAGACAAAATTAAAGACGATATACGCTAAAAATTACACTACGACGTAAAACAATCGAAACCGTAAAACGTGACGAAAATAAAAAGTCTTCTAAAAATTACCAAACAATTAACATAAATCAAGAAAAATATAAATAAAACAGAATTGAAAACCAAGTTATCCAAAAACTTTTTAATAATTTTATAATAATTTTTAAAGTTAATAAAAAACTCCAAAATTAAATAAAATCAAAAAATAGTTAAAATGGGAACTTTTTTCAATGTAAACCTCAAAAATACTTTTAAAAACCTAAAAATGATTTTTCCAAATTTTTAAATACTTTTAACTATTATTTAATGACTTTTTAAAATTAAAACAAAAAATAATCATAAAAAATAATTTAATAAGGTTAAAAATAAATTTTTTAAACTAAAAAGTCCTAAACTATGTCTAAATTGCAAGGAAAATGAAAAACAGAAAAAATATTTGATAAATAAGCTGGAATCAGCTTATTTATAAGTTGATGGTAAAAATAAGCCAAAACAAAACTAACCTTAAGTAGATAACCAAAGCAACCCTGGACAGTAGAGTCCCTAGGGCGCAATGGTTAAGTATGAGGTGTGTGAGAGGAGTGGCGTAGGTTCGAGTCCTGGCCACGTCCTTTTTGAAAACTATTTCTTTTCTATAAAAACTTAACCTATCGACTTACCAAGCACAAAAACACCAAAATAATCAAGAGATTAACAAGATTAAACTCAAAACGAAGCTAAAACGTGACCAGAATTGACAATTATGCTACAGTGCTAAAGAGACCAAAATCTTTTGTTGTCCGAGAAAGAATATGAAAAAAGAACGTTCTCTGATGGATCAGAGAAGTGAATATGCTAAGTGAGCCTTGATTTGGCTTGTAACCTGTTCATTTCTTGGTTGTTTTGGCAAGTCAAGGCACCCCCATACTCATGGAAGTGTGGGGAGTCACAATAAAGCACAAAAACACACAGTCACAACACAAAATCACACACAATATGCTAAAATCAGTCACTGATACAAGACATGAGGTCTGATGGGTTTTAAGCTGATGTGTTGTGCACTATGGTGAGATTCAAACGCCACAAACTTGTTCAATTTTGCACTAAACCACAAATAACCAACTCTTAACCTTAGATAACACCTAGATCTAACAAATAATCAGGATTTAAATGAAAATTATACTAAAACTATAACACCCCACTTGGATAAATGGACCGTTACGTGTATTTATGGCGTGTCATCAAAGCATGCAAGGCAATGTATTAAACATTAACTGACCATAACGGAAATACCGGAATCAAACATCGATAGTCCAAACATAAGCTCAAAATATAATGATTAAATACTAAAAGAAAAGGACGAAACATTGTCCAAACAACCAAAGTGATGTAATATGTGCATAAAAATAAAGGAGTCTGGATTGCTCTCATCCAATCCACGTACTCTCTTAGAAGTCCTAAGATCGTTCCTGTGTACCTGCCGTTTGGAAACATGAAAGGAAACTACGGCTGAGCATAACGTTCAGTGGACGAATATAAAGCATGATAAGTATGTACTGAAAGAAATGGAATAAATGACAAACAATGAAGTTATGAGTCTGGTATGTAACATGTAGTAGTACCCTGTATACAATCTGAGAAACCTGGTTTAAAATACTGAAACAGAATTATTAACTATTAAATCTGAAAACATGCGTTTTACTGTATTTTAATTGCCAGAGCTTATATAGGTCACGTGCTGTAACAACCGTGCATGAATAACTGGAGGGGTGACCTCGTCATGCTGTAGAGGGGTGGCCTCTAAATAACTGTAGAGGGGTGACCTCTAATTACTGTGCTGGGTGGAGGGATCAGCTCCAATGTGAAGGATGTAGAGCACACACCACATTCACCCTGATAACTTCTAAACTTATAAGCCTAGGATGCATCCATACGCCCCACTAAACATACTGATAAAATGGCCAAACTGAACATGAGTGGGACGATGCAGGATATCACTCTCCTGCATGTGAGTCACCACACCGGTGCCTCTAGTGCCTTGGTTACGGTACCTCCGTAACTAGTACATAAACTGGTCGTGCTTGTATATAATGCTCAGGCAACTTATTTTGTTTTTAACATGATTTCTGATAAGCTTAAAACACATACGGGAAAAACATTTGGCTGCAGACGGGGAATCCTAATCATGCATAGAAAGGAAGTCCTTACTGAAAGGACGGAAAATCCGTCCCTCGTGTCCAGTAACCGACCGAGATCAACTGACAGAAAGTCTACTCTGATTTCACGCGAGCTACATGAATAAAGGACGTGAATAAGTGATCTGATCTTTATTTAATTACTGATTTAATTGGTTTCTTAATTATTTATGAAATTTTGTACGTATCTTAACTGACAAGTCTGAACTTATAATAATTCTCTTAAAATATATATAGACTTACTTATAATTATGATACACGTGTTCTAACGTTATGTTAATACTAAAATAAATTAACTCGTTAAAACATAAGATTTCTAAATTAGAAGTTCTAAAATACTTTAATTTATAATAAGATTATACACTTTAAAAATGTTAAAACCATTTTAATTTAACTCATTTAAAATACAATTTAAGACATTTTTAAAACAATTAATAAAAGGTATAATATTAAAAATCTTTGTTTTATATGTTTAAACTACGTCCCGAGCCTACCGAGATACCACTTCTCGGTCGCACTAAACAATTCAACATAATATACAAAATCTGTCTATTTGAATCTGCGACAGAAAAACTGTCGCTAAAAACTGTCAATAAAAGCTGAAATTCCAAACTGTCAATAAACAGTCCTGCGACAGAAAGTTCTGTCGTCGAAACTGTCACTAATTTCGTTTTAAAACTTTCTATTATTTCTGTCTTTACTTCCCACTGCTTTCTATATGAGTTTCCCACCGTTTGTCTATGTTTTTCCACTGTTTCAATAAACCAAACACACCCTTATTTCTGAAACAACCTGTTTGGGTTTGTTTGACAGTTTTGGGTCAACCACAGCCCGAGCCGCCCCTATGTGGGTCACGACTGGGCAGAAAGATGAAGCCAACAAGACCTTAGGGTCTTGGTTCAATAAACCAACACCCCCTCGCCCATCATAAGCTAAACGAACACACCCCTTTGGGGTTTTCTGCCTTCAGCCGACCAAAACAGCCACCACCGAGACTCTTTGTGTCTCGGTTGGACAAATTCAACCCAAACGAACCCTTATACATGTAACTGCGAGGTTGGCTAGGCAAAAGAAGGACATGTCTCGGTCCTATAAAAAACAGATGGAAACGACTACAAGGAAACGATGGACGATTTATCTACTTACAATGATTTAGGAATGAAAGGATTTCTTAGATCACGAACAAACAACACACACACAAACCCTCTTTTTTTTAAACTGGCGGCCACAAGAACCCTAGTTCTTCTTTCCTATTATTTTTTTGGTCGATTGTGTGGAAGAAAGGGTTAAGTCCCGTATATATTTTTACAATGGACTTAGGCCCATATTTTTCCTTTTTTTTAAATAGTTTAAAGACCGGCCCATATTAGGTTTTGTAACTTTTCATTTTTTTTCTAAACGTAATCGTATGTATTATTCCCGTGTGTTTTTAGTTTTCCAAAACGTAAAGTTTCTGCGTATTTAATATACTTGTAATTAAATACGGGTTTTACAATTCTTCCCCTCTAAAAAGAATTCGTCCCCGAATTATAAGGTATTTAAGCTGACTGGAGTAAAAGCCGAAAATGCTAATAAGCCGGAAGACATAAAAGCTGAAAAGACATTCCCGAATCAAAACTGAAAGTGAGGATAAGAAGTCCGTATAGACTCCTCTGTTTCCTAAGTGGCCTCCCGCTCGGTATGGTTCCTCCACAGGATTTTGACGAGAGGAATGGTCTTCCTTCTCATAACTCGATCCTGGCGATCTAAAACTGCTTCGGGTTCCTCAATATAAGATAGATCCTCCCGAATCTGATCGAGTGGATAATTCACTTTGTAAAGCTCATGATAGTTGAATCCTTTGAGTAATGATACATGAAACACGTTGTGGACGTGTGAAAGCTGAGGTGGTAACGACAACCGATATGACACTTCACCGATACGTTCAAGGATTTTGAACGATCCGATGTAACGAGGGCTGAGCTTGCCTTTGAGGCCAAAACGTCTGACGCCGCGTGCGGGTGATACTTTGAGGAACACACGATCCCCAGTCTGAAATGATAGATCTCTGCGATGCTTGTCGGCGTAACTCTTCTGGCGAGTACGCGCTTCTTGCAGTTTTGCCCTAGCAATGGCGACCTTTTCATTGGTCAGTTCTATTAATTTTGGTCCTTCAATCAAACATTCTCCAACCTGATCCCAACAAATAGGAGCACGACATCTCCTGCCGTATAACATCTCGAATGTAGAACGCTTGATACTAGCATGCCAACTGTTGTTGTAGGTAAACTCAACCAAGCAAATATAGTCATCCCAAGTGACCCGTCCATTCTAATGCACAGGCGCGTAGCATGTCCTCCAAGGTCTGGATGGTACGCTCTGACTGACCGTCCGTCTGCGGATGGAAAGCTATGCTGAGCTTGAGCCTAGTTCCCCAAGCCTTATGCAAACCTTTCCAGAAGTGAGAAGTGAAACGTGGGTTCCTATCTGATATAATTTCTGAAGGTGTACCATGTAACCGTACAATTTCCTTGGTGAATAATTCTGCTAATTTACTGACTAGAAAATCTTTACGAATAGGAATGAAATGTGCCGACTTGGTCAAACGATCGACAACAACCCAGATTGCATCATGTCTCCGCTGAGTTTATGGTAGTCCAGTGACAAAATACATAGATATCTTGTCCCATTTCCACATTGGAATATCTAACGGCTGAAGAAGACCACTGGTACGCTGATGCTTTATCTTAACCTGCTGGCAGGTTAAGCATTTAGATACAAAAGTTGCGACATCCTGTTTCATGCCTCTCCACCAGAAATGCTGCTTAAGATCGTGGTACATTTTAGTGGAACCTGGATGGATAGAGAACGGAGAGCTGTCAGCCTCAGTCATTAAGGCTTCTCTGAGAGCAGGGTCTTCTGGAACGCAGAGTTTGGTACCCTGCCATACGATACCATCGTCATCGATGCGAAATTCGGTCTGCTGGTCAATGTTCTGGACAATCTCCCAGATTTCACCATCATCCTTTTGTGCGGCTTTAATCCTAGAGAGTAAATCCGGTTCTACCCTCAGACCAGCCCAGTATCCCCTCTGTCCGCGTACTAAGAGCTCAATATCATACCGCTCTAAGTCCCGAATAATTTCTTCCTGAACTTTGATGGCATTTATCATACCTGACTTTCTGCTAAGGGCATCTGCTACTACATTTGCTTTACCTGGATGATACTGAATATTAGTGTCATAGTCTTTCAGCAGTTCTAACCATCGCTGTTGTCTCATGTTCAGCTCTCGCTGGGTAAATATGTACTTGAGACTTTTGTGATCTGTGAAGATATCACATGACTCACCGTATAAATAATGCCTCCAGATTTTAAGGGCGAAAACGACTGCTGCGAGCTCTAGATTATGAGTAGGATAATTTTTCTCATACGGCTTCAGTTGACGTGAAGCATAGGCAATGACTTTCCCATGTTGCATAAGTACACAGCCTAAGCCCTTTCCTGAAGCGTCACTGTAAATCTGATAACCACCTGTACCAGATGGAAGAGTAAGTGTCGGTGCTGAGATCAATCGATTCTTGAGTTCCTCAAAACTCTTTTCTCTCTCCCCGGTCCATATAAACTTCTCACCTTTTCGCATAAGTTGGGTCAATGGTAACACCAAACGTGAGAAGTTTTCCACAAACCTGCGGTAATATCCCGCTAAGCCAAGAAAACTACGTATCTCTGTGACAGATGTCGGTCTCGGCCATTTGGTGATAGCCTCCACCTTTGCAGGATCCATAGTGATTCCTTCTGCGGAAACAATATGACCTAGAAACACTACTGTATTCAGCCAAAACTCGCACTTAGAAAATTTAGCATAAAGCTTCCCTCGTCTGAGAATCTGCAAAACTGTACGGAGATGATACTCATGTTCCTCTTTAGATTTGGAGAAAATAAGGATATCATCGATGAATACAATTACAAACTTGTCTAAGAATTCGTGGAAGACTCTGTTCATCAAGTCCATAAATACTGCAGGCGCATTCGTGAGGCTGACTGGCATAACAACAAACTCGTAATGACCATACCTCGTGCGAAAAGCAGTTTTGGATATATCCTGCTCTTTTACACGCAACCGATGGTAGCCTGATCGTAGATCGACTTTTGAGAAGTTCTTGTCACCCTGAAGCTGATCGAATAAATCATCAATACGAGGAAGTGGATAACGGTTACAAATAGTGAGCTTATTCAACTCACGGTAATCAATACACAATCGCATACTACCATCCTTCTTTTTGACAAACAAAACTGGCGCCCCGCGCCCCAAGGTGACACGCTTGGACGAATGAAACCCCTTTCTAGAAGTTCCTGAAGCTGATCTTTCAGTTCCTTAAGCTCTACAGGAGACATACGGTAAGGAGCTTTAGATACTGGTTTTGCACCTGGAATGAGATCGATACCAAATTCTAACTCTCGCATGGGAGGTAAGCCTGAGAGTTCCTCTGGAAAGACATCTGGAAAATCTGACACCACTGGCTGATCATGAATTGAAGGTGCCTCAGAAGTCGTGTCGTGAACTGTAGCTAGGAAACCCTTACAACCATGGTATAGTAAGGTACAAGCCTGTAAAGCTGAAATGATCTGAACGTGTTTTCCTGGTAGGAAGCCCCAGTGAATATACTCTGGTGTCTGGACATCACCAAAGATGACCCGGTGAGCATGACAATCTATGGTGGCATGATGAACCGACAACCAATCCATACCCAGAATAATATCGAATTCGCACATATCTAGAGGAAGGGCACTGACTAGACGGATTTTATCATCAAACTCAAGAGGGAGATCCTTATACACCTGGGTAATGAGTACAGGGTCTCGCATGGGGGTAGATATACTAAGTACATTGTCTAGTGGTGTAGGGGTCATGTTTATTCTAGCAGCATATGAAGTAGATATAACTGAGTGTGTGGCGCCTGTATCAAAAAGCACGCAGGCAGACTGTCCGTGTATAAACAAAATGCCAGTAATGGTACCTGTGGTCTTATTGCTTGCTCACGGGTAGTAGTGTAGACACGACCAGTGGTTGGTGGTATTGGTGGTGGTGGAGGTAAAATCTGAGGAATCTGGCCTGAGGTACCAGCAGCATCCCCGCTCTTGCAATCCCTCTTCAAATGGCCCGACTGACCACACTTGTAACAACTACCCGTACCACGACGGCAAGGTCCCGTGTGTTTCTTCCCACATGTGATGCAAGTGGGATAAGAATACTCGGTAGAAGCAACTCTGGTTTGCTGAGAACCTGATTTACGAAGATAAACACGTGTCACGATTCTGATAACATAACTGAAATTATGCTGTTTGACTGAAATTTAAAATTACCAGAATTTGCCGGTCGGGCAAACTGCTGACCTCTGTTGTTTTGGTCACACCCCTGTCCAGCATCTCTGTTGGAATATACAAAAAAAAATTTAAGATCTGTTTTACACGATAGTCTAGTATTTCTGGAGCTTAAAGAATCACCTGTAGTTGCCGGATGAGTTTGAGCTGTCGTGGTAGTTATCCCCACCGCTCCTCTTATCTGATCGATTACGGTCATATGACTGACCGTGGTTCCTGTAGTTCTGATGTGGAGTAGCCGATTGGGATCGGTCTCCTCCTCTGTGTCTGTAAGATTATAATTGGATAAGACATAACATATAAGTTTACAAGTAATAATGGGAGTTAAATTGTTTAAGTCTGTTGGATGAGATGTACCTCTTCTCCGGACGCTCTACATTCTCGAGTTCATCCCTCTCGAAAAGCATCTCAATATCACGAGCTGCATTAGCTACTTGTGACACATTAGTGAATGTGGCACTCACCAGCCTATCTGCCGTCCTAGAGTGAAGAGCCTAGTGAAATTGCTTGGCTTGCTCCTCTGCGGTACCCGCAACCTCCCCTAAGAATCCAGCCATCCTAAGGTATCGGTGTATGAACTCTATACTATTCTCGCCATGATTCTGACGAATGACGTGGAAGTCCCTCTTTAGTTTAGCTTGCTCAGCATGCGGGAAAAACTGATCATAGAACATCGTCTTGAAACGTGCCCAGGTCAATGCAAGCTCCCAAGCATCTCCCCCATTGGACAGTTTCTGAGACCTCCACCAATGCAGAGCAGGACCCTCTAATTTGTAAACTGCAAGCCTAAATTTAAAAGCATCACCACAACCCATAGCTCCAAAAAATTTCTCTACATCATAGATCCAGTCTTCCGCGTCAGTTGGAGCTACAGTCTGCTCAAAAAGTCGGGGTTTCTGTTTGTTAAACAAATCTTGCCAAGCGGCTAAAGTGGCAGGTGGTGGAGCAGGAGGGTTGTTATTCTGCTGAGGTCCATTTTGATATTCAGCTCGGATCTCATCACGAATTTAGGGTAACATGGCTTGTATAGCAGCCTGAACAGCAGCAACAATGGCAGCTGCTTAGGATCATTCTTGGTTTCGCGTCTGGGTGGCATATGAAATAACAGAGGATAAGTTGATAAAACTGTCAGAACCTGGAGTAATAAATCTGAATATGCATAGTGTATTTCATGAAGGCATAGCCAACAAAATATGACATGAATACTAGTGAACGCCTAGGGTCAGTTCACAAAATGACAATTTACTGAAACATAAATCTGACATGAGTAAGGATGAACGCCTATGGCCAGTTCATCTATAAAAAATTTAAACGGCAAGGGTGAACGCCTATGGTCAGTTTACCAAAACGAAAAGTCCGCTGAAAAGCACATGCGATTAAGTATGGCCAGTCATGTACCAACCGTTTACTTAATCAAAATTTTGAAAATCCGACTGATAAAATACATGAGTTGCATGGAAGATAACGACGCCAAAATACAGGAAGTTCTTGGTGATTACCCACTAGTCACAAGTCAAGTTTTAGAGCCTACAGGTTGAACCTTGCGCTCTGATACCATAATTGTAACACCCCACTTGGATAAGTGGACCGTTATGTGTATTTATGGTGTGTCATCAAAGCATGCAAGGCAATGTATTAAACATTAACTAACCATAACAGAAATACCGGAATCAAGCATCGGTAGTCCAAACATAAGCTCAAAATATAAAGATTAAATACTGAAAGAAAAGGACGAAACAGTGTCCAAACAACCAAAGTGATGTAATATGTGCATAAAAATAAAGGAGTCTGGATAGATCCCATCAAATGCACGTACTCTCTTAGAAGTCCTAAGATCGTCCCTGTGTACCTGCCGTTTGGAAACATGAAAGGAAACTACGGCTGAGCATAACGCTCAGTGGACGGATATAAAGCATGATAAGTATGTACTGAAAGAAATGGAATAAATGACAAACAATGAAGTTATGAGACTGGTATGTAACATGTAGTAGTACCCTGTATACAACTTGAGAAACCTGGTTTAAAATACTGAAACTGCATTTTTAACTATTAAATCTGAAAACATGTGTTTTACTGTATTTTAATTGCCAGAGCTTATATAGGTCACGTGTTGTAACAACCGTGCATGAATAACTGGAGGGGTGACCTCGTCATGCTGTATAGGGGTGGCCTCTAAATAACTGTAGAGGGGTGACCTCTAATTACTGTGCTGGGTGGAGGGATCAGCTCCAATGTGAAGGATGTAGAGCACACACCACATTCACCTTGATAACTTGTAAACTTATAAGCTTAGGATGCATCCATACGCCCCACTAAACATACTGATAAAATGGCCAAACTAAACATGAGTGGGACGATGCAGGATATCACTCTCTTGCATGTGAGTCACGACATCGGTGCCTCTAGTGCCGTGGTTACGTTACCTCCGTAACTAGTACATAAACTGGTCGTGCTTGTATATAATGCTCAGGCAACTTATTTCGTTTTAAATATGATTTCTGATAAGCTTAAAACACATACGGGAAAAACATTTAGCTGCAAACGGGGAATCCTAATCATGCATAGAAAGGAAGTCCTTACTGAAAGGACGGAAAATCCGTACCTCGTGTCCAGTAACCGGCCGAGATCAACTGACAGAAAGTCTATTTTGATTTCACGCGAGCTACATTAATAAAGGACGCGAATAATTGATCTGATCTTTATTTAATTACTGATTTTATTGGTTTCTTAATTATTTATGAAATTATGTACGTATCTTAACTGATAAATCTGAACTTATAATAATTCTCTTAAAATATATATAGACTTACTTATAATTATGATACACGTGTTCTGACGTTATGTTAATACTAAAATAAATTAACTCGTTAAAACATAAGATTTCTAAATTAGAAGTTCTAAAATACTTTAATTTATAATAAGATTATACCCTTTTAAAATGTTAAAACTATTTTAATTTAACTCATTTAAAATATAATTTAAGACATTTTTAAAATAATTAATAAAAGGTATAATATTAAAAATCTTCGTTTTATATGTTTAAACTACGTCTCGAGCCTACCGAGATACCCCTTCTCGATCGCACTAAACAATTCAACATAATATACAAAATTTGTCTATTTGAATCTGCGACAGAAAAACTGTCGCTAAAAACTGTCAATAAAAGCTGAAATTCCAAACTGTCAATAAACAGTCCTGCGACAGAAAGTTCTGTCGCGAAACTGTCACTAATTTAGTTTTAAAACTTTCTATTATTTCTGTATTAACTTCCCACTGCTTTCTATATGAGTTTCCCATCGTTTGTCTATGTTTTCCCACTGTTTCAATAAACCAAACGCACCCTTATTTCTGAAACAACCTGTTTGGGTTTGTTTGACAGTTTTGGGTCGACCACAGCCCGAGCCGCCCCTGTGTGGGTCACGGCTGGGCAAAAAGGTGAAGCCAACAAGACCTTAGGGTCTCGGTTCAATAAACCAACACCCCCTCGCCCATCATAAGCTAAACGAACACACCCCTTTGGGGTAAACTGCCTTCAGCCGACCAAAACAGCCACCAGCGAGACTCTTTGAGTCTCGATTGGACAAATCCAACCCAAACGAACCCTTATACATGTAACTACGAGGTTGTATAGGCAAAAGAAGGACATGTCTCGGTCCTATAAAAAAACAAATGGAAACGACTACAAGGAAAGGATGGACTATTTATCTACTTACAATGATTTAGGAATGGAAGGATTTCTTAGATCACGAACAAACAACACACCATGTAACACCCCCACCAAATGCTATGCGCAGCGGAACTACAACATTTGGGTGCTAGGCAGTTATCATGGCACAAAAGATATATCAAACGACTCAAAGAGACATAAAAGTTTTAACTTAAATTAGGCATTGTTAAAAACATACATGTCTACGGTTTTCCAAACCCAAATGATACAACAAAGAGTTAGCGTTTCGGTCCCCATGAATCTCAACCCCAAAAGATACAATTTTCAACAACATGACATAAAGTTTAAAATATTCAAGTTAAGTATGGGTGGAAAAACAAGTAGACGCCAAGCCACACACAACTCCTATCCAATGCATGCTCCATGCTACACTTCATCGGTTACCTGAAACACATGCTAAATTGGGTCAACAAATAATGTTGAGTGGAATTCATAGGTTTTATAATCTTATTTTGAACATATGTGTTATAAAAATCATTCACGATCATTCATAGACTTGTCGATCAAACAATCTATTTTAAAGGTTATGTTTAAGCTCATGACACTAATCCGTTAACTCAATCACCCGCGTAATAATTACCGGCGTGATTAAGATGAAACCATTGCCCCTTCTAAAGGCATCAGTTGCAATTATACCTTATCTCTTATCACAAGTTATCCGTCCGCAGGGGTACTCAACGTACTAGCCCTCGTCTCGGATAGGGTCGTCAACCTCATAGTACTACCAATTGTATAAGCGGCTATTTTCAATCCACACTAGGATTAAACAATAGTTAATAGTTCATGAATTTAGGGCCTTTTGCAACTAGGTACTCAACACAATTTCTAAGGCAACATTCGGGTCCAACAATCATTCATGACATATGATAATTTTAGAAAAATAGCATGCATTTCCCTCGCGGGTAAAAAAAATTTAAAATATTAGTAAGCGAGGCTATAAATTCACACCTTATATATATAGGGTAGTCGACGATTCGAGTGACGATCACTGACGATGATGAGGATGCCCGGGGAAATCAACACCTAACAAACCAATAACGCGTAATGAGTAATCTCATTTATAAACCTTAAGTACTGTATATATTACATACATATTAGTCAATTGTGATAATTACAACTCACGCCAAAACCAAACAAATAAGTGTTACTCGTTTTATACTATTCGTCCATGTTATTAACGTTATTACCCTTTTTACGTTTTTCGCCGATACTTACCAAAAGTATGGGCTGTTTTACTAGACTTAAACCTTTCAATAAAATTTAGGAAAATGATCAAAAATACCTTAAGACCTGTAGAAAAAACATTTTTAATCCCATTAAAAGTTTCCGCTTTTACGACCCGTTACTCAACACATTACTAAACCTACGTTTTTCGGACTGATTTTGCACATTGAACAAGTTGAACTCATTTGACCCATTTAAAATATACCATTGACCCATTTGACACCTAAGTCTAATAATAGACTCACATATGCAGGTTTGAGGCCAAAAATCAACCTTTAACCATTTACCAAACTATATCTATGGTCCCCGGGATTTGACCCAAAACCAAACATAATTTCGGATTATGTAGGTTCTCATCTCCCGGTACACGTATTTTCAGAACATCATAACTTTTGACTCGTTAGGAGTCGTAAGCTCTATCTTATACCAAATCGAAGCTAAGAAGACGCTCTACAACTATATCCTAGTCTCATGACCTGTTTACAAATCCAACTTTATGAAAACATCTTAAACATTCTTCCTAAAATTACCCATCTCAAAACAAATCCAACACTCGTTTCCAAACCAATTTATCGACGCTTAACCTCAACTTAATCACTCCTAATCATGTCTAACCATCCTAATCAGTCCTTAACCCCCTAAATATCAAATCCATCTCAAAACCCAAACACCAAATCAAACATGCAATGGGGTTTACCCATTCAAAAACATCTAAAAACAAGAAATAAACACATAAACCATAAGCAAAACATCAATCACCAAGATCCACCAAACACCCCCTTATAGCCGTGGGGTGTGGGTGATCAAAACCCCCCAACCAAATTGATTTTGGTTGGTTTGTTGAGTGATTATACATCCCCTACACTTGAATTAAACATGCATACACTTAATTAACATCAAAATAATTTTTGAAAAATCCATTTGATTCTTGAAAAAATTTTATGGATGCATGTTGGATTAAAGTACATGAAAACACTAGTAAGGATGAAACTAGAAGTGGTATAACCTTAGTTTTAATTAAAACAAGCTAAAAAAATATGGTGGTGGTGGTGGTTTGGTTTGGCCGTCGGCCTAAAGAGAGAAAAGAGAGACGGTGAGAAAATTTTTTGGTGAAGTTATGTTGTGTGTGTGTTTACCTTCCCATTTTGTAATTTTTGGAGCCCTTGTTGTGCAATAATAGCTTTCTTTTAGCCTTAAGTGAAAACGACCTCAAAAGTTTACGGGAATGACTCACTAGTCACTTTGGAAAATTTTACGGGAGTCGGGGATCATCCCGAACACTCCAAAATACTTTTAGGACAATTTAAATGTACCCGGAAAGCAATAAAAACTCACCCGACTCAACTTAACACGAACCAAAAGTAAAATTCTCGAAAAATTATAATATCAATAAAACGAAAATAAACATAGAAATTTGGGTATCCATCGGGATCGTAGTCGTCATCGGTCTTCTTAAATCGTCAATCATCAAAATTATGACCTCAAATATCGGTTTCAACCAAAATGATAAAATATATAGCAAATAAAATTTCTTAAAAATTTCAAAAATAAGCGTAATTTAGGGTAAGTTAAGTGACCTCGATTCTAGGTATTACATCCACCCCTCCTTAAAGAGAGCGAGTCCCGGCGCTCGCCTCTTCTTATACTCACATTTCGTGCCGGTGGAACAGATGAGGATACCTTTCCTTGAAAAAGTCCTCACGTTCCCAAGTGTATTCCGGTCCACGCCTAGAATTCCATCGAACCTTCACAATGGGAATTCTGCTATGCTTCAGCCTCTTGACCTCTCGGTCCATAATTTCCACGGGTACTTCTACGAAATGAATTTTATCGTCTAGTTGAATCTCGTCCAAAAGAATCACCAATTCCTTATCCGCCAAACTCTTCTTCAAATTTGATACGTGAAACGTGTCGTGAATAGCACTAAGCTCGTTCGGCAACTCTAACTTATACGCTACCGGTCCAATTCGTTTAACAATCTTGAATGGTCCAATATACCTCGGACTCAACTTTCCTTTCTTCCCAAAACGAATCACACCCTTCCATGGCGAAACCTTAAGCATAACCATATCTCCGACCTTAAACTCCAACGGTTTTCTTCTATTATCGGCATAACTCTTCTGTCGGCTTCTTGCAGCAAGTAATCGGTTCTTGATTTGCACAATCTTCTCCGTCGTCTCCAAAACCATTTCGGGTCCAGTCAACTGACTTTCTCCTACTTCACTCCAACACACAGGTGATCTACACTTTCTTCCATACAACGCTTCGAATGGTGCAGCCTTGATGCTCGCATGATAACTATTATTATACGAAAACTCTACTAAAGGCAAGTGGCGTTCCCAACTTCCTCCAAAATCAATCACGCATGCTCGGAGCATGTCCTCCATGGTCTGAATAGTTCGTTCGCTTTGGCCATCAGTCTCCGGGTGATAGGCCGTGCTCAAACTCAATTCGGTGCCCATCGTACGTTGAAGTGATTTCCAAAATTCCGAAGTAAACCTACTATCGCGATCCGAAATGATCGATAAAGGTACTCCATGTCTGCAAACAATCTCCTTCACGTACACACTGGCCAACTTCTCCATGTTGTCCGTCTTCTTCATAGGTAAGAAGTGAGCAGATTTCGTCAACCTATCCACTATTACCCAAATCATATCACATCCACTAGGAGTTCTGGGTAAACCCGTCACGAAATCCATAGCGATCCTCTCCCATTTCCATTCTGGGATCTCTGGTTGTACCAACAGCCCAGACGGCTTCTTATGTTCGGCTTTAACCTTCGCACAAGTCAAACACTTACTAACGTAACGAGCAATATCCGCCTTCATATTCGGCCACCAATAGACTTTCTTCAGGTCATGATACATCTTATCTGATCCAGGATGTATCGAGTACTTCGACTTATGAGACTCGTTCATAACCAAATCTCGTACTCCAGGCTTTCCTTCCTCGGATGGGCATAACGGTAACCAAATCCGATTCTCGAAGTATCTCAGCCCGTCTGACCTAACCACAAAAAGAGGTTTCAATAGTCTTCCCAGGTTCTCAGCACCAACATTCTCCTTCATTAATCCCTTCTCTTGAGTCTTCCGTATTGTTTCGGTTAAATCATCACCCTCAGTCATTACTAGCGCTCTGACTCTCAAAGGTTTCTCTCTGTCCTTCCTACTAAGTGCATCCGCTACAACATTCGCCTTGCCAGGATGGTAGCGAATCTCACAGTCATAGTCACTCAGTAATTCTACCCATCGCCTCTGTCTCATGTTTAACTCCTTTTGGTCTAAAATGTGCTGCAAACTCTTGTGGTCAGTGAATACAACACACTTCGTCCCATACAAGTAGTGTCTCCACAATTTCAGCACAAAAACTACAGCTCCCAATTCCAAATCATGCGTCGTGTAGTTTTCTTCATTCTTCCTCAACTGTCTCGACGCGTAAGCAATCACATTCTCACGCTGCATCAACACAGCTCCATAACCCTTACGAGATGCGTCACAATACACTACAAAGTCTTCGGTTCCTTCTGGTAATGACAATATCGGTGCAGAACATAACTTGTCCTTAAGTGTTTTGAAAGCGAATTCTTCCTCATCTCCCCATTCATACACCCTATTCTTCTCTGTGAGCTTTGTCAATGGCTTCACAATCAACGAAAATCCTTCAATTAATCTCCGATAATACCCAGCCAAACCAAGGAATTGTCGAACTTCATTCGGCGTTGTCGGTGCCGACCATTCCCTGATTGCTTCGACTTTGGCAGGATCCACGCGAACTCCTTTGCTATCAATTATGTGTCCAGGGAATTGCACAGACTCTAACCAAAACTCACACTTCGAGAACTTCGCATACAGCTTCTCTTTCTTTAGCAGATCCAATATCTTTCTCAGGTGCTTCTCGTGCTCTTCCTTACTCTTAGAGTAAATAAGAATATCAACGATGAATACAATGACAAACTTATCTAGATACGGCTTGCATACTCGATTCATAAGGTCCATGAATACTGCAGGCGCGTTTGTTAGCCCAAAAGGCATCACTCGAAATTCGAAGTGTCCATACCGCGTACGAAAGGCAGTTATAGGGATATCCTCCTCTCTCACACGCAGTTGATGATACCCTGACCTCAAGTCGATCTTTGAGTATACACAGGAACCTTGCAATTGGTCAAACAAATCTTCAATCCTCGGCAATGGATACCGATTCTTAAACGTCAGCTTGTTGAGCTCTCTATAGTCGATACACATCCGAAATGACCCATCTTTCTTCTTCAAAAACAACACTGGCGCTCCCCATGGTGATGAGCTTGGTCGAATAAATCCCTTATCCATCAACTCCTTCAGTTGATCCGATAATTCCTTTAACTCTGATGGTGCTAATCAATTGGGTGCACGAGCAACTGGTGCAGCTCCCGGCATCAAATCGATTCGAAATTCGACTTCACGGGTGGGTGGTAAACCCGACAACTCATCAGGAAAAACTTCCGGATATTCGCGAATTACAGGTACCTCTTCTAACTTCGCCTCTAAGTCACCATCACTAGAAACTTGTGCCAAAAACACATCACATCCACCTTCTACATATCTCATCATTTTCAAGCAAGATATCACTTTCAAACGAGAAGTGCATTCATCTCCCTTCACAGTTAGAACTCTGTTCCTCAACGGGATCTGGACTAATCTTTCTCCACAGACGATCACGGCACTATGCGCCATCAGCCAATCCATTCCAACGATCACATCGAACGATCCTAGCTCTATGGGCATTAAGTCGATATCAAAAGCGTAATTTCCTAACTTCAAGGTACACCCTTTTAGTATAGAATTTGTACTAACGATCTTCCCATCGGCTAATTCCACGTTATAACTAGTCGTTAACAATACCGGTTCTCTATCGATATGACGACTAAATCTAACATCTACGAAGCTCTTGTCGGAACCAGAATCAAACAATATACTAGCATAACAAGCGTCTAGCAGAAACGTACCGGTAACCACGTTAGGGCCTTGTGGTTTATCAGCAGTCCCTACTCGATACACAGCAGCAGCATTATTTCCTCCTTGCTTGTTTCCAGCCTTCGGGTAATTCCCCTGCTTATGCCCTCTTTCTCCACATCCGAAGCAAACCATCACCTTCGTGGCATTTGCCCAGTAGCTACCCCTTTAGCTCGGCAATCTGACATTCTATGACCCGCTTTTCCGCATTTGCCACACGCAGGTGGGCAATTCCCTACATGGTACAAATTACATCGACCACAGTGGGGATTCACCTTCGCTCCTCTAGGGTTAGTGACAGCCCTCATCCCATCATTTCTTCTCTGGTTGAACTGCTGATTGCGGTTCTGACCTTGGTTGTTACGGTTTCCTCCACGACTTTGACCTTGGGATTGATTACACTGAGCTGCCTCCCACTTTCTCTTGTTTCCTTCGGCAATGAATTCCTTCTTATCTTGCAGTTTGACATCCATTAGCGCGTGAGCCATTTGGACTGCTTCATCGAATGACCCAGGCTTAGATGAAGTTGTCTCACCTTTGATATTACTTGACAAACCCTTGATGTACTGCTTCATTTTCTTGTTATCATCAACAAAGGCATCGGGACACAAAAGGCTCAATTCATTAAACCTCCTTGTATACGCTGTAATATCATTGTTCTTCAAAGTCAAATGCCTTAACTCATCTTCCAGTTGACCCAGCTCCTCTTCAGGACAGAACTTTTTGGTCAAGAGAGCCTTAGTAGCAGTCCAAGTCCTCGCATTTGCTACCGCTAATCCAACAGTGGCTACTTGATTGTTCCACCAACTTAATGCGTCATCAAGAAAAGTGGCAGCTGCAAACTTGACTTTATTTGCCTCTGAACATCCGCTAATCTCAAAAGTACTTTCGATCTTCTCTAACCACCTTCGGAGTTCTAGGGCTCCGCCAGTTCCACGAAACTGCGTGGGACCGCATTTCATAAAACCAGCATAGGTACACTCCCTCGGGGCTTGCTGTCTTCCTGCATTTCCACCTTGATCTAGGTTTCGGTTGGCACGATCCGCTTCGAGTGCAGTTGCAATTGCTTCTTGAATCATTGTGTTCACACGGTTAGCTGTTAGCTTTGGAGGCATGGTGAGTTCTCAAGTACACCTCTCTACAAAGACATGGAAAATAGAAAACAAAGTAAGTATACACATCAAGATTAAGATGGATTTCTCTTTCAAAACATAATATAAGTACAACGGCACATCACTACAAGGTTACTAATATTCATCAATTCACATCACAAAAGAGCAAATTAAAGACATATCATAGATTATGAAAGGTAAACATGGATTGTATTGATAAATCAACCAAAATTGTGACAAGTAATGCTACTACAACCATACACCATAAAACTTAAGTCATCAAGTTTTTCGTCACAATACCATCATACAAAAGTCTAAAATAGTTCGATTACAACGATCAAAGATAAAATGAAATACAAGCAACTAGTCATGTGGTGATCCACACGACCTCTTGGATGGCGGTTCATCTTCATCCTCCTTGGGCTCTTCATCACTGTCTTCCTCGGGCTCTTCGTCCATCTTCCTCTTTCCTTTATCATTTGGCCCACACTCAGTCGCCTTCTTCGTCCCAGAAGTGGATCCACACTCCACTGCTACCTGATTCCCTATAGTGACACACACACCTTTGGCAGGTGGCTGGACCATAAAATCATTAGCCTCCATTTCCAAGTCATCTACAAATCTCCAATCTGGTGGCAGGGATGCTCTAACTCGATGCTCCCAACTTTGCATCCTAGTCAACCTCGCCTGATCCTCCCTAACTTGCTCAAGACTAGCACTCAGGTTTGCTATCATTGATCTCAAACTGTTAATATCACTCTTGTTTGCTACTCCATCAAATTCAATCCTTGCAGTTCTTGCCAACAAACTCTGGTGTGCCCTCTCATTCTTGTCGAACCTTCTAATTACTCTAGTTTCCACCACGTACCGCTCGTACATCAATCTATCCATTCTCCTCAAACGATTCTCATGATCCCAATAGTTTCTTGGCCTCGGAAAATAGACCTTCGCGATATTCTCATGAATAGATTGCGATCTAGATGCATTGCTGGATTCCGCACCACTCTCATTACTTACTCGAGTAAACCCTAGCACCGTCCTCAGGTAGTCCTTACAATTGTCCATCGGGGGACGAACGGGTTGCTGATCATATCGGCCTGTCGGAGGCACTTCATAACCCTTCGGCGAATTTGGAGATTGAAATAATTCGGGTTCGGTCTGACCGACTGCATTCTCGGGAATTCCATCATCCACCAGATCCTCTTCCTCGGAATCCTCACTACCATCGTTACTAATACTGAAGTTGTCCACGTCACTTTCATCACTGTCATTTTCCGGCTCTATCGCTTCTTCTGGAGCTATCCATCCATTGTCATCATTTGGCGGGTTCGGAGGAAACGGTTCCCCTTCGTGTCCTATGACATATTCGTCTCCATTTCCGTTAGGCGGTACCTCGGTCATTCCTGCAATAACAGAGAATTTTGGAGGGTACGTAAGATTTCTATTCAATATTTATAAATACATGCATGCAAATGCAGTGCAAAGGTGGTACACATGCCTAAAATGCGATAATATGATGCTCATGCATATGTAATACAAGAATTACGGTATCGAGTACTCCACGTACAATTCCAACGTTTACATATAGTAGTTCAATATCTACGTAATAAATACCCACATATATACTTCAACTCAAAGGTATCCATCAATACCATGAATACAAAAATAAACCTTACCGGAGCCATGCAGGATAGTTGTGTGCTTGGACAATTTCTTACGACACCAAAAGTTATAGTTTAGGAATTTTCAAAACGACCTAGTTCTCTATAACTCATGGCTCTGATTACCAATCTCTAACACCCCCACCAAATGCTATGCGCAGCGGAACTACAACATTTGGGTGCTAGGCAGTTATCATCGCACACAAGATATATCAAACGACTCAAAGAGACGTAAAAGTTTTAACTTAAATTACGCATTGTTAAAAACATACATGTCTACGGTTTTCCAAACCCAAATGATACAACACAGAGTTAGCGTTTCGGTCCCCATGAATCTCAACCCCAAAAGATAAAATTTTCAACAACATGACATAAAGTTTAAAATATTCAAGTTAAGTATGGGTGGAAAAACAAGTAGACGCCAAGCCACACACAACTCCTATCCAATGCATGCTCCATGCTACACTTTATCGGTTACCTGAAACACATGCTAAATTGGGTCAACAAATAATGTTGAGTGGAATTCATAGGTTTTATAATCTCATTTTGAACATATGTGTTATAAAAATTATTCACGATCATTCATAGACTTGTCGATCAAACAATCTATTTTCAAGGTTATGACAATTGTGTTTAAGCTCATGAAACTAATCCGTTAACTCAATCACCCGCGTAATAATTACCGGCGTGATTAAGATGAAACCATTTCCCCTTCTAAAGGCATCAGTTGCAATTATACCTTATCTCTTATCACAAGTTATCCGTCCGCAGGGGTACTCAACGTACTAGCTCTCGTCTCGGATAGGGTCGTCAACCCCATAGTACTACCAATTGTATAAGCGGCTATTTTCAATCCACGCTAGGATTAAACAATAGTTAATAGTTCATGAATTTAGGGCCTTTTGCAACTAGGTACTCAACACAATTTCTAAGGCAACATTCGGGTCCAACAATCATTCATGACATATGTTCATTTTAGAAAACTAGCATGCATTTCCCTCGCGGGTAAAACAATTTAAAACAATAGTAAGCGAGGCTATAAATTCACACCTTATATATATAGGGTAGTCGACGATTCGAGTGACGATCACTTACGATGATGAGGATGCCCGGGGAAATCAACACATAACAAACCAATAACGCGTAATGAGTAATCTCATTTATAAACCTTAAGTACTGTATATATTACATACATATTTGTCAATTTTGATAATTACAACTCACGCCAAAACCAAACAAATAAGTGTTACTCGTTTTTTACTATTCGTCCATGTTATTAACGTTATTACCCTTTTCAAGTTTTTCGCCGATACTTACCAAAAGTATGGGCTGTTTTACTAGACTTAAACCTTTCAATAAAATTTAGGAAAATTCTCAAAAATACCTTAAGACCTGTAGAAAACAAATTTTAATCCCATTAAAAGTTTCCGCTTTTACGACCCGTTACTCAACACATTACTAAACCTACGTTTTTCGGACTGATTTTGCACATTGACCAAGTTGAACTCATTTGACCCATTTAAAATATACCATTGACCCATTTGACACCTAAGTCTAATAATAGACTCACATATGCAAGTTTGAGACCAAAAATCAACCTTTAACCATTTACCAAACTATATCTATGGTCCCCGGGATTTGACCCAAAACCAAACATAATTTCGGATTATGTAGGTTCTCATCTCCCGGTACACGTATTTTCAAAACATCATAACTTTTGACTCGTTAGGAGTCGTAAGCTCTATCTTATACCAAATCGAAGCTAAGAAGACGCTCTACAACTATATCCTAGTCTCATGACCTGTTTACAAAATCAACTTTATGTAACATCTTAAACATTCTGCCTAAAATTACCCATCTCAAAACCAATCCAACACTCGTTTCCAAACCAATTTATCGACGCTTAACCTCAACTTAATCACTCCTAATCATGTCTAACCATACTAATCAGTCCTTAACCCCCTAAATATCAAATCCATCTCAAAACCCAAACACCAAATCAAACATGCAATGGGGTTTACCCATTCAAAAACATCTAAAAACAAGAAATAAACACATAAACCATAAGCAAAACATCAATCACCAAGATCCACCAAACACCCCCTCATAGCCGTGGGGTGTGGGTGATCAAAACCCCCAACCAAATTGATTTTGGTTGGTTTGTTGAGTGATTATACATTCCCTACACTTGAATTAAACATGCATACACTTAATTAACATCAAAACAATTTTTGAAAAATCCATTTGATTCTTGAAAAAATTTTATGGATGCATGTTGGATTAAAGTACATGAAAACAATAGTAAGGATGAAACTAGAAGTGGTCTAACCTTAGTTTTAATTAAAACAAGCTAAAAAAAATATGGTGGTGGTGGTGGTTTGGTTTGGCCGTCGGCCTAAAGAGAGAAAAGAGATATGGTGAGAAATTTTTTTGGTGAAGTTATGTTGTGTGTGTGTTTACCTTCCCATTTTGTAATTTTTGGAGCCCTTGTTGTGCAATAATAGCTTTCTTTTGGCCTTAAGTGAAAACGACCTCAAACGTTTACGGGAATGACTCACTAGTCACTTTGGAAAATTTTACGGGAGTCGGGGATCATCCCGAACACTCCAAAATACTTTTAGGACAATTTAAATGTACCCGGAAAGCAATAAAAACTCACCCGACTCAACTTAACACGAACCGAAAGTAAAAATCTCGAAAAATTATAATATCGATAAAAAGACAATAAACATAGAAATTTGGGCATCCATCGGGATCGTAGTCGTCATCGTTCTTCTTAAATCGTCAATCGTCAAAATTATGACCTCAAATATCGGTTTCAACCAAAATGATAAAATATATAGCAAATAAAATTTCTTAAAAATTTCGAAAATAAGCGTAATTTAGGGTAAGGTAAGTGACCTCGGTTCTAGGTATTACACACCAAAACCCTCTTTTTTTTTAAACCGGCGGCCACAAGAACCCTAGTTCTTCTTTCCTATTTTTTTTTGTCGACTGTGTGGAAGAAAGGGTTAAGTCCCGTATATATTTTTACAATGGGCTTAGGCTCATGTTTTTCCTCTTTTTTTAAATAGTTTAAAGACCGGCCCATATTAGGTTTTGTAACTTTTCATTTTTTTCTAAACGTAATCGTATGTATTATTCCCGCGTGTTTTTTAGTTTTCCAGAACGTAAACTTTCTGTGTATTTAATATACTTGTAATTAAATACGGGTTTTACAAAAACAGAACAGATATTAGACCTACTGTTTTTTTACTAGTTTAGACCAAAAAATAACATGCAAAGTCTATTTCTATCCTACCAAAATGAAAACCAAGAACTCTAAGCAACTACTACTACCCTAGTGAGTGTGTTGGACTGACTTTTAACTAGTTTAAACGTCACTTTAACCAGTCAAACCCCTAATCCCAAACACCCCTATAAGTTTTAGAATATGAATTTTTCAAAGGACTGTTAATCAAATCCTAACCAAAATCAATCTAAATGATCCTAACATGTATAACTGTAAAACCCACAAAATAAGGTCATTACTTAATATTACTTTTCAAATATTTTTGAAGTATTTTATAATATTAAATATTATTATGTTTAACGGTTTAAGTTGAAACCGATATTAAATATTTTATTTTAATATTTTGACGAGCAACGAGGACTACTAGTGATCGCGATACCGACGGATGCCCACAATTTTATATTTTATTATCAATCGTTTCGATATTTAATATTTTCGACGACATCGTTTTAATTATGTATCGAGTCGTTATATTATTATTTTTCGTGTGCGTTTAAACTTTTAAGTATTCTTACGAAACCCGAGTCCCGTAAGTATTTGTAAAACTGACTTTTAGTCATTTCCCGCTTTTTAACTAATATTTACATTTTGGACAAAAACTATCACAAATTGGCAAAAACTACCCTAACTCCACACTATATAAAATTTTTCCACTATCTCTTTTTCATTTTAGAATTCATTTAACAAAAACAACTACTTCCTTCCTCTCTCTTTGTTTTTGTCGAACACCATCAACACCACAAACCCTCAAATTTATTTGATTTCAACATTGAATCTTCCAAAACAAATCAAAGTCCCATCCTTAAAATTCAAAGGGCTACATTTTGGTACAAATTTTAGCTACATGCATCATACTTTTTAATTTTATGAATTTTGCTCATTTATATAGTTGTATGATCATCTTATCATATTGATTTTATATTGTATCCATGGACTTTTTAGTTTTTATGGTTGAAAGAATTAAAAATTTTGTAAAAATGATCATGCATGTGTTAGTAGTAATCATCAAATGATGTTTATGCTAGTTTTTCACTAAAAACTTATTTTTAATTTTTGGGTTTTTGATTTTATGATGATACAAGTGTTAGGATTAATATAGGATGATATTAGGAGCTTAGGTTGGTGACAAAAGTTGTTAGAATTGATAAAAAACATGATTTTGTGGGAGATTTTAAAAGGTGATTTTGGGAAGTAGGTTAGAGGCTGTTTTCGGGGGTCTTACTGTATGATAATCGCTAGCTTCGATTTCATATAAAGTAGGCCTTCCAACTCCAAACGAGGTGGAAAATACACTAGTTTGATTTTCGTGTACCGGGAGACGAGTGTCGACACAATCCGAAAATTGTTGTCGATATTTGGATCGAATCTCGGGGACTATAAAATGAGTTTCAAAATGATTCAAGGGCTGTTCTCAGGCTCCAAGTTTAGTATTTTGAGTCTATTTTTATAATCAAGTGGCGGTTTTACAAATGGAGTTGTTTAGAATGGGAAAAATGGTTTCGTAAGTCAAGGTCGCTAAACTGTCCGGATTTTGTGATTCAAAGATGAGTCGGGCAGGGAACTTTAGAAGTAAAATCTTTTAATGGGCTTTTGAGAGGACTTTCTTTATATAGTAAGTAAGTTCTCTGAGTAGTATCATAAAAATTTGATATGTTTAAGTATGGGAAAACGGCTTGGACATTCGGTATGTTCCGGCAGATTTTTATTAAAGGCATAGAATAATAAAATGAATATATAGGAGAGTATAATAGAACCACTTGTATCGTTTTCTCTCGAGTTGTCATGATTTTATACTTGAGTTTGATTTTATTATGTATCATTTATTTCTCGAGTCTATTATTAATGTACGCACTTTATATGCTACGTTGCGGTTGTCGTGTTTATCGGGCATCTACTATCGTCAGCGATCGTCTTCAACTACTATAAGTACTAAGGTGAGTCTATAGCCTCGTTTGAGCTAATTCAAATATTTTAAAACCCGCGAGGGGGAATACATGTTTTGTAAACTTAGAACACAAGATTTTTATGGTATGCTTGTCCCTTTATGAATGGACCCGTGGTTGCCTTTAAATTGCATTAAGTGATTGCCTTAGTTAAAGCCTCAATTATGGACCGTTAATTAACCTATGATGGGTTAACCGCTAGTACAATTAATAGATCTATGGGGGAAGCCGCCCCGGTTCAGTTTTTGTGGACTTGTCATAGAAGCTTAGGCCTGACCTCCACACTGTTTGAACATATTGTATTGAGAAGTCAGGTATACGACAATGTACCAATAATCTGGAGGTAACCGACAATTAATAAATCTCCTGTCTTATCAGACCTCTAAAGGGAGTGTTTAAGGGCTCAGTTCCATGAGCTTATTGCAATTTATGCTATATACAATTATTATTGTTGATGCAAATTATTATTTGATGCTTGTTGCCTTTAAGCATGCCACAAACTTATAATCTTTGCTTGTGTTCAAAATGATTATATAAACCTATAGATTCACTCGGCATTTTTGCTGATGATTTTCTCACATGTATTTCAGGTAATTAGGAAGGGTGAAGCTTGGAAGCCACGGGAATGAATGTTGTGCACTACTTTGCAATATAAACTCTTTGAATATTTGTCGTTCCTTTTTGTTCAAAACAATTTAAATCTTTTGTTTTGGTTGTACTTTGGTTACGATGTCTTGGGACTACGCTACTCTGACAAATGTTTTAGGAACGATAAATCTAAAACGTCTCTTTTTGAGTCGTTCTTTATAAATTATGTGTTGTAGTATCATTGTTTAGCACCCAAAGATGTATTCCGCTGCGTGTAAATTTGGGGGTGTTAAAGATTGGTACCAGAGCCATGAGTTATAGAGAACTAGGTCTTTTTCTAAAAACCTAAACTATAACTGTCGGTTTTATTTTTCAAAGAGTCGGTGCACATGATTTCGCGTGACTTCAGGTTCAAGCTACTTCTGGGATTACAACTTTAGTATAAATTATTATGTATGCCTTATTGCTAAGTATTTCTAAATAAATACTATAATCCTTTATCGATATTTATATTGATATCGTTAAACTTTTCGATAAGAGTTATCATTTATTAATGATTTACTTAAATAATTTTTTGGAATTTTTTCTGCACTTATTTTGAAGGATTCTCTACATTTATTTAAATTATTGGAAATTATCCTATTTCATTTTGTTATGACCTTATACCTATTTTGTGAAATTTACCACCATCAAATTACGTCTTCGATGAGGAGGAAGCAGGTTTCACTGCTGCAAGTGAGACACAGTCAATTAAGCCATGTGGATCCCCACGTGACTAGTGTTTATTATTTCGTGTCATTGTACTCTATTTGTCTTTAAGATCATTCCTTGTTGATCGATGATAATAGTTTCCTTTGATCCTTATAATGATTGTGAATCCTTGTATTAATAATGTGTATGCATTTGATGATTGATTTTGTACATGATATGACTATACCATGAATACAATTAACTCATTCATTTTATCTTCTCTTTGTGATGTGACAGAATCATGCCACCTAGGAGAATGACAAATGATGCCATTGCAAGGATAGTTGCTGAAGAGGTTGCAAAAGCATTAGCTGCGGATAGAGCTGCGCGTGTTAACACTGAATGAGAAGGTGGCTCTGGAGGTGCGGGTGCTGAAGGTGAAGGTGAACCTGCTGGACCAGAAGCTGTTGGGGCAGGTGTAGCTGAGAATCATGCATATGAGGTTGCTCCGGCTGCTGCTACGGTTAAAGAATGTACTTTTGCTGGATACATGAAATGTGGACCCACTACATTTCAAGGAACTAGTGGAGCACTGGAATTATTCAGGTGGATTGAGAAAACAGAAACAACATTTGAGATTAGTGATTGCTCAGAAAGGAACAAGGTTAAATTCGCAGTTGCTACTTTCAAGGATCGAGCTTTAAGCTGGTGGAAGACTCATGTTGCTACAGTTGGTTTAGAAGCTGCAAACAAGAAACCTTAGGATGAAATTAAAAGGTTGCTGAAAGAGGAGTTCTGTCCAGAAGAAGAGTTATCTGCTTTGGAGGATGAGTTGAGGCACCTGAAGCTGAAAGATAATAACATTGCTGCATACACTAGCCGATTCAATGAGTTGGTTTTGTTGTGTCCAGATGCTTTTGTTACTGAGAAGAAGAAGATAGATCAATACATCAAAGGGCTGCTTGGGTACATTAAAGGTGAGACAACTTCATCTCGACCCATGAACTTTGTTGAAACTGTAAGAATGGCTCATACACTCATGGGGCAGAAAGTTCAAGATAGGGCTGAGAAAGCTGCTGAGGGTAATAAAAGGAAATGGGAGAATTCGCAGAGTGGTAATCACGGTAGTAACCGCCATAGGCAGTACAATCAGAAGAGAAATGATGGGGCTAGAGCTGCAACTAACAAGAATGATAATGTTGACCAAGGGGGACCAGCTCAGAAATGTAAGAGTTGTGGTGCTTGTCACTTTGGTAATTGTCCACCAAGGTGCACTAAATGTGGAAAGGTTGGTCATGTTGTGGAGAAATGTAAGACAAGGGTCCTTGCTACTGGAACGAATGCTATTCTGATCAGGACTTGTTTTGAATGTGGAGAACGTGATCATCTTCGTCCTCAATGTCCGAAGTGGAAGAACAAGAAGGCAGGTGAAGCTGCTAGGGCAGTTTATGTTGTTAAGGATGCTGATCAGGCACAAGGTCCAAATGTGGTGACGGGTACGTTCTTACTCAACCATCGTTATGCTAGTGTGTTGTTTGACTCAGGATCTGATAGGAGCTTTATAAGCACTTCCTTTAGTCGTTTAATTAATGTTGAGCCAACAAGCCTAAATGCTAGTTATGAGGTCGAGTTAGCTGATGGACAATTAGTTAGTACTACCACTATATTTAAGAAGTGTCCTTTGAAATTAGCAAATCATTTGTTTGAAATTGATTTGATGCCAATAGAGTTGGGTTCATTTGATGTGATTGTTGGTATGGATTGGTTGGTTGCTCATGATGCGGTAATTGTATGTGGGGAGAAAGTTGTTCACATACCGGTTAAGGGTAAGGTGTTAGTAGTTAAAGGTGATGTCAGTAGATCTCGTCTGACGGTGATATCTTGTATCAAGGCGAAGAAATATGTAGAAAGAGGTTGTCACCTGTTCTTGGCTCAAGTAGTGGAGAAAGAACTACCGGTTAGGCGTGTGGAAGATGTTCCGGTTATTCGTGATTTTCTTGAAGTATTTCCTGATGATTTTCCAGGGCTTCCGCCTCAACGAGAAGTCGAATTCAAGATTGATCTAGTGCCAGGAGCTGCACCAGTGGCGCGTGCACCTTATCGTTTGGCACCGTCTGAGATGAAGGAGTTGGAAGATCAGTTGAAGGAGTTAATGTTGAAGGGGTTCATTAGACCAAGTTCGTCACCTTGGGGAGCTCTAGTATTGTTCGTGAAGAAGAAGGACGGATCATTCAGAATGTGCATAGACTACCGAGAGTTGAACAAGTTAACTATTAAAAATCGTTATCCACTTCCTAGGATCGATGATTTGTTCGATCAACTTCAAGGTTCGTGTGCGTACTCGAAGATCGACTTGAGATCGGGTTATCATCAACTTCGTGTTAAAGAGGAGGACATAGCTATTACAGCTTTTCGGAAGCGTTATGGACACTTTGAATTTCAAGTAATGCCGTTTGGGTTAACTAACGCACCTGCGGTATTCATGGACTTAATGAATCGTGTGTGTAAACCATACCTCGACAAGTTTGTGATTGTATTTATCGACTATATCCTGATTTATTCCAAAAGTCGGGAGGAGCATGAAGGTCATTTGAAGATTATTTTGGAGTTGTTGAAGAGGGAGAAGTTGTATGCGAAATTCTCCAAGTGTGATTTTTGGTTGGATTCAGTCCAATTCCTTGGGCACGTGATCGATAGTAGCGGTGTTCATGTTGATCCTTCCAAAATTGAAGCTATTAGAGATTGGGCTAGGCCTACGACCCCGACTGAAGTTAGACAATTCTTGGGAATAGCTGGATACTACCGGCAATTCATAGAAGGATTCTTTTTAATTTCTAAACCTCTTACTAAACTTACACAGAAAAACAAGAAGTATGAGTGGGGTTCAGAAGAAGAAGAAGCATTCCAAACTTTGAAGCGGAAGCTATGTTCTGCACCAATTTTGGCTTTGCCCGACGGAGCTGAAGACTTTCTGGTATATTGTGACGCATCACGTAAGGGTTTTGGTGCTGTGTTGATGCAAAGGGAGAAAGTGATCGCGTATGCATCTCGTCAATTGAGGAAGCATGAGGAGAACTATAATACACATGATTTGGAATTAGGATCTGTTGTCTTTGCTCTTAGACTTTGGAGACACTATCTCTACGGTACAAAGAGTGTGGTATATACCGATCATAAAAGCCTGCAACATATTTTAGATAAGAAGGAGCTCAATATGAGGCAGAGAAGATGGGTACAATTGTTGAGTGATTACGACATTCAAATTTGCTACCATCCCGGCAAGGCGAATGTAGTTGCCGATGCACTTAGTAGGAAGGACAGAGAAATAACCAAAAGGGTTAGAGCTTTAGCCATGAAAACTTATTCTGATTTATCTAATCGAATACTTAAAGCTCAAACTAAGGCGATGGAGGAAGAGAATGTGAGAGATGAAGACTTGGGTAGAAGGATGACACCTATATTTGAAATTCGTGATGACGGAATTCGATATTTCGAGAATCGTGTGTGGTTACCGGTGTATGTAGGACTGAGAGATCTAATTATGCACGAATCTCATAAGTCTAAATATTCGATTCACCCAGGATCGGATAAAATGTACCAAGACTTGAAGAAATGTTACTGGTGGCCGAATATGAAGGCTAACATTGCTACTTATGTTAGTAAATGCTTGACGTGTGCTAAGGTGAAGTTTGAGCACAAGAGACCTTTGGGTTTAATGCAACAACCTCAAATTCCAGAATGGAAATGGGAGAAGATCACTATGGACTTTGTTTCGGGACTTCCGAGAACTTCTAGTGGTTATGATACGATTTGGGTGATTGTTGATCGGTTGACTAAGTCGGCTCATTTCTTGCCAATAAAGAAAACTTATGACTTAGACAAACTTACTCGGTTGTATTTGAAGGAAGTTGTTTGTAGACATGGGGTTCCTTTGTCAATTATTTCTGAACGAGATAGTCGGTTCCCATCTGAGTTTTGGAAATCGCTTCAGCGAGCTCTGGGGACTCAGTTGGATATGAGCACTGCGTATCATCCGGAAACGGACGGACAAAGTGAGAGGACTATTCAGACCTTGGAGGATATGTTACGAGCGTGTGTAATGGACTTTGGAGGTAGTTGGGATCGACACCTACCTTTGGTGGAATTCTCATACAACAACAGTTATCATGCAAGTATTAAGGCTGCTCCTTTTGAAGCACTTTATGGGCGAAAGTGTAGATCACCAGTTGGTTGGTGTGAGATTGGAGAAAGTCAGTTGACGGGTCCTGAATTGATTAGAGAAACGACTGAGAAGATCGTGCAAATCAAGAATCGTTTATTGATAGCTCGTAGTAGACAGAAGAGCTATGCGGATAAGAGGAGAAAACCATTGGAGTTTGATATTGGCGACATGGTTATGCTGAAAGTATCACCTTGGAAAGGAGTAATTCGATTTGGCAAGCAAGGAAAGCTTAGTCTGCGCTATATTGTTCCATTCAAGATTATTGATCGAGTTGGTCCTGTGGCATATATGTTGGAATTGCCAGAGAAGTTAAGTGCTATTCACAATATTTTTCACGTTTCTAATCTTAAGAGGTGTTTGGCGGACGAGAATTTGATAATTCCACTTGAGTAGATTCAACTGGACGACAAGCTGCATTTTATTGAAGAACCGGTGGAGATTATGGATCGAGAGGTGAAACGGCTTAAGAAAAGTCGGATCCCGATAGTGAAAGTGCGATGGAATTCCCGACGTGGACCCGAATACACTTGGGAGCGAGAGGACTACTTCAAGAGCAAGTATCCACATTTATTCGTAGACGGACCTAAGGAGAAGTAAGCCCCGGGACGGTGCTCTCCTAAGGTGGTGAGGATGTAAAACCTACAAAATAAGGTCATTACTTAATCTTACTTTTCAAATATTTTTGAAGTATTTTATAATATTAAATATTATTATGTTTAACGGTTTAAGTTGAAACCGATATTAAATATTTTATTTTAATATTTTGACGAGCAACGAGGACTACTAGTGATCGCGATACCGATGGATGCCCACAACTTTATATTTTATTATCAATCGTTTCGATATTTAATATTTTCGACGACATTGGTCTAATTATGTATCGAGTCGTTATGTTATTATTTTTCGTGTGCGTTTAAACTTTTAAGTATTTTTACAAAACCCGAGTCCCGTAAATATTTGTAAAATTGACTTTTAGTCATTTCCCGCTTTTTAACTAATATTTACATTTTGGACCAAAACTATCACAAATTGGCAAAAACTACCCTAACTCCACACTATATATAACTTTTCCACTATCTCTTTTTCATTTTAGAATTCATTTAACAAAAACAACTACTTCCTTCCTCTCCCTTTGTTTTTGCCGAACACCATCAACACCACAAACCCTCAAATTTATTTGATTTCAACATTGAATCTTCCAAAACAAATCAAAGTCCCATCCTTAAAATTCAAAGGGCTACATTTTGGTACATATTTTAGCTACATGCATCATACTTTTTAATTTTATGAATTTTGATCATTTATATAGTTGTATGATCATCTTATCATATTGATTTTATATTGTATCCATGGACTTTTTAGTTTTTGTGGTTGAAAGAATTAAAAATTTTGTAAAAATTATCATGCATGTGTTAGTAGTAATCATCAAATAATGTTTATGCTAGTTTTTCACTAAAAACTTATTTTTAATTTTTGGGTTTTTGATTTTTATGATGATACAAGTGTTAGGATTAATATAGAATGATATTAGGGGTTTAGGTTGGTGACAAAAGTTGTTAGAATTGATAAAAAACATGATTTTGTGGGAGATTTTGAAAGGTGATTTTGGGCAGTAGGTTAGAGGCTGTTTTCGTGGGTCTTACTCTATGATAATCGCTTAACTAATAGGATAGGGTTGTAGAGAATTTCGTTAGCTTCGATTTCATATAAAGTAGGCCTTCCAACTCCAAACGAGGTGGAAGATACACTAGTTTGATTTTCGTGTACCGGGAGACGAGTGTCGACACAATCCGAAAATTGCTGTCGATATTTGGATCGAATCTCGGGGACTATAAAATGAGTTTCAAAATGATTCAAGGGTTGTTCTCAGGCTCCAAGTTTAGTATTTTGAGTCTATTTTTAGAATCAAGTGGCGGTTTTACAAATGGAGTTGTTTAGAATGGTCAAAATCGTTTCGTAAGTCAAGGTCGCTAAACTGTCCGGATTTTGTGATTCAAAGATGAGTCGGGCAGGGAACTTTAGAAGTAAAATCTTTTAATGGGCTTTTGAGAGGACTTTCTATATATATTAAGTAAGTTCTCTGAGTAGTATCATAAAAATTTGATATGTTTAAGTATGGGAAAACGGCTTGGACATTCGGTATGTTCCGGCAGATTTTTATTAAAGGCATAGAATAATAAAATGAATATATAGGAGAGTATAATAGAACCACTTGTATCGTTTTCTCTCGAGTTGTCATGATTTTTTACTTGAGTTTGATTTTATTATGTATCATTTATTTCTCGAGTCTATTATTAATTTACGCACTTTATTTGCTAGGTTGCGGCTGTCGTGTTTATCGGGCATCTACTATCGTCGGCGATCGTCTTCAACTACTATAAGTACTAAGGTGAGTTTATAGCCTCGTTTGAGCTCATTCAAATATTTTAAAACCCGCGAGGGGGAATACATGTTTTGTAAACTTAGAACACAAGATTTTTATGGTATGCTTGTCCCTTTATGAATGGACCCGTGGTTGCCTTTAAATTGCATTAAGTGATTGCCTTAGTTAAAGCCTCAATTATGGACCGTTAATTAACCTATGATGGGTTAACCGCTAGTACAATTAATAGATCTATGGGGGAAGCCGCCCCGGTTCAGTTTTTGTGGACTTGTCATAGAAGCTTAGGCCCGACCTCCACACTGTTTGAACATATTGTATTGAGAAGTCAGGTATACGACAATGTACCAATAATCTGGAGGTAACCGAAAATTAATAAATCTCCTGTCTTATCAGACCTCTAAAGGGAGTGTTTAAGGGCTCAGTTCCATGAGCTTATTGCAATTTATGCTATATACAATTATTATTGTTGATGCAAATTATTATTTGATGCTTGTTGCCTTTAAGCATGCCATAAACTTATAATCTTTGCTTGTGTTCAAAATGATTATATAAACCTATAGATTCACTCGGCATTTTTGCTGATGATTTTCTCACATGTATTTCAGGTAATCAGGAAGGGTGAAGCTTGGAAGCCATGGGAATGAATGTTGTGCACTACTTTGAAATATAAACTCTTTGAATATTTGTCGTTCCTTTTTGTTCAAAACAATTTAAATCTTTTGTTTTGGTTGTACTTTGGTTACGATGTCTTGGGACTACGCTACTCTGACAAATGTTTTAGGAACGATAAATCTAAAACGTCTCTTTTTTAGTCGTTCTTTATAAATTATGTGTTGTAGTATCATTGTTTAGCACCCAAAGATGTATTCCGCTGCGTGTAAATTTGGGGGTGTTAAAGATTGGTACCAGAGCCATGAGTTATATAGAACTAGGTCTTTTTCTAAAAACCTAACTATAACTGTCGGTTTTATTTTTCAAAGAGTCGGTGCACATGATTTCGCGTGACTTCAGGTTCAAGCTACTTCTGGGATTACAACTTTAGTATACATTATTATGTATGCCTTATTGCTAAGTATTTCTAAATAAATACTATAATCCTTTATCGATATATATATTGATATCGTTAAACTTTTCGATAAGAGTTATCATTTATTAATGATTTACTTAAATAAATTTTTGGAATTTTTCCTGCAATTATTTTGAAGGATTCTCTACATTTATTTAAATTATAGGAAATTATCCTATTTCATTTTGTTATGACCTTATACCTATTTTGTGAAATTTACCACCATCAAATTACGTCTTCGATGAGGAGGAAGCAGGTTTCACTGCTGCAAGTGAGACACAGTCAATTAAGCCATGTGGATCCCCACGTGACTAGTGTTTATTATTTTGTGTCATTGTACTCTATTTGTCTTTAAGATCATTCCTTGTTGATCGATGATAATAGTTTCCTTTGATCCTTATAATGATTGTGAATCCTTGTATTGATAATATGTATGCATGTGATGATTGATTTTGTACATGATATGACTATACCATGAATACAATTAACTCATTCATTTTATCTTCTCTTTGTGATGTGACAGAACCATGCCACCTAGGAGAATGACAAATGATGCCATTGCAAGGCTAGTTGCTGAAGGGGTTGCGAAAGCATTAGCTGCGGATAGAGCTGCGCGTGTTAAAACTTAATGAGCAGGTGGCTCTGGAGGTGCGGGTGCTGAAGGTGAAGGTGAACCTGCTGGACCAGAAGCTGCTGGGGCAGGTGTAGCTGAGAATCCTGCAGATGAGGTTGCTCCGGCTGCTGCTACGGTTAAAGAATGTACTTTTGCTGGATACATGAAATGTGGACCCACTACATTTCAAGGAACTGGTGGAGCACTGGAATTATTCAGGTGGATTGAGAAAACAGAAACAACATTTGAGATTAGTGATTGCTCAGAAAGGAACAAGGTTAAGTTCGCAGTTGCTACTTTCAAGGATCGAACTTTAAGCTGGTGGAAGACACAAGTTGCTACAGTTGGTTTAGAAGCTGCAAACAGGAAACCTTGGGATGAAATTAAAAGGTTGTTGAAAGAGGAGTTCTGTCCAGAAGAAGAGTTATCTGCTTTGGAGGATGAGTTGAGGCACCTGAAGCTGAAAGATAATAACATTGCTGCATACACTAGCCGATTCAATGAGTTGGTTTTGTTGTGTCCAGATGCTTTTGTTACTGAGAAGAAGAAGATGGATCAATACATCAAAGGTCTGCCTGGGTACATTAAAGGTGAGACAACTTCATCTCAACCCAAGAACTTTGTTGAAACTGTAAGAATGGCTCATACACTCATGGGGCAGAAAGTTCAAGATAGGGCTGAGAAAGCTGCTGAGGGTAATAAAAGGAAATGGGAGAATTCGCAGAGTGGTAATCAAGGTAGTAACCGCCATAGGCAGTACAATCAGAAGAGAAATAATGGGGCTAGAGCTGCAACTAACAAGAATGATAATGTTGACCAAGGGGGACCAGCTCAGAAATGTAAGAGTTGTGGTGCTTGTCACTTTGGTAATTGTCCACCAAGGTGCACTAAATGTGGAAAGGTTGGTCATGTTGTGGAGAAATGTAAGACAAGGGTCCTTGCTACTGGAGCGAATGCTATTCCAATCAGGACTTGTTTTGAATGTGGAGAACGTGATCATATTCGTCCTCAATGTCCGAAGTGGAAGAACAAGAAGGCAGGTGAAGCTGCTGGGGCAGTTTATGTTGTTAAGGATGCTGATCAGGCACAAGGTCCAAATGTGGTGACGGGTACGTTCTTACTCAACCATCGTTATGCTAGTGTGTTGTTTGACTCAGGATCTGATAGGAGCTTTATAAGCACTTCCTTTAGTCGTTTAATTAATGTTGAGCCAACAAGCCTAAATGCTAGTTATGAGGTCGAGTTAGCTGATGGACAATTAGTTAGTACTACCACTATATTTAAGAAGTGTCCTTTGAAATTAGCAAATCATTTGTTTGAAATTGATTTGATGCCAATAGAGTTGGGTTCATTTGATGTGATTGTTGGTATGGATTGGTTGGTTGCTCATGATGCGGTAATTGTATGTGGGGAGAAAGTTGTTCACATACCGGTTAAGGGTAAGGTGTTAGTAGTTAAAGGTGATGTCGGTAGATCTCGTCTGACGGTGATATCTTGTATCAAGGCGAAGAAATATGTAGAAAGAGGTTGTCACCTGTTCTTGGCTCAAGTAGTGGAGAAAGAACTATCGGTTAGGCGTGTGGAAGATGTTCCGATTATTCGTGATTTTCCTGAAGTATTTCCCGATGACTTGCCAGGGCTTCCGCCTCAACGAGAAGTCGAATTCAAGATTGATCTAGTGCCAGGAGCTGCACCAGTGGCGCGTGCACCTTATCGTTTGGCACCGTCTGAGATGAAGGAGTTGGCAGATCAGTTGAAGGAGTTAATGGAGAAGGGGTTCATTAGACCAAGTTCGTCACCTTGGGGAGCTCCAGTATTGTTCGTGAAGAAGAAGGACGGATCGTTCAGAATGTGCATAGACTACCGAGAGTTGAACAAGTTAACTATTAAAAATCGTTATCCACTTCCTAGGATCGATGATTTGTTCGATCAACTTCAAGGTTCGTGTGTGTACTCGAAGATCGACTTGAGATCGGGTTATCATCAACTTCGTGTTAAAGAGGAGGACATACCTATTACAGCTTTTCGGACGCGTTATGGACACTTTGAATTTCAAGTAATGCCGTTTGGGTTAACTGACGCACCTGCGGTATTCATAGAATTAATGAATCGTGTGTGTAAACCATACCTCGACAAGTTTGTGATTGTATTTATCGACGATATCCTGATTTATTCCAAAAGTAGGGAGGAGCATAAAGGTCATTTGAAGATTATTTTAGAGTTGTTGAAGAGGGAGAAGTTGTATTCGAAATTCTCCAAGTGTGATTTTTGGTTGGATTCAGTCCAATTCCTTGGGCACGTGATCGATAGTAGCGGTGTTCATGTTGATCCTTCCAAAATTGAAGCTATTAGAGATTGGGCTAGGCCTACAACCCCGACTGAATTTAGACAATTCTTGGGATTAGCTGGATACTACCGGCGATTCATAGAAGGATTCTCTTTAATTTCTAAACCTCTTACTAAACTTACACAGAAAAACAAGAAGTATGAGTGGGGTTCAGAAGAAGAAGAAGCATTCCAAACTTTGAAGCGGAAGCTGTGTTCTGCACCAATTTTGGCTTTGCCCGACGGAGCTGAAGACTTTCTGGTATATTGTGACGCATCACGTAAGGGTTTTGGTGCTGTGTTGATGGAAAGGGAGAAAGTGATCGCGTATGCATCTCGTCAATTGAGGAAGCATGAGGAGAACTATATTACACATGATTTGGAATTAGGAGCTGTTGTCTTTGCTCTTAGACTTTGGAGACACTATCTCTACGGTACAAAGAGTGTGGTATATACCGATCATAAAAGCCTGCAACATATTTTAGATAAGAAGGAGCTCAATATGAGGCAGAGAAGATGGGTAGAATTGTTGAGTGATTACGACATTCAAATTTGCTACCATCCCGGCAAGGCGAATGTAGTTGCCGATGCACTTAGTAGGAAGGACAGAGAAATAACCAAAAGGGTTAGAGCTTTAGCCATGAAAACTTATTCTGATTTATCTAATCGAATACTTAAAGCTCAAACTAAGGCGATGGAGGAAGAGAATGTGAGAGATGAAGACTTGGGTAGAAGGATGACACCTATATTCGAAATTCGTGATGACGGAATTCGATATTTCGAGAATCGTGTGTGGTTACCGGTGTATGGAGGACTGAGAGATCTAATTATGCACGAATCTCATAAGTCTAAATATTCGATTCACCCAGGATCGGATAAAATGTACCAAGACTTGAAGAAATGTTACTTGTGGCCGAATATGAAGGCTAACATTGCTACTTATGTTAGTAAATGCTTGACGTGTGCTAAGGTGAAGTTTGAGCACAAGAGACCTTCGGGTTTACTGCAACAACCTCAAATTCCAGAATGGAAATAGGAGAAGATCACTATGGACTTTGTTTCGGGACTTCCGAGAACTTCTAGTGGTTATGATACAATTTGGGTGATTGTTGATCGGTTGACTAAGTCGGCTCATTTCTTGCCGATAAAGAAAACTGATGATGTGGAAACCTTGGTTTCCAGATCTTTTAAGCTACTAGGGATGATCATTGTTCATATGATTAACATAATCAAAGCGGAATTAGAACAACAACCATTAACAAGGTGTTTAGGCACAAAACATGAATTAAAACAATAGGGATTGCTCATTATATTAATAATGAACAACCACTAGACGTGTATACATTGAATCCCACGTCTAGTCGACACACACTTTAGGTTTACATTGTGAATGAATTGAATATATAAAACCTATGACCCTTGGTTCCTTTTATAGTGTAAGGATTAGGGTTTACAAGAGATAATGATGAACAAACAAGTAAATCTTCTATTTAAATAAACTTATGCAGAATATCTTTTGCATGTTTATCTAAATAGAAGCTTCCATAAGCTTCTTTGTCTACGTTTTGTCAATGCTTGAATTGCATGTAACAATGCTTACATTGTACATGACAACTCTTGAGCTATCAACGCCTAAATTGTACATGTCAACGCTTGATTAACTCTTGACAACGCTTGGACAATTTCTTCATGTTTTCTTCGTTTTTGAGTTTCTGCCACATCAACTTTTTGACCCAACAATCTTCCCCTAGTTGATAGTGGCAAAACTCTATGTGTATCTCTTGTAAGTTATACATGATCTTCAAATTGCTTCCCCTCAAGTGTAGCATGTATTTCTTCCCCTTTTTGTCACATCAACAAGGAAGTAAACAATGTATGCAATGTTGAAGATTCTCCAAAAGTAGCTCTTTGTAATGATCTTGAAGAACAATTAGTATAATATTTTTGATGTAGAAGTAGAATAACCCAACTTTGTGTTCCATGTCTTGTACTATCCATGTGACTAAGAACTTATACTCATGTCACAAAGTATAAGTAGACCTCAATCCCTTGTCAATATTCTCATCCTTTGTGAGACACTGAGCACGATAATGTAACTCCTTCAAGTGTTATGACAAGTCTTCATCACCAAACATGTAAAGCACGAACAAGTTACCTTTAAAGTCTATGGTTGAGAGTCCACGACTTTAAGATATGATAGAACACAAACTCGCGAAAATCTTCTTTAATCATCAAACTTACCATAAGAATTCTTCCCCTTAAGCCGACACCTCTTCATGATGAATTTAATGGAATAACATCTTCATAACCATATGTAAAAGTGTTGTATGGATAACTCTTTTGCAAGGCTATCCCGATTACATAGTTTAAAATATCCATCAAATTCCCATAAAAAGTTGTTAACTTACTTTAAGATCATTAATTCCGTTTAAAAATATCCGAGCCATAAATATCAACATGATATTCTAGATTAAAACGGAGATTCCATGTACCTTTGTGTGTAAATAACTCCTTTTTGTGTGCTTAAAACGTACCTATTTTCTCAAACAGCAGCAAACCTTGTGTTGTCCAATATCCTCTTCTGTCCAATATCTTTGACAGATGTATTGTCCAATATCAGACAATACTTATCAGCGTTGAAGTTCATATATCGGACGACACTGTCAACTCTATCAGCGTTGACTTATTCTGTCAGCGTCAAAATCCTTCCTGTCAGCGTCTGGATTACAAACGTCAGCGTCAATATTCTGCTTACGTTATCTAGGGTAACAAACCTCTATTATCACGTGTGGATGTCTTCATATATATATGATTTTCTATAAAACCATAATATATTTCTTGTCTGTATATAAATCCCATAAATTGAGGAATATAAACTCCCCATATTTCCAGAATATCAGCGCACAAAATGACCTTTTCCATATTCGTGAATATTCATATGTAAATATCACCAAAGATATGCATCCCATAATATTCACATACCAATAAAAATTATACCTGCTGCTAAACCAAAATATACGCATCCAAATATATTGTTGCTTAAAACATCTCGTTCAACTAGTTTTCATCCAGGCAAGAAATCTCCAATCCACGTTCCTCTCTGTTTCTTTTTCTTTGCTACTACACACGTGATCCCTTTCTCTCAACTCATGATATGTCCCTTTCACTTCTAACATGATAAGAATAACGGGACTTCATTGTGTTTCTTTGTATCCTCTTTGTGTAAAGAGAACAAAGTACAACCATCTTGGACCATTCTCAAAACCAATATTACTTTGACGATCCGTGCTACTAGCCCACGTCTCTTTCACAAAGCTGGTCATATTTATGCAACAGCAGCAAGATATATACCAACCTTTAATCTTGATCGTGTGAACATAAGATTTTGACCAGTCACATCTTAAGCACCGTGTGAACAGAAAGTGATCATGTGAATGCAAAATATATAAACATTACTCCTTTGGCCGTGTGAACACAAGTATCCTTCACCAATGAGATAACTTGCATCGTGTGAACAGAAGTAATATTAGCTTGCATCGTGTGAACAGAACATTAAGAACAAATACTAGCTGCGTATGTGACCACAAAATCAGTCATCCCTCTTGACTGCATACACAGTACGATCTGCTGCTTTATGTTTCAATATGACGAATTTAGGGTTTATGCAATCCCTAAAAACAAATATACAGCTTCGATCTAGGGTTTTGAATGAAACCCTAGTACTTTATCACTTCCAAATCGTCACATAATGCCTTGTTTTCTGTTATAGAATCAGTTCTAGGGTTTGTGGAAACCCTACTTTCATGATTTTATGTAAACTATAAACTTGTAAATACTTGTCTGCAGCCAACTTCGATCTCGAATACCTTTTTCATTAAGGCTCAGATCGAAAATCCCTTCGGTGAGATTCTAGACACAAGTGTCAAGAATCTACAGTCCAAAAATCACGAAGATCCAACGGTTAACGAAGGAGAGATCGTGTTTTGAACATGGCTGTCCACAGAAAACTGCATTCACTCACTGCTGACTTTAACGCTTAATAACTTTTTCCTGGGGATAAAACTCGACAATCCCTCCGGTGGATGTTTAGATCTATGTATGTAGAACACACATATAAAATTTCGTGACGATCCAACGGTTCAATCAAAAGTTATGACCTTCTGAATACTGCTGCGCACACAAAAATGTCCAGAAAAACTCTATACGAATTTTTCTTCTTCTCAACATTACGAACACCTTATTGGTCCTAGCATCACGAGCCACGAGGCTCTGATACCAATTGTGGAAACCTTGGTTTCCGGATCTTTTAAGCTACTAGGGATGATCATTGTTCATATGATTAACATAATCAAAGCGGAATTAGAACAACAACCATTAACAAGGTGTTTAGGCACAAAACATGAATTAAAACAATAGGGATTGCTCATTATATTAATAACGAACAACCACTAGACGTGTATACATTGAATCCCACGTCTAGTCGACACACACTTTAGGTTTACATTGTGAATGAATTGAATATATAAAACCTATGACCCTTGGTTCCTTTTATAGTGTAAGGATTAGGGTTTACAAGAGATAATGATGAATAAACAAGTAAATCTTCTATTTAAATAAACTTATGCAGAATATCTTTTGCATGTTTATCTAAATAGAAGCTTCCATAAGCTTCTTTGTCTACGTTTTGTCAATGCTTGAATTGCATGTAACAATGCTTACATTGTACATGACAACTCTTGAGCTATCAACGCCTAAATTGTACATGTCAACGCTTGATTAACTCTTGACAACGCTTGGACAATTTCTTCATGTTTTCTTCGTTTTTGAGTTTCTGCCACATCAACTTTTTGACCCAACAGATGACTTAGACAAACTTACTCGGTTGTATTTGAAGGAAGTTGTTTGTAGACATGGGGTTCCTTTGTCAATTATTTCTGATCGAGATAGTCGGTTCACATCTGAGTTTTGGAAATCGCTTCAGCGAGCTCTGGGGACTCAGTTGGATATGAGCACTGCGTATCATCCGGAAACAGACGGACAAAGTGAGAGGACTATTCAGACCTTGGAGGATATGTTACGAGCGTGTGTAATGGACTTTGGAGGTAGTTGGGATCGACACCTACCTTTGGTGGAATTCTCATACAACAACAGTTATCATGCAAGTATTAAGGCTGCGCCTTTTGAAGCACTTTACGGGCGAAAGTGTAGATCACCAGTTGGTTGGTGTGAGATTGGAGAAAGTCAGTTGACGGGTCCTGAATTGATTAGAGAAACGACTGAGAAGATCGTGCAAATCAAGAATCGTTTATTGATAGCTCGTAGTAGACAGAAGAGCTATGCGGATAAGAGGAGAAAACCATTGGATTTTGATATTGGCGACATGGTTATGCTGAGATCACCTTGGAAAGGAGTAATTAGATTTGGCAAGCGAGGAAAGCTTAGTCCGCGCTATATAAGTTGGAATTGCCAGAGAATTTAAGTGCTATTCACAATATTTTTCACGTTTCTAATCTTAAGAGGTGTTTGGCGGACGAGAATTTGATAATTCCACTTGAGGAGATTCAACTGGACGACAAGCTGCATTTTATTGAAGAACCGGTGGATATTATGGATCGAGAGGTGAAACGGCTTAAGCAAAGTCGGATCCCGATAGTGAAAGTGAGATGGAATTCCCGACGTGGACCCGAATACACTTGGGAGCGAGAGGACTACTTCAAGAGCAAGTATCCACATTTATTCGTAGACGGACCTAAGGAGAAGTATGCCCCGGGACGGTGCTCTCCTAAGGTGGTGAGGATGTAAAACCTACAAAATAAGGTCATTACTTAATCTTACTTTTCAAATATTTTTGAAGTATTTTATAATATTAAATATTATTATGTTTAATGGTTTAAGTTGAAACCGATATTAAATATATTATTTTAATATTTTGACGAGCAACGAGGACTACTAGTGATCGCCATACCGACAGATGCCCACAATTTTATATTTTATTATCAATCGTTTCGATATTTAATATTTTCGACGACATCGTTTTAATTACGTATCGAGTCGTTATATTATTATTTTTCGTGTGCGTTTAAACTTTTAAGTATTTTTACGAAACCCGAGTCCCGTAAATATTTGTAAAATTGACTTTTAGTCATTTCCCGCTTTTTAACTAATATTTACATTTTGGACCAAAACTATCACAAATTGGCAAAAACTACCCTAACTCCACATTATATATAACTTTTCCACTATCTCTTTTTCATTTTAGAATTCATTTAACAAAAACAACTACTTCCTTCCTCTCCCTTTGTTTTTGCCGAACACCATCAACACCACAAACCCTCAAATTTATTTGATTTCAACATTGAATCTTCCAAAACAAATCAAATCCCATCCTTAAAATTCAAAGGGCTACATTTTGGTACAAATTTTAGCTACATGCATCATACTTTTTAATTTTATGAATTTTGATCATTTATATAGTTGTATGATCATCTTATCATATTGATTTTATATTGTATACATGGACTTTTTAGTTTTTGTGGTTGAAAGAATTAAAAATTTTGTAAAAATGATCATGCATGTGTTAGTAGTAATCATCAAATAATGTTTATGCTAGTTTTTCACTAAAAACTTATTTTTAATTTTTGGGTTTTTGATTTTTATGATGATACAAGTGTTAGGATTAATATAGGATGATATTAGGGGCTTAGGTTGGTGACAAAAGTTGTTAGAATTAATCAAAAACATGATTTTGTGGGAGATTTTGAAAGGTGATTTTGGGCAGTAGGTTAGAGGCTGTTTTCGGGGGTCTTACTGTATGATAATCGCTTAACTAATATGATAGGGTTGTAGAGAATTTCGTTAGCTTCGATTTCATATAAAGTAGGCCTTCCAACTCCAAACGAGGTGGAAGATACACTAGTTTGATTTTCGTGTACCGGGAAACGAGTGTCGACACAATCCGAAAATTGTTGTCGATATTTGGATCGAATCTCGGGGACTATAAAATGAGTTTCAAAATGATTCAAGGGCTGTTCTCAGGCTCCCAGTTTAGTATTTTGAGTCTATTTTTAGAATCAAGTGGCGGTTTTACAAATGGAGTTGTTTAGAATGGTCAAAATGGTTTCGTAAGTCAAGGTCGCTAAACTGTCCGGATTTTGTGATTCAAAGATGAGTCGGGCAGGGAACTTTAGAAGTAAAATCTTTTAATGGGCTTTTGAGAGGACTTTCTATATATAGTAAGTAAGTAAGTTCTCTGAGTAGTATCATAAAAATTTGATATTTTTAAGTATGGGAAAACGGCTTGGACATTCGGTATGTTCCGGCAGATTTTTATTAAAGGCATAGAATAATAAAATGAATATATAGGAGAGTATAATAGAACCACTTGTATCGTTTTCTCTCGAGTTGTCATGATTTTTTACTTGAGTTTGATTTTATTATGTATCATTTATTTCTCGAGTCTATTATTAATGTACGCACTTTATTTGCTAGGTTGCGGTTGTCGTGTTTATCGGGTATCTACTATCGTCGGCGATCGTCTTCAACTACTATAAGTACTAAGGTGAGTCTATAGCCTCGTTTGAGCTCATTCAAATATTTTAAAACCCGCGAGGGGGAATACATGTTTTGTAAACTTAGAACACAAGATTTTTATGGTATGCTTGTCCCTTTATGAATGGACCCGTGGTTGCCTTTAAATTGCATTAAGTGATTGCCTTAGTTAAAGCCTCAATTATGGACCGTTAATTAACCTATGATGGGTTAAACGCTAGTACAATTAATAGATCTATGGGGGAAGCCGCCGCGGTTCAGTTTTTGTGGACTTGTCATAGAAGCTTAGGCCCGACCTCCACACTGTTTGAACATATTGTATTGAGAAGTCAGGTATACGGCAATGTACCAATAATCTGGAGGTAACCGACAATTAATAAATCTCCTGTCTTATCAGACCTCTAAAGGGAGTGTTTAAGGGCTCTCTTCCATGAGCTTATTGCAATTTATGCTATATACAATTATTATTGCTGATGCAAATTATTATTTGATGCTTGTTGCCTTTAAGCATGCCACAAACTTATAATCTTTGCTTGTGTTCAAAATGATTATATAAACCTATAGATTCACTCGGCATTTTTGCTGATGATTTTCTCACATGTATTTCAGGTAATCAGGAAGGGTGAAGCTTGGAAGCCACGGGAATGAATGTTGTGCACTACTTTGCAATATAAACTCTTTGAATATTTATCGTTCCTTTTTGTTTAAAACAATTTAAATCTTTTGTTTTGGTTGTACTTTGGTTACGATGTCTTGGGACTACGCTACTCTAACAAATGTTTTAGGAACGATAAATCTAAAACGTCTCTTTTTGAGTCGTTCTTTATAAATTATGTGTTGTAGTATCATTGTTTAGCACCCAAAGATGTATTCCGCTGCGTGTAAATTTGGGGGTGTTAAAATAACCAACAATAAGAAACATGAATAAACAGATTTAATAGCATTCCAACAACTTACACTAAATCCACATATGCAAATCCACATAAACCATGAACAAAAGATTTCCAAATGTGGTTCAAGCCTAACCTGGGCTGATTGCCTTCCAATGGAGCTTTTGAGGGTGTTTATGGGCTTATACAACAGTAGAGAAGCCCTGTTGATTGGAATCCAAAGAAGGACCCAAGTGCAAAATATATTCAAATGAAAATATGAAAGAAAATGAAATGAGATGGTCTTGCTTGATGCTTGTTCCTACACAACACTACAAACCAAGAACACACTTCAAGCTTGTATAAGTTGATACCACAAGCTTGTCAGGCTTGTAGTGGAAGCTTATATTAATAGTAAGAATTAATGAGAACAAAAGAATTAAAAAAATCTTTGAAAACTGATTTTTGTATTTTGATAAACCTTTGAAAAACTTTTTATCAAACTAAGATTAATAAATCTTAAACACCTACCCAAGCTAACAGACTCCACTTTCACTTCCTCAATTAGCTTGGATGTGTGTTTAAAAAAAACTTAAAGAAAACGTGTGTCACCAAAATCCTTGAACCAATGAAACCTTTATATAACCCTAACACTATTTTGCAAAAGGAAATAAATGATTATACTACTTGAAAACAGAAAATTGGAACACAGATTTTGCAAGATTAAAAAGTTTTCATTTTCATTAATAAATTTAAAAACTTACAAAAACTGGAACAAGAAACCAAGTCACAAGTCGACATTGGTTTTATACTACTTCTAATAGTGCTAAAACCCTAAAACATGAGCTGACAAAATTACCCTTAATGCTTGGAATATGCTAGGCAAGATCCTTGGTCCAAGAGTTCCATGTGATAAATTTTTGGCAGCTTTTTTATGCTTAGCTGTGTTGAATGCATATTGACCATCCAATGCCAAGTAGGGAGCAAGGAATGAAGTCAGTGCGTTGATTTGGTCTTCTAATAATGAAAAAAAGTGGAACTCGTGCTATGGTGTGGCTGTGGGGGAGACACAAGGACGAAATGTCACTTTCTGGGTGGGTTTTAATGTTGGGTGTGGGGTAAGGAGTAAAACCCCCAAGGTTAATTGGAAATTTACTTGGTGGTTTTGATTATTAAATCTTGGTGGGTTTAGGGTTTATAGGTGTTTAGGAGTTGTTTGATGGGGATTAGGGATTAAATTTTTTTTTTTTAAAAATGTTTACCTCTTTTTTTTCATTGATTAAATAATTAGTTAACAAAATAATAGTGGGAGGTGACATGGCGTGGAGGGTGGATTGTGATTGGTTGGTGTGTTTAGGTGGGGTGACGTGGAATGCAATGAGTGGAAGTTTTAGGTTTGTTTGTCTCCCAGAATAGGCCCCTAGCTTTTCTTTCCCTTGTCAAATAACTTTTAAATAGCCCAAAGCAAATCCCCTTTATAAATAAACTTTTTGTTTTTGCATTTTGACCACAAAAAGTTTATCAATCTTGTTCTAAGGATATTTAATGTAATTTGTCCAATCTTCAAGGGTATTTCTTGTACAATCTTGACATTTTAGGGACCCATATGTAATATTGGAGTTTTACAAGGGTTTCTAAATGACAAGTCTTCAAAAGTAGAGGTACCAATCTTGCCAAATCTTCAAACTTCAAGGGTATTTTTGGAAATTCCATACTTGGGCATGGTTCTTTGTGCGACTTCGTTTCCTGTGTTCGTTTTTGCTTGAATCTTGTGATCTTTTGTTGATTTCATGATATCCGTACCTAAAATACACAATAAAAAAACACAAGCATAATTTTGGGTATTTTAATTATATTTTAAGCGTTTTAAGCCCGATTTGGACGATGAGACTATGTATAATTGCAGTCTCATCACTCCCCCATATTAAACCATTGCCGTGCCCTTACGCAATGCTATAATTAAGTATCATAGCACTTCCAAAATTCATTTTATGATGACATTTATTAAAGACATAAACTTTGATAAACTACTACACGTGTTTTAGACATAATGTATTGTTTTCATCACGATTAAGTGATTTTTAGGGTCATAGAATAAGAACACGTGAATGATTCGTTAGAAATAATTTCGTCGTCCTCGATTTTCACCCAATTCCATGCTAAGCGTGTAACGAGATCATTGTTATTATAAGTTTGCAACACAATCATATCTCATGAGTGTTAATTACACACCTAAACTCCCTTATTCCTAATTGGTATCTCTTATATTTTATTTTTGTCTTAATGATCACGAGGATACATCATTGACTTATGCGTGAATAGAGATTAGGTCTAAAAATAAAGTTTTAACGGTGTAACCAAAATCATTAAATTAATAATTCACCCTAATAGACAACGATGTCAAAAAATTAAGTCAACAAAAAGGATCGATAAACACGATTTTAGAACGGTTTTGAACATGAGACTTATTACCATGACTTTTATTATCCTCCATCATTGGTGGTTTTATTATCATGGTTTACCTTCGTCTTTTTTTCAACTTCACCATGAAGCTTTTATTATGACTTTGGTCTTGCCCTTGTCTTTTATTATCCGGCATCATCGGTGTTTTATTATTACTTGACGTATATCCTCACGCTAAGGCGAATTTTGGATCTTTAAAGCTTCGTAGATTAAGGCTTGATTCACTTTCAAATTGGGCATAGATTTTTCGGCCTTGTGAGCTTCAAATTTTTTCTTAATTTAGGAGAGCACTTGAAATCTTATTATTGGGTGAAGCTTTTGATTATTCGGGTTGCCAATACTTCAAAATCGTGACGCAGGCGATACCTTAATGTTTTCCCAATTTAATTACATGGAAGCTACTAAAACAAATTAGAAACCAACAATAGTGACTAAACCGCTAAATCAATATCTATTAACAATTTATTATATAAAAGCGTGGGGAGAATAAGCAATAATTACTACACATGAGATCGTGAAAGATTACGAGACTTATAAATAAGTCTATCATTTCTCGTCCTCATTTAAGAGACTTAGCCTAAAAAGTTAAGGAATCAAAGCTAAGTGCTCAACACGCACGGTGGAGTAAAAAATTACTCTTATTCTCATCATCGGAAAACCTACATTCGTGTCTTAAACACTTATGAAAAATACGAAAAATTTTAAAATCTTGCCATTTTTAGCCTTATTTAACAACAAAACGATAACAAAAGGATGAATTTTGGACTGCATGATGACGTAAGCAAGGTGAAGTATTTACTCACCCCCATACTAAAACTAAACATTGTCCTCAATATTTTGAGTCTAGGGGTGAAAACACCCCCATACTAGAGACGTAGTCGAATGCTTAATCTCGAGCATGGAAAGGGTAAAACGAATAACCTAAAAGCTGTTTATGAATGATGCTAATAAGATAAACGTTAGAACATAAAAGGATATCATCGGATATCGGAATCTCCAAAGGCAACGATCGAAGCTCGAGTGATCCATAAAACGAACACGAGAGGCTTCGATGATGACGATGAACCTAATAAATCACAATCACAAACAACCACGGAACAAAGGTTGGAAGAGCACAAGTCCTCTCGTTACACTATTAGAAAGCAAAAATATTTACAAGTATAAGCATGAGAATGCCCCACGAGGCACCTTGTTTTTGATAACCGAGTCAAAAGCTCGACTCGAATCCCCATAAATGTGATCATTTAGGGATAATCATGGTTTGGTCATTTTTGGTAGGGCTTACATGATAAACAATGCCCAAAAGTACGTGGAGTACTTTAAAAACCCGATAAACGTATACCGGGGTCAAAGATAGCGTCCTCATTTTCGGATGAAAGACGAAACAACGCCACTTCAACCGTAGCCAAAACCCCAAAGGGGTAGAAGAGAAGAGATGAGAAGTAGAAGGGTGGGGCAATGGGTAAGTCAAACTTATGAGCTACTCGAGGTAGACTCACACCAAGCAAATGAATATATTTTCCATTTATTGCATCGATGGAAGACCGAGATTTCCCTTTACAAGCAATTCCGAGATCATAAATCTCGTCCTCGATGGAGAAACGTGAGGGAACATAAGGGGCTTACCCCACACTAGATACACACCAACCGTCGTCAAAAGTAGTAGACGAGGTGGTAGCACTCATAAAACGCGGTGATGACGGAGTTAAACATGTAGAAAAATCTTTTAAATCATATTTAAAATCCTTTCCTTTTTCATCGTTTTTAAACTCTTTATGAAAACCCGATTTGATAATGTCGAAAATATTTGGCGTGACAAATTAAAAATTAGTCGCGCTAAAAATCCTCACATTTAAGTCATTGGTGGGAGGGGGTGGTGGATTTTATATGTTCTCAAAACGTCGATCAATAAAGAACACCGCCCCCTCGGGGTCAACATACTCGTCATCCTCATGAACGTCGATCTCATCGATTTCTTCATAAAAGATAGGCTTGTCAAACCAAGGTTTTTCATTCCCCTCCTTGAGTATCTTAGAAACTCTCTTGAAAAGATCACGATCAAGCACGAAACCATCATTCATTTGTGGGGATTGTTGATAAGTTAAATCCTTACGAATGTGGTAAACGTAATTCTCATTTGAGGAGTGGTTATTAGGTAACTCCTCGAGAATTGGATTTTGGGTCACATGAGTTGGTTCATCATCGAAAATAAGACGTTCCAACTCATTTAGTTCATCCTTGATTTTGGAAAGATCGACCTCACTTGTAGGTAGAAGTGGAGGTAAAAGAGCTAGCTCTCGTTCAATGATTTCCTCAATCTCAGGATCAAACTCGTAATCATCGTACTTCACATGAGAAGAGGTCTTTTTAGGAGAATCCTCAAAAAGGGCATGTATATTTCGAAGTACGTGATCAATCTCGGCAAAATCACCATCGTCATCGTCAAAGAAAGAGTCGATGTGAGCACTCACAACCATGGTCTTACAAGTCGAATGACTATGCTTACGTGACTTTTCAAGGACGAGAGGATCGATGTCGATAAAACCTTTAGCCTCAACGGGTGTTGGGCTAGGAAAAGGAGGCACTTCGATGGAGTTAGAAGTTGAAGCCTCAAAGACGTGGTCCTTCGAAGGTGGTGAAGACGAGTCCATTTTGGTCATTTTCGTGATGGCAGTAACGTCGCCCTTCGGGATTGGTGTGTCACTTTTTTCATCGAATACATCCCAAAGTGATTTTTCATTCATAAATTTACACATACCCTTTTGAATTAGGTACACGTATTCTTTATCGTTAAAATCATCATCTTTAAAACCGTTTTTCTTAATTCTTTCAAAACATGCATTAAGCCTCATAGTTTCCGCTAAACTAAACATTTTGAAATTATTAGGTTTTGAAACATTAGGTTTTGAAACCTCGGTTTTTTCATTATCATAAGACACTTGGGATTTACTCGTGAAAAAGTCCATTTTGTCATCCCCATATCTCATAGTAAGTCTCCCCTCGTGAACGTCGATTACGGTTCGAGCAGTTGATAAAAAGGGTCGGCCTAAAATAATGGGACATTTAGGGTCACTCTCGTAATCGGATATAACGAAATCCGCGAGAAAAACAAACTTTCCAACTCTAACATAGACATCCTCGGCTATTCCAATTGGTATAAGTGGAGTACAATTTGTAAGCTCGATTGTCATGTTCGTGGGGGTAAGATTAGGCAATCTCATCAATTTCCATAGAGAATGAGGCATGAGATTTATGCTAGCACCTAAATCGGCAAGGGCTAAGCATCCCTCAATCTCGGAAAAATCACAAGGTAGGAGAAATTGGCCCGGGTCCTCTTCTTTTCTCGGCATATGCCTTTTAGGTTTTTTAAGAAGGATTGAAGCACAAGTTTCTTCAAGGGTTACTTGGGTGAGGTCGATAAAGCTCTCTTTTTGAACCGTGGATGGAATTTGAGGTGCACGAGGGTGTGCACCCTTTTCCTTGGTCACCACGTTCACCCCATCGAATTTAGAACAATAAGACGTCTTAGAAGTCGAGGGTTGATAAGAAGCAACAACACGAAATCCATCAAGGGTAGGGGTAATCACACGACTTTTTCCACGAGACGAGGCGGCTTTACATTGTTCCTTTGTATTTGCAACGGTGTCACTAGGTAACGAACTCGATGAAGCACCCGAGGCTTTGTTCATAATAGCCGAAAACATCTTTTTAATATAAATTTGCCCTTGCTCAATATTCGTGTTTTAAAGTTTCAAAGTATTAGAAAAATCGTTTTTCAAAGTACCAATTTCTCCCTCTAATCTTCTCATATTAGCCTCATTCGTTTTAATGTAATTGTGAAAATCGTTTGACGAACTATTTTGATTAGCATTAAAGTTCCCTTGGTTTTGATTACTTCTTTGAAAATTGTTTTGATTCCCACTTGAAAAATTGTTTCCTTGATTGTTGTCGTTTGAAAAATTCGAGTTTTGATTATTGTCTCGATTTTGCAAATTCAAATTCCGACCTTGATTATAACCTTGATATTGATTCGAAAAATATTCTTGTTGATTATTTCCTTGAAAATTGTTTCGGTTTTGATTAAAATTGTTGCCTTGGTTATAATTGCCTTGTTACGATGGACCGACGTTATTTTGATTTTGATTAGAAAAATTGTTGTTTAACGCACTCACATTCGACGTTTGGCCATCCGTAGCCGCACACTCGTAATAATTATGAGGTCTGATGAGACTACTTTTATACATGGTCTCATCGTCCAAATCGGGCTTAAAATGCATAAAATATCATTAAAACTACCAAATATATGCTTGTGTTTGTTACTTGTGTATTTTTAGGTACGGATATTGACGAAATGGCAAATTATCACAAGAATCATTCAAAAACGAACACGGGAAACGAAGCCGCACAATGAACCGGGCCCAAGTTTTGAATTTCCAAAAATACCCTTGAAGAATTGAAGATTGGCAAGTTTGGTCCCTCAACTTTTGAAGATTAACACTTTATACCCCTCAAATATTCAACATTACGAATAGGGTCCCTAAAGTTTGAAGATATTACAAGATCATTCCTTAAGGAATGAAGAAAGTACAAGAAAGCCCTTGGAAAAAGTTTTGAAACAAGTTGTGCCATAAATGACAAGTTTGCAAAAGTTGTCAAGTGTTAAATAGGCGTTGTTGGCTATTTTTCACAAAGTGAACAAAAATGAAGACCTTGGGGGGCAATTCTGCCAGACAGCCAAACTTAACCACCCACTCACACTTTGACACGTCACAAAACCCACCCAAATCCTTACCCTACCCATACCCAACCCGTCCATTAACCCAATCCACAACCCACCAGCTTATTAAAAAGGGTCAACCAGTCAACTCCTTTTTATTTCCCACCCAAACACGAATTTTAAACTAACCCCACCCAAAAACGGACTAAAACATCTTAATCCCATAAACCCTAAAAGCTAATTTACCCAAAACAAAGGGTTTTTACCCCAACCTTTCCAGATTTACTATTCACCCCACACTAAACCAATCCCCCAACCCAGATTCCATCCACAACACACCCATGTGGTTGTGGACCCCTCCCCTGCCCATCACTTTCGTCCCCAAACCCAACACCCGACCAAACCAACGTCCCATGTTACTCCCTGGCCCCCAAGTTCAAAATAAACGTCCAAGATCAAAGTTGCAAGCTGGCCATCACTCTCATATCACATGGAGCCTCTTTGACTGATTTTGAAGATTCGACCAAGGGCATTTAGGGCATTTTAGTTGCTAGGGTTTTATGTATTCTAGAATAGTCCTAGGAGTAGTATAAATAGGAAATGTGCATGTACATTTCCTCTTGTTCCAGTTTTTAGCACTCAACTCTTGTAATTCCTTTTTTAAAATAAATAAAGTTGGTATTTTTAATTAAACTGTAATTCCTTTTATTAGATTTAAAAAGTTGGTATGTGTTTGAATGCTAAGCTGAGTTCCAATAAAAATTAACAAAACATTTGGTGTTTCAAAAATTTCAGTAAGTAAGTTTCTGAAATTGGAAATTTTTGGTGAAAAGTTTGGTTCAAGGTGTAATTTCCAGGTTTGAAAATTAGTTTGGGATAAGTGTTTTGAAAGAGAAACACTTAAGAAAGGTTTTTAAAAAGGTTTAAAAAGGTTTAAAGAAAAAACAGAAAGATAGAATCTTTGCTTTTTTTTCCATTATTCTTAGCAGGGTTGTTTGGAGCTTGATTTGATCAAGGTTCTGCACAAACCCGTGTTTGTGGGAGGTGACATACAGTCACTGAGGGACTTGGATGTAAGTCCCTCAAGGTAAAAATCCTTGTATCTAGTTTTTATTTTCAGAAAATGAGATTTGAGTGATTATTGCATGAAATCTGGTTAAGTGATTGTTTGAGTGTTTAATTTTGCTTATTGTGATGAGGTATGCATGCTAGAATAGATTTAAATTAGTTTGGGTGTGTTTTGATTTGAGTTGCTTTGAAAAAAAAAATCAGTTTCATGACTTAAGGGGTGTTTGGATTCAGTTTTTAGAGGGGTTTAATTAATTAAATTTTGCTTAAAACCTGTTTAGATACATTCCTTAGGTTAGAGTTAGGTGTTAAGTTTCATTGGTTTTCAGTTTGTGGTTGTTTAAGAAGATTTGCTTGGTAAAAAAAAGTGAAAAAGTAGCATAAATCTGTCACAGTCATTTTTCTGCATGTTTTTGTGGAAATTGTGCATCAAGTTTGATAAATTGTTAGGAGTAGGGTTATAGCAGGATTGTGTATTGGTTTCATGATAGTTGGTGTCATTGTATGCAAATCATGAGCTTCTAAAAGTCGTTTTTGTGCAACAAATTGGTCAAAAATACCACCAGACCACCCTTAGCTATATCAGAGATCTTCATTGGCATTTTTATGTGATTTTTGGTTAAGTACTTGTGTGCATTTGTGTTTTCATTGACTCCTTGTACTCAACAGAGTACAAGGGTGCCTTCTTGTCCACAAAACATACACAAAAAGCATAATCAAGCTCCTCTTGATCATTAAGTTCACTTGTGAAGATAGCAATTGTTCTTGGTGTTTTCAAAATAGCAAACTGAACCCGTTTTTCATTCTTTTTGATTTAATCTTGTTGGAATTGGATTTGTGTTTGTGATTTTGAGACTAAAAGTGTCACAAGTTTGGGTTTTTAAAGTTTAAAGAGAAAAAAAAATAAAGATCAAAAAGGACGTGGCCAGGACTCGAACCTGCGCCACTCCTCTCAACACACACACTCTTTACCATTGCGCCCTAGGGTCTTTGACTGCTAGGGTTGCATTTGCAAGTTACTTAAGGTGTGTTTGTTTGGGCTTATTTAATAAAAGCCGTAGCATAATAAGCCCTTATTGGCTTATTCATTAGGCCATTTTGTTCCAGCTTATTTTTCCTAGGATAGTGTTATCATTTAGGATTTTTCTGGCTTAAACTTTGATTTTTGTCTTTCTTTATTTATTTTTTATTTATTTTTCTTTGGCCGTATTTTGTTAAGTAGTTTAAAATAGTTTTATTAGGTTTTAATTTTTAGAAAAATAGTTTTTAGGTTTTATTTAAGTAATTTGAGGTTTACATAACAAAAAGTTTTCAAAAAGTCTAATTTTTAATTTTATTTGATTTTAGGGTTTTCTAGCAACTTTAAAATTTAATATAAAATTAATAAAAAGGTTTTAGGAACTTTAATTTGCATTTTTATTTTAGTTATATTATTTAGGATTTTTGGTAATTTTTTAGAATTTATTTATAAACTTTTTATTTTTTTGATTATTTTATTATAGTTTTATTGTTAAAAATTAAAAGTTTGTTTTTATACTTTTTTCATTTTTCCTAGATTGTAGACACATAATTAGGAACTTTGTAACTTTCCAAATCTTTTTAGGACTTTTCATTTATTTTTTAGAATTAATTTAAATTTTAATAGATTTTAACAGTTTTTAAATGTTTAAAAATAGTTTTATTAGGTTTTAAAATTTTAAAAAATACTTTTTAGCTTAATTAGGTTATTTTTGAGGTTTACAAACTATAAAATCTTGTTTAGGGCTTTTTAATAATTAATTATGATTTTTAGGGCTTTAATTAGCATTAAAAAGTCATTATTTAAGTAATTAAAAGGTTTTAGCGAGTTTGAATTTTTTGTAAACTCTTAGAATTTTATTGTGGATTTTTAGTATTTTTTAGGAATTTTTAGGTTAATTTTTTTTTTTTGTAGTTTTGCGGTTTTACGTGAACGCGTTTTCGTCTTAGCTCGATCCGTCTTCGTAACCGTCTTTTCTTTCCTTTCTCATTTCTATTCTCTTTCCTTTTCTTCTTGTTAATAATCACAAACATTAATCATCATTCATTACACAACACACGTGCCTCCTCGAGAGAACGAACTCACTTCATTGGGTCATAACTTGTGGTTTTCCTAAACTACTCGTTAATACTTACCCTAATTACCTTCCTTTTCCTAAAGGGGTAAAAATACAACAATCATTTTTTGGCGCCGCTACCGGGGAGGCGTGTTGTGTTTTGATTGAACCATTGTTGTTTTTTATATTAGCCATAAATAGTATTTGTATTAGTAGCACTCTACTAATACGTATTATCGTTTTTCGGTTTTTGTGTGAATATTATTACTATATTGTATACGTAGAACAATAAATTCACAAGTACTCCAAATACGTGAGAAATCACAACCTTGACTTGGGAGGTCATTACCCAATCATTGTATTCGAATCTCAAACCAAAGAAAAAAGGCAAAAATAGATAAATACTTTCGTGAAGCTTAATCTTGATAATACAAACTATAAGGTGGGTATAAGGCGGTTGTATTTCACAACCTAAAGGAAAAAGGCTCTTAAGTGCTTCACGCCGCCTCGTTTCCTCCGCTTGCTTGTGCGTATTTGATTTTGAGAGTGAATCGAGGGTTTTGCCGCCCAAAGTATTATTACATATCATATATATTTTCTTGGTTTCTATTGATTAAACCCTCTTGAACGATTTGGTGTTCCACCATCGTTCTAAAGTCATCGAAGGCGTTCACTCCACGTGATCGTTTTCAATCCTTAAGGCTTCTTTAATCGAGAGATTTGATTAAGGAGGAGATTTGTGGACTTTTGTCTACTTAATACATTTCACCAATTTCCAAAAGGTTAATACAATCAAATACCATCAAAAACAACAAAAAAATTGAAAAACACAAAATACCAAAAAGAATCTTCTTTGCTCGTCTCCTCGTTGTACGTGACGTTTATGCTAACTCGTAACAAAGCAAAACGTGCACGTAAACGAAAGAACAAAACTCCCACTCCCAACAATTCTAGTGAGGAGTCTCCTATTGACGAACCCATTGTACGAGAAGCACCAACCATGGCGAATCGAACTATGATGGAGTTACTTCAAGCACCCACCGAGGGTTATGGAGAAGCTATTGTGATTCTCGCTATCCTTGCGGAGAATTTTGAGGTGAAAACGGGTTTGTTGTCGATGATCCAAAACAACAAATTCCATGGTGATGAGAAGGACAATCCTCACAACCATATCCGCCAATTTAATCGTCTTACCGCCACGTGCAAATTTAAGGATGTCTCGAATGACTCGATTAAGATGATGCTTTTTCCGTATTCCTTAGCGGGGCCCGCTAAAATTTAGTTAGAGAAAGATCCACCCAATTCTATATTGACGTGGAAGGATCTCGTTTCGAAATTTGTGAACCAATTTTTTCCGCCCTCTAAGACTACGCATTTGAAAAATGAGATTTCTAAATTTTCACAAGAATCAAATGAAAGTTTTTCTACGGCTTGGAATAGGTTTAAGGAGATGTTACATGAATGTCCTCATCACGGTTTTTCCGATTTGCACCAAATAGACACATTTTACAATGGACTTAACGATCATGAAAGAGATTATTTGAATGCCGCCGCGGGTGGTAATTTTTTGTGTAAAACGGTTGAAGAAGCTTTGGTCATAATTGAGAATAGGTCTAAAGTTTATAGCCCTCGTAACACACTGAGTGTTGCCAAAATGGGCTCATCATCGTCTCGTAGTATCAATGCCTTGCAAGATGAAGCTAATGAGGAAAATCGGTTTTTCGATAGGTTTTCGACTCTTATGTCCCATTGGAAAGCTCAAGAAGCTTCGAATTCCGCTTCGGTTAAAGCGGTTTCTAAGAGTTGTTTGTCGTGTGGTGGAGCTCATGATCTTTCCGAGTGCATTACCGCGGATGGTAACACTTCGAGTGCTTATGTAGCCACGGGAACTTATAACCAAATCGGTCAAGGTTCCCGCCAAAATCAAGCTCCACCAAATCAAAATGCTAATAACTATCGCAACAACAACCAAGGTGGAAATTACCAAGGAAATCAAAGGAATTACAACAAGGGTAATTATCAAGGTGGAAATGGCCAAATTTCAAACCAAAACCAAAACCGTGATTTTCAAACTTCGACTCAAGGTTTTCAAAATGATCACACCAAAAATCTTCAAGGAGAATTTTTGAATTATGCTAAGGCTAATGATGCTAAGTTTGATAATATGCAACGTGAAATGGTTAGCTTAAGGTCCGAGTTGAAAAACGAGCTTAAAAACGAACTTGCTAATGAACTCAAAACTCATGCTAATAAAATGGAAGGAAATGTCACACGACTCCAACAAAATCAACAAAAAATGGAGCAAGGTCAACATGAGATTAAGCAAGAGTTGTTAAAAGCGGATGCTAGGCAATCTAAGTTTGAAGACCGAATGGGAAAAATGTTTGAAGCTATCATGTGTAAGCCCTCTTCTTCGGGTGGTCTTCCTAGTGATACCATCGTGAACCCGAAAGGAGAATTGAAGGTTGTTGCTACTCGTAGTGGTAAAACTTTCAAAGAACCCATTTCTCGTCCAAGTACTTCTACGGAGAAGGAAATAGAGAAAGAACCCGAGGTTGTGGTAGAAAAGGAGCAAATTACAAGCCCACGAAGTACCACTCAAACCACACCTACGGTCGAACCAACACCCATAATGGAACCCGAGATTCCAAGGCCGATGCCTTTGCCTACTATGCCCCAACCCACACCACCTTTACCCTACCCATCAAGACGAGACAAGGAAAAGGCACAAGAACGAAATAATTATCAATTTGAACTCTTTATGAAAATGTTTCGTGACTTGCATTTTAATATAAGTTTTGCCGACGCCTTAGTCATGATGCCTCGATTTGCCGCGAACTTCAAAAGTATGTTGAATAAAAAAGAAAAATTGCAAAAATCGTCTAGTTGTTCTTCGGTTTTTCTAAGCCGCATACCTCAAAAAGGCGGTGATCCTGGAAAGTTTTTAATCCCATGTGCTATACAAGACATGGAAGAATGCTACGCCTTGGCCGATCTTGGTGCTAGTATTAATTTGATGCCTCTTGAGATTTTTAAATCGCTCAATCTTCCAAATCTCACTCCTTCAAGAATGTCAATCGAGATGGCCGATCATTCTACGATTCTAGCTTGTGGAGTAGCCGAGGACGTCTTTGTGAAAGTTGGAAAGTTCTACTATCCTGTAGACTTTATTGTTGTTGATATTCCCATCGATCCTAAAGTTCCGTTAATTTTAGGTCGATCTTTTTTGGATACCTCGAGAGCACTTATCGATGTGCATGCAAGAAAAATCACTCTTCATTTCAATGAGGAAGAACTCGTCATTAATGCAACCCAAAACTCCACACTTTCTCATGTGTATTCTATCACGTCTTTGTACAATGTCAATCCCATCAAAAACATTTGCAAAAAGATTTCCAATAGAGTTTTAGGAGTTGTTGAGAAAAATGAAGTTCCGTCCCCTCCGCCGGTGGAGGTTAAGAGTGTTAAGCCTACGATTCCAATCTCGAGTGATTCTTCGGATGATGAATACGTTGATCCCGATGGGGGAGTTTTCTTTGTTGACAAACGTTTTGAAAACTTACCACCACCTAAACCAAAAAGATTTCAAAATGTGAGAACTTTTAGTGTGACTAACATTGCTTTAGATACACCAAATATTTTTGACATAATTAAATCGGGTTTTCACAAGGAGAGTGTAAAAGATGCAAAAGGAAAAGATTTTGAATTTAATTTAAAAGATTTTTCTACAACTCTAACTCCGTCATCACTGCGTTTATTGAGTACTACAAGCTCGTCTTCTCCTTTTGACGATGCTTTGTGTGGACTTAGTGTGGGGGAATCCCCTTATGTTCCCTCCCCTTTCTCTACCGAGGACGAGATATTTGATCCTGGAATTGCTTATATAGGGAAATCTCGGTCTTCCACCGATGCAATAAATGGAAAATCTTTTCATTTGATTGGTGCGAGTCTACCTCGAGTAGCTCATGTTTTTAGAGACTTACCCATTGTCCCACCCTTCTATTTCTTCTCACCTCTTTTCTTGAAATTCTTTGAGTTTTTGTTGGCACACGATGAAGTGGCGTTGATTTGTTTTTCCAATGAAAATGAGAACGCCATCTTCGATCCCGGTATTTTGCACCATTAAAGGACTTAGTCCTTTATGCCGGTTGTTTTTGGGCCTTGTTTATCATGTAAGCCCCACCAAAAATTGACCACACCATGATTATCCCTAAATGATCACATTTATGGGGATTCGAGTCGAGCTTTTGACTCGGTTATCAAAAACAAGGTGCCTCGTGGGGGAGACCCATGCTTATCCATCTACATATTATTGCTTTCTAATGTAGTTTAATGTGAGGGGATTTGTGCCCTTCCAACCTTTGTTCCGTGGTTGTTTGTGCATTGTGGTTTTTAGATCATGATCTTCACGATTAGAGCCTCTCGTGTTCGTTTTATGGGAGCACTCGATCGTTTGCTTTGGAGACATTTCCCAATATCCAAATGATATATCCTTTTATGTTCTAACCTTAGGTTTTTAGCACACTTCATAAACGGCTATTAATTTAATGGTTACACCCTTTCCATGCTAGATTAGGCATTCGACTACGTCTCTAGTATGGGGGTGTTTGCACCCCTAGACTCGAAACATTGAGGACAATGTTTAACTTTAGTATGGGGGGTGAGTAGATACTTGCCTTGCCAAACCTTCACGCTTTCCAAAGTTTATCTTTTTGTTTATCGTTTTGTTGCAAAATAAGGCAAAAATGGCCAAATTTTAAAATTTTTCTCATGTTTTATAAGTGTTTGAAGACACGAATGTAGGTTTTCCGATGGCGAGAATAAGAGTAATTTTTTACTCGACCGTGCGTGTTGAGCACTTAGCTTTGATTCCTTAACTACACATTAGGCTAAGTCTCTTAAATGAGGACGAGAAATGATAGAGTTAATTATAAGTTACTATGCTAAACGTAGAGTACTCGTATTCTTTCAAAAACTCATGTGTTCTCGTTGTTTGCTTATTCTCCCTTCGCTTGTAAATATTTTTTGCTTAATAAATATTGACTTAGCGGTTTAGTTAGGATTGTTGGGTTTCTAGTCTTTTCTAGTAGCTTCCGTGTAATTAAATTGGGAAGACATTAAGGTATCACCAGCGTCACGGTTTTGAAGTATTGGCACCCGAATAATCAAAAGCTTCACCCAATAATAAGATTTCAAGTGCTCACCTAAATCTAGCAAACAATTTGAAGCCCCACAAGGCCTAAAATCTATGCAAAAATTGAAAGTGAATAAAGCCTTAATCTTCGAAGCTTTAAAGATCCAAAATTCGCTTTAGCGTGAGGATATACGTCTTTGGCTAATAAAACCACCGATGAGGCGGATAATAAAAGGCAAGGCAAGACCGAAGTCATAATAAAAGCTTCATGGCGAAGTTGAATAAAAGATGGAGGTAAACCAAAGATAATAAGGTCCTTCCGTTAGGGGGCGTATAAAAGTCTTGGTAATAAGTCTCATGTTCAAAACCGTTATAAAACCGTGTTTATCGATTCTTTTTGTCAACTTAATTTTTTAACATCGTTGTCTATTAGGAGGGGTTATTGATTTGATGGTCTTAGTTACACCGTTAAGACTCTATTTTTAGACCTAAATCTCTATTATCGCATAAGTCAACAATGTATCCTCGTGAACATTTAAGACAAAATAAAATATAAGAGATACAACTTAGGAATAATGGGAGGATAAGTACGTGATTAGGGCATATCAGTAGTGTTAGCATTACTAACTTATAATGACAATGATCTCGTTGCACGCTTGGCATGAAATTGAAGTGAAAATCGAGGACGATGAAATTATTTCTAACGAAGCATTCACGTGTTCTTATTCTATGAACCTAAATGTCCCATTTTGCGATGAAAATCATACATTATGTCTAAAACACAAGTAGTAGTAATAGTAGTAGTGTAGCTAGTTTACCATTTCAATAAAGTGAATAAAAATGAATTTTGGAGGTGCTACGATACTTTATTCTAACATTGCGTGAGGGCACGGCAATGGTTTAGTATGGGGGAGTGATGAGACTGCTTTTATACATGGTCTCATCGTCCAAATCAGGCTTAAAATGCATAAAATATCATTAAAACTGCCAAATATATGCTTGTGTTTGTTACTTCTGTATTTTTAGGTACGGATATTGAGGAAATGGCAAATTATCACAAGAATCATTCAAAAACGAACACGGGAAACGAAGCCGCACAATGAACCGGGCCTAAGTTTTGAATTTCCAAAAATACCCTTGAAGAATTGAAGATTGGCAAGTTTGGTCCCTCAACTTTTGAAGATTAACACTTTATACCCCTCAAATATTCAACATTACGAATAGGGTCCCTAAAGTTTGAAGATATTACAAGATCAGTCCTTAAGGAATGAAGAAAGTACAAGAAAGCCCTTGGAAAAAGTTTTGAAACAAGTTGTGCCATAAATGACAAGTTTGCAAAAGTTGTCAAGTGTTAAATAGGCGTTGTTGGCTATTTTTCACAAAGTGAACAAAAATGAAGACCTTGGGGGGCAATTCTGCCAGACAGCCAAACTTAACCACCCACTCACACTTTGACACGTCATAAAACCCACCCAAATCCTTACCCTACCCATACCCAACCCGTCCATTAACCCAATCCACAACCCACCAGCTTATTAAAAAGGGTCAACCAGTCAACTCCTTTTTATTTCCCACCCAAACACGAATTTTAAACTAACCCCACCCAAAAACAGATTAAAACATCTTAATCCCATAAACCCTAAAAGCTAATTTACCCAAAACAAAGGGTTTTTACCCCAACCTTTCCAGATTTACTATTCACCCCACACTAAACCAATCCCCCAACCCAGATTCCATCCACAACACACCCATGTGGTTGTGGACCCCTCCCCTGCCCATCACTTTCGTCCCCAAACCCAACACCCGACCAAACCAACGTCCCATGTTACTCCTTGGCCCCCAAGTTCAAAATAAACGTCCAAGATCAAAGTTGCAAGCTGGCCATCACTCTCATATCCCATGGAGCCTCTTTGACTGATTTTGAAGATTCGACCAAGGGCATTTAGGGCATTTTAGTTGCTAGGGTTTTATGTATTCTAGAATAGTCCTAGGAGTAGTATAAATAGGAAATGTGCATGTACATTTCCTCTTGTTCCAGTTTTTAGCACTCAACTCTTGTAATTCCTTTTTTAAAATAAATAAAGTTGGTATTTTTAATTAAACTGTAATTCCTTTTATTAGATTTAAAAAGTTGGTATGTGTTTGAATGCTAAGCTGAGTTCCAATAAAAATTAACAAAACATTTGGTGTTTCAAAAATTTCAGTAAGTAAGTTTCTGAAATTGGAAATTTTTGGTGAAAAGTTTGGTTCAAGGTGTAATTTCCAGGTTTGAAAATTAGTTTGGGATAAGTGTTTTGAAAGAGAAACACTTAAGAAAGGTTTTTAAAAAGGTTTAAAAAGGTTTAAAGAAAAAACAGAAAGATAGAATCTTTGCTTGTTTTTCCATTATTCTTAGCAGGGTTGTTTGGAGCTTGATTTGATCAAGGTTCTGCACAAACCCGTGTTTGTGGGAGGTGACATACAGTCACTGAGGGACTTGGATGTAAGTCCCTCAAGGTAAAAATCCTTGTATCTAGTTTTTATTTTCAGAAAATGAGATTTGAGTGATTATTGCATGAAATATGGTTAAGTGATTGTTTGAGTGTTTATTTGTCTTATTGTGATGAGGTATGCATGCTAGAATAGATTTAAATTAGTTTGGGTGTGTTTTGATTTGAGTTGCTTTGAAAAAAAAATCAGTTTCATGACTTAAGGGGTGTTTGGATTCAGTTTTTAGAGGGGTTTAATTAATTAAATTTTGCTTAAAACCTGTTTAGATACATTCCTTAGGTTAGAGTTAGGTGTTAAGTTTCATTGGTTTTCAGTTTGTGGTAGTTTAAGAAGATTTGCTTGGTAAAAAAAAGTGAAAAAGTAGCATAAATCTGTCACAGTCATTTTTCTGCATGTTTTTGTGGAAATTGTGCATCAAGTTTGATAAATTGTTAGGAGTAGGGTTATAGCAGGATTGTGTATTGGTTTCATGATAGTTGGTGTCATTGTATGCAAATCATGAGCTTCTAAAAGTCGTTTTTGTGCAACAAATTGGTCAAACATACCACCAGACCACCCTTAGCTATATCAGAGATCTTCATTGGCATTTTTGTGTGATTTTTGGTTAAGTACTTGTGTGCATTTGTGTTTTCATTGACTCCTTGTACTTAACAGAGTACAAGGGTGCCTTCTTGTCCACAAAACATCCACAAAAAGCATAATCAAGCTCCTCTTGATCATTAAGTTCACTTGTGAAGATAGCAATTGTTCTTGGTGTTTTCAAAATAGCAAACTGAACCCGTTTTTCATTCTTTTTGATTTAATCTTGTTGGAATTGGATTTGTGTTTGTGATTTTGAGACTAAAAGTGTCACAAGTTTGGGTTTTTAAAGTTTAAAGAGAAAAAAAATAAAGATCAAAAAGGACGTGGCCAGGACTCGAACCTGTGCCACTCCTCTCAACACACACACTCTTTACCATTGCGCCCTAGGGTCTTTGACTGCTAGGGTTGCATTTGCAAGTTACTTAAGGTGTGTTTGTTTGGGCTTATTTAATAAAAGCCGTAGCATAATAAGCCCTTATTGGCTTATTCATTAGGCCATTTTGTTCCAGCTTATTTTTCCTAGGAGAGTGTTATCATTTAGGATTTTTCTCGCTTAAACTTTGATTTTTGTCTTTCTTTATTTATTTTTTATTTATTTTTCTTTGGCCGTATTTTGTTAAGTAGTTTAAAAATAGTTTTATTAGGTTTTAATTTTTAGAAAAATAGTTTTTAGGTTTTATTTAAGTAATTTGAGGTTTACATAACAAAAAGTTTTCAAAAAGTCTAATTTTTAATTTTATTTGATTTTAGGGTTTTCTAGCAACTTTAAAATTTAATATAAAATTAATAAAAAGGTTTTAGGAACTTTAATTTGCATTTTTATCTTAGTTATATTATTTAGGATTTTTGGTAATTTTTTAGAATTTATTTATAAACTTTTTATTTTTTTGATTATTTTATTATTATTTTATTGTTAAAAATTAAAAGTTTGTTTTTTCTACTTTTTTCATTTTTCCTAGATTGTAGACACATAATTAGGAACTTTGTAAGTTTCCAAATCTTTTTAGGACTTTTCATTTATTTTTTAGAATTAATTTAAGTTTTAATAAATTTTAATAGTTTTTAAGTGTTTAGAAATAGTTTTATTAGGTTTTGAAATTTTAAAAAATACTTTTTAGCTTAATTAGGTTATTTTTGAGGTTTACAAACTATAAAATCTTGTTTAGGGCTTTTTAATAATTAATTGTGATTTTTAGGGCTTTAATTAGCATTAAAAAGTCATTATTTAAGTAATTAAAAGGTTTTAGCAAGTTTGGATTTTTTTTAAACTCTTAGAATTTTATTGTGGATTTTTAGTAATTTTTAGGAATTTTTAGGTTAAAATTTTTTATTTTTGTAGTTTTGCGGTTTTACGTGAACGCGTTTTCGTCTTAGCTCGATCCGTCTTCGTAACCGTCTTTTCTTTCCTTTCTCATTTCTATTCTCTTTCCTTTTCTTCTTGTTAATAATCACAAACATTAATCATCATTCATTACACAACACACGTGCCTCCTTGGGAAACGAACTTATTTGGTCATTAGTGCTCGGTTTTCCTAAACCGACACTTAACGCTTACCACTATTTTGCCTCTCTTTTCCTAAAGGGTTGCAAAAGCACTACATCAAGGTCCACCACAAAACATACATGAAGTCTCAACCGCTTACCGGGAGCGTCTTTCTTTTGTATTTCGACGAGAAAACATGTGAACACATTCGTTAGCTTGTCGACTTTCGCATCAACCCTCTCAATGTCGCGATTAGAACTACTAACATTGGCGACATTGGCAACACTCGGTGCATTGCGGAGTTGATAAACCTTGGATCGATTTTCGATAATTATTAATGCATCTTTCGAAGTCTTACACAAAAAGTTGCCATCGGCGGCGGAATTCAACGAATCTTGTTCTTGAAAACTAAGACCGTTGTAAAACGTATCGATTTGGTGCAACTCTGAAAATCCATGGTGAGGGCATAGCCTAAGCAATTCCTTAAAACGCTCCCACGCGTCTCTAAAAGATTCATTCGATTTTTTGCTTAAATCTCGTAATTTCATTTTTGAAAAACGTCGTCTTAGACGGTGGGAAAAATGATTAACGAATTTGGAAATGAGATCCTTCAACGTAACTATGGAATTAGGAGGCTCTTTCTCGTACCAATCCTTGGTTGCACCATCGAGCGAGTACGGAAAAAGCATAAGCTTGACGACATCGGTGTCGACGTTCTTAAAATTGCTCGTGGCTAAAAGACGATCAAAATTCCGAATATGGTCGTGAGGATTATCGGCTTCACGACCTCGAAACTTCGTAGCTTGAATCAACGAAAGCATTCCGCTCTTAATCTCAAAATTCTCCGCTTCGATAGCGGGAACTACGATCGCGTCTCCATAACCCTCGGTGGGCGCTTGGAGCAATTCCATCATCGAACGATTGTCGGCCATCTCGTCTACGGTCTCTTCAACAAAGATATTAGGAACGTCGGTTTCTAAGTCTCGTCTACGTCGTCGATTCCTTCGATTACGATTGCGTTGATTCTAAGCGTCGCTAGAATTAGAATAATCCTTCGATCGAGTGCGCATGCTCTAAGCGTAGAATGGGTGGTAGGAAAGAAGATTCTTTTTGAGGTTTTTCAATTTTTCAATTTTTTGGTTTTTGATTTTTTTGGATTTTTTTTTTATTTTTTGTGTAATACGTAGACTCAAATCTACAAATCTCTCCTCGAATCGATTTCTCGATTAAAGGAGCCTTAAAGAATGAAAACGGTCACGTGGAGTGAACGCTTTCGATGACTTTAGAACGTTGGTGGAACACCAAAACGTTCAAGAGGGTTTAATCTGGAAAACAAGCAAATATATATGATATGTAGATAATACTTGGGCGGCAAACCCTCGATTGGCCCTCTTTCTCAAAACACGCACAAGCAAGCGGAGGAAACGAGGCGGCGCTAAGCACTTAAGAGCCTTTTTCCTTTAGGTCGTGAAATACAATCGCCTTATACCCACCTTATAGTTTGTGTTAATTGAAATTAAGCCTCACGAAAGTATTTATCTATTTTGACTTTAAACTTTTGCTTTGGATTCGAATACAATAATTGACTGATGAAATCCCAATTAAGGTTGCGTTTTCACGCTTTTGGAGTACTTGTATATTTATTGTGATACGTAGTACAATATATTAATATATTCACAAGAAAAACGAAAACGATAATGGGATATCAACGATATAGTAAAATGATTGGTTTGTGTTTAGTTTAGGAAAACTAAACACGATTTATTTGGATACTATAATATAGATGAGGACTAGAAATTGCTGAATCAACTGCTCATAAGAAAAAATAACAAAAATGAGTATGTACGATATTTACGCTTTCCAAAAATTGAAAAGCTAAACCGCACTACTCACACAAACACGATAATAATAATAGCTAACACATCTCTCCGACAGCGGCGCCAAAAATTGATGTTGTAAAAACACGTCTTTTAGGAAAAAGAGTGTATAATGCGGGCAAGTATTAAGTCTTACGCTTTAGGAAAAATGTAAAACCGAATAAGTGCGAGTTCGTTCTCGAAGGAGGTGTGTGAATTAAGTGCCAATATGTAAAATCAAGAGTTTGGATTAGTGTCGTTTTTAGATGAGAAAGAGACAAAATTAAAGACGATGTACGCTAAAAATTACACTACGACGTAAAACGATCGAAATCGTAAAACGTGACGAAAATAAAAAGTCTTCTAAAAATTACCAAAAAATTAACATAAATCAAGAAAAATATAAATAAAACAAAATTGAAAACCAAATTATCCAAAAACTTTTTAATAATTTCATAATAATTTTTAAAGTTAATAAAAAACTCCAAAATGAAATAAAATCAAAAATTAGTTAAAATGGAAACTTTTTTCAATGTAAACCTCAAAAATACTTTTAAAAACCTAAAAATGATTTTTCCAAAATTTTTAAATACTTTTAACTATTTTTTAATGACTTTTTAAAATAAAACAAAAAATAATCATAATTTTTTTAATAAGGTTGAAAATAAACATTTTAAACGAAAAAGTCCTAAACTATGTCTAAATTGTAGGGAAAATAAAAAACAGAAAAAATATTTGATAAATAAGCTGGAATCAGCTTATTTATAAGCTGATTGCAAAAATAAGCCAAAACAAAACTCACCTTAAGTAGATAACCAAAGCAACCCTGGACAGTAAAGTCCCTAGGGCGCAATGGTTAAGTATGAGGTGTGTGAGAGGAGTAGCGCAGGTTCGAGTACTGGGCGCGTCCTTTTTTAAAACTATTTGTTTCTATAAAAACTAAACCTGGCGACTTACCAAGCACAAAAACACCAAAATAATCAAGAGCTTAACAAGATTAAACTCAAAACGAAGCTAAAACGTGACCAGAATTGAAAATTATGCTACAGTGCTAAAGAGACCAAAATCTTTTGTTGTCCGAGATACAATATGAACAAAGAACGTTCCGTGATGGATCAGAGAAGTGAATATGCTAAGTGAGCCTTGATTTAGCTTGTAACTTGTTCGTTTCTTGGTTGTTTTGGCAAGTCAAGGCACCTCCACACTCATGGTGTAAAACCCGCATGCTTTTACCATAAATAGTACCCTTATGGTCCTATGTACATGATTAGAACTTTCCTTTAATAGCAAGTTACGTTTCGCGAATATTAAATACAAGTATTACGTACGTGTTAATACACGATAAGTATTAAATACGCATTAAGACACGATAAATATTATCAACAATAATTATAATCACGAACATGAAAAACATGAACGTAAAATAATCACAAACATGAAATCATGAACGTAAATAATCACGAACCTATTATTATGTATTTACGTATATTTATTACGATTACGTATGAATATATTTTACGACACGAACGATTAATAATTAAATCACGTAAACACAACACGAGAACACGTAATAATTAGAACACGGGAAAACAACAGGTTTCTCCTTGTGGGCCCCTCACAGCCGCGGCATAGACAAGAAAGGAAGGGGCCAAGACCACTTAAAATTTAACTAAAAAGAAAAGAAGGAAAATAGATTTTTCATAATACAGAATATTAGAAAAATCACAAAACCCTGCTCCTCCTTTTTCTCCTTTGGCCGCCGCATATAAATACCAAAAGGGGTGTTTGGTTGATTTTGGTTGATCCAGTTCTTGCAAGATCGTTTGTGTTATTATTTTCTTGGTGTTCACGAATCGGTAATTCCTTAAACCTTTTATTTTAATTATTATTAGATCTAAACACATGAAATCATGAGGTTATTAAAAACCATTAATTAAAACATGTTAATTAATTAGATCTAATCACGGGGGTAAATAAAACATGGGTTTAAGGGGTGTTTGGTTCGGCCGACGCACACAAACCGAGAGCCTAAGCTCTCGGTGTGGCTCGTGTAACCACAACCGAGACCAAGTGGTCTCGGTGTGGGCTTTGTGGCTCGGCAAGAAGCAAACCAAGGGACCCCGACGCATGTCGGGGTTGGCCTTGTGGTCATGGGGGTCTCGGCTGAAAAACAAGAAGCACCACCGGCTTAAGCCAGTGGCTGTTTGACTAAACCGTGGCAACCGGTCAAGCCGGTTTGCCATAATTAAGCGTTTGTTGGTCCGGTTCAAGGGGTTTCACGGACCGGTTCATGACATGTTTAGATTTAAAACACTGGTTCGGTTCATGGTTTATTTTTACAAGTTAATTATTTTTACAAGTTAATTATTTTTACAAGTTAAATAATTACAAGGTTTAATTAATTAATTTAACATGCTTTATAATTAATTTAATTTAGACATGACTTAGCTTAATTATTATTAGAAATAATACATGATTTTAACCTAAGTATTTTATGATTGAATTTTAGACTAAAGTAATTAATTAATTACTAAAACATGGCTTATAATTATTTGATTTTCATGACTTAGGTTATATTAATAATAAATATTAATACATGTTTTAACCTAAGTATTATTTACACTTTTATTTAATTAAATCATGCTATATTTAATTAAATCTTATAACCTATAGTTTATTTAATTTACATGTAATAATTAATAAGCTATACTATTTAATCACATGACTTAGAATATTAATCAGTAAAACTTAAGCTTATATTATTAACTTAATAATCCATCTTATTTCTAAATATGGAAACTTTCTATTTTTAGAAACTTATCTATTTTAAGCTGCTAATCTATTTATGGAAACTTTCTATTTTTAGAAACCTGTCTATTTTAAGTAGCTATTCTATTTTTGCAAACTTTGTATTTTTGGAAACTTTCTATTTTTGGAAACTTTCTACTTTTGGAAACCTGCTATTCTTAGAAAGTTACTTATTATTACACAGCAAGTATAATAATACAAGAAATACAAGTAATACTTAATCAGAATAGACAGAATACATGATAAACAAAGCATAACGTTAAAAATAGTAAAACAAGAAATGAACATATAAAACAAGCTAAGACATGAGATAAAACCAGTTACGTACTCAGTAATAAAATACTTATACACGTATATTATTTATGTAGCGTTAGTGATATACAAGTAGGACTCTCTTCCGTTCGTCTTCTTCGTTCACTGGACACAAGGTACGGATTCTCCGTCCTTTCAGTATGGACATTCTTTCCTTATTAGGATTTCCCCGTATGCAGCAAACTGTTTTCACCAGTATATGTTTTATATGTTTTTGAATTTCTTATGTTTAATTAAATGCCTTAAGCCATATACATGCATGACCAGTTTCACTTAGTTATGGAGGTACCATAACCATAACACTAGAGGCACTAGTGTTATGACTTCACCACGGCGGAGTGATAGCTCGTGGCGTCCCTTTCAGCTTTTAGCCATATTATTATTATCATGTGGGGCGTATGGGTGCATCCTAGATTACATGTTTTTTTACAGATTATTCAGGTGAATGTGGTGTGTGCCTTGCATCCTTCACAAGGAGCTGATCACTCCTACCCAAAAACTTATATTGATTAGAGGCAGCCCCTCTAATTGCATGACGAGGTCACCCCTCCAAGTATTCATGCACCTTGATATTTCAAGACCTATATTGGCTAATGGTAAACATGTTAAACAGTTTTTATAAGATAAACATAAGGCTTTTCAAACTATAAAACCAGTTTTACTAAGTTATACCAGGTATTTCAGGACTTAGACATTTTCGCTGCTATATGTTGTTTATTCATATGTTATTTATTCTATGCTTGTATATCCGTGCACTGAGCGTTATGCTCAGCCGTTTTCCTTTCATGTTCCCAAAACGGCAGGTACTCAGGGACGCTCGTAGACTTTAAGCGTACGTGCATATGGATTGGAAGCTTCCTAGCCTTCATTACTTTATGCATTTCTTCATACTTTTGATACTCATTTCTATGGACAGTGTTTAGTCCTTTTTATTTACAGTACTTATGTTTGTGTGTAATGAGCTTTACTTTGGGGTACCGATGTTTGTTTCCGGTATTTCCTTTTATGGTCATGTAATGTGTAATACATTTATCCTTGTATGCTTAGATGACACTCCATAATCACGCGTGACAATCCATTTACCAAAATGGGGTGTTACAATTATGGTATCAGAGCCAAGGATTCGACATGTAGGCTCTCAAAACACGACCTGTGATTAGTGGGTAGTCACTATGGTCTTCCTAGAATTGACAGTCGGTTTTCATGCATTCATTGTTTTCATGCATACATATATATGTCATTGTCGCAGGTTTATGACTAAGTAATGGTTGGTACAAGACCGACCCTATTTAATCGCATGTGTTTTATCGAAACTTTTAACTTTGGGACCGACCCATTGGCATCCCCTCGCCATGTCTTTTGTTTTGAGTGAACTGACCACAGGCGTTCACTCTCGCTCATATAAAAGTTTTCATAAAACTGCATCATGCATTCATGTACTAGTTTTCCTACATAAAATTTTTCTCATGATTTATTGGTATAATCTTTTTTTTCATGTATATATTTTATGTTTTGATCAGTTTAATCATGTATTTTTATGTTATACTGTCAGATGGTTCTCACACGCGAGCAGGAACAACTCAATGCATCAGTCCAAGCTGCAATGCATGCTATGCTTCCTCAGCTGAGGAACGAAATCAGGGCTGAGGTGCAGGCTGCCAACAATCAGCAACAGCATCCAGTACCTCCTCCTCCTCCAGCAACATTGGTCACATGGTTGGAGAGATTCAATAAGCTACGCCCTCGATCCTTCGAGAAAACAGATAGCCCTAGTGAAGCTGAAAGCTAGTTGGCTCACATTGAGAAGATCTTCGATGCCATGGGCTGCGACCCCGTCTTCAAGTCGAGGTTGGCCTGTTACCGGTTCGAAGGTGATGTGCTATCAGGGAGGTGACAATTGGGTGGCTGGTTTGACTTGGGCTCAGTTCAGGGATTTGGTGATGCGACAGTTCTTTCCCAAGGCTGAGCAAGACAAGCTGAAGAGAGAGTACCATGGAATCAGACGAAGAGCTGGAGAGAGCAGCAACGAGTTCATGCATCGTTTTCTTCGTTTGGATGTTTTCTTGGTGCAGCAGCAGGTACTCCCGAAGAGCAAGCATACCACTTCCGGTGGGCTCTTCGTACATCGGTCGCAAACAACTTGGTGTGTGCTACGTTCAACACGGTGGCACAAGTCGCCGATGCAGCACGTAAGCTGGAGATGCTGCAAGAAAGAGAAGAGTTCGGGGAAGCAGAGAGACCCGAGAAGAGGTAAACATTCGTTATTCAGTGGTGACCAAACCGTATTCTTTCAGTATATGTCAATTTTTACATCTCTTTTAAACTGTATCTTCCAGGCAGAAGACTGGGGACTGGTCTCAGCCGGCTACTCAGCAACAGCCTACTCAGCCCAAGGGAAACGGTCAGACTCACGACCGTTCTGCTACGGATAGGCGTGGCGGTAATGATAATTACCGTAGCAACGCTGGAAACTCCAACAGCAGCAGGTCCTTATACTTACTCATTTTCTTATAATTACATGCAATAGTTCATAATTTGACACATTAGAGAATCTTCTACCAGGAATCATGGTAACAGGAGGGACCAGAACCAGAGAGGTTCACAGCCTAACCGTCCAGCTATCACTGGTATTCCATATTACGAATTATCCACATTGTCCTTTATACCTACTATCATGTCTCATGTATATTGTTCTTATCAGGCTCTCAGCCAGCAAGGACACCTGCTGGAGGATATACTCATCCTCTTTGCACTACCTGCAACCGTAGGCACCCAGGGCCATGTCGTCGCGACAGCGACGCATGCTTCAAGTGTGGTCTTCTTGGACATCGCATGAAGGACTGCCGAAAGGGCGAGATGGAGGGCACATCCGGACATGCTGATTCCAAGCCGCCTCCGACTAGTGGACGCGTTTACACGACATCTCGCGATTAGGCCAACAAGTCTACAGGTACCATCATTAGAATCTTGTATATGTATGGTCAAGCTACATGTGTTCTATTTGACACGGGTGCTACTCACTCGGTCATTTCTACTGCTTATGCTAAGAATGTTAGGATACTCCCCATGCCACTAGAGAATATACTGAACATTTCCACGCCTTTAAGAGAATCTGTATGCATAACCCATGTGTACAAGAGCCTTCCCCTAGAGTTTGATGACAAGATTCGTCCTGTTGACGCACTTCCGCTAGACATGAATGATTTTGACATGATATTGGGCATGGACTGGCTATCCAAGCATCATGCTACCATAGACTGCCATTCATATCGAGTCATCTTCGGTGATGTTAATGCACCAGATTACATTCACAACGGGTTCGTACCCGGAAGGTCTGTAGAAATCATATCACCCCTGCAAGCACGTGCATTACTTTCACATGGTTGCGAGGGTTATCTAGCTACTGTTCATGACATGGATGTTGAATCTCCATCAACTCAGAATCAGCCGATAGTGTCAGAATTTCAAGATGTATTTCCAAAAGAACTTCCGGGCATACCACCTGTACGTGAAGTAGAGTTTAACATCGAGCTCATCCCAGGAGGTGAGCCGTTATCCAAAGCTCCTTATCGCATGGCTCCCATAGAGTTGAAGGAGCTGAAGGATCAATTGCAAGAACTTCTGGAACGAGGCTTCATTCGCCAGAGCACATCTCCATGGGGCGCACCGGTCATATTCGTGAAGAAGAAGGACGACAATATGCGTCTTTGCATAGATTACCGTGGGCTCAACAAGATCACCATCAGTAATAGGTATCCTCTACCACGCATAGACGATCTGTTTGACCAACTCCAAGGGGCCAAACATTTCTCCAAGATTGATCTGAGGTCGGGTTATCATCAGCTACGGGTTAAAGAGCAGGACATCACCAAGACTGCTTTCCGTACACGCTATGGCCACTACGAATTTGTAGTCATGCCATTTGGCCTTACCAATGCTCCAGCAGTGTTCATGGATTTGATGAACAGAATCTTCCATGAATTTCTAAACAAGTTCGTCATTGCCTTCATTGACGACATCCTGATATTCTCTAAGTCCAAGGAGGAAAACAAAGACCATCTTCGTACAGTGTTACAGATTCTTCGCCAGAAGCAGCTGTATGCTAAATTCTCCAAGTGTGAGTTTTGGTTAGATAAGGTGGCATTATTAGGTCACATTGTATCAGCAGAAGGAATCACTATGGATCCAGCAAAGGTTGAGGCTATTACCAAGTGACCAAGACCGACATCAGCGACTGAAGTTTACAGTTTCCTAGGCTTAGCTGGTTACTACCGTAGGTTCATGGAGAACTTCTCCCGTTTAGCACTACCACTGACCAAAATGATGCGGAAAGGGGATAAATTCGTCTAGACTGAAGAAAGAGAGAAGATATTTGAAGACCTAAAGCAGAAGTTAGTATCTGCATCGATTCTTACTCTCCTATCTGGTACAGGTGGATTTCAGATCTACAGTGATGCATCGGAGAAGGGACTTACCTATGTTCTCATGCAACATGGGAAAGTGATTGCGTACGCTTCACGACATCTTAAGCCTTATGAGTAAAATTACCCTACGCATGAGTTGGAACTTGCAGTAGTCGTGTTTGCATTAAAGATATGGAGGCACTACTTGTATGGAGAATCATGTGATATTTTCACGGACCACAATAGCTTGAATTACATCTTCACTCAACTTGAATGGAACATGAGACAGAGGAGATGGTTAGAGATGTTGAAGGATTATGACATTAATCTGCACTATCATCCGGGAAAGGCGAATGTAGTGGCAGATGCACTTAGTAGAAAGTACGGAATGATAAACGACATTAAAATTGAGGAGGAAATTATAAGAGACTTGGAGCGACTAGATATTAAGATCATGGCACGTGGACAGCACGGTAACTGGGCTAATCTTAGAGTGGAACCCGAGTTACTCTCTAGGATCAAGGAAGCTCAGAAGGAGGATGGTGAAATCTGGGCGATAATTCAGAATTTAGAGAAGCAGACAGAATTTCGAATAGACACAGATGGTATCTTATGGCAGGGCACGAGACTTTGTGTTCCTGATGATCAAGAACTCCGGGAACCATTGTTAGCTGAGGCTCATAGCTCCCCATTCTCTATTCATCCTAGTTCGACCAAGATGTACCATGACATCAAGCAATACTTTTGGTGGAGTGGTATGAAACAGTATGCTGCGACTTACGTCTCCAAATGTCTTACCTACCAGCAGGTCTAGATCGAGCATCAGCGATCTGGCGGTCTTCTACAACCGTTGGATATTCCAGAGTGGAAGTGGGACAAAATCACCATGAATTTTTCTACCGGTCTTCCGCAGACAAAGAGGAAGCACGATGTGATTTGGGTTATCGTTGACCGACTTACTAAGTCAGCTCATTTCGTACCGATCGGTAAGGAATATTCGGTCAGTAGACTCGCCGATACTTACAAGAAGGAGATCATGAGACTTCATGGTGCTCCATCCAGCATCGTCTCAGACAGAGATCCTCGTTTCACTTCGCGATTTTGGAGAAGTCTACAGAAAGCTTGGGGTACAAAACTTAAGTTTAGCACGGCTTTTCATCCTCAAACAGACGGGCAATCAGAGCGAACGATTCAGAAATTAGAAGACATGTTGAGGTCATGTGCGTTGGAATGGACGGGAGATTGGGACGATTACATCTGTTTGGTAGAGTTTGCATACAACAACAGTTGGCACGCAAGTATCAAGTGTGCTCCATTCGAGATGTTGTATGGTAGAAACTGTCGCGCCCCAATCTGCTGGGATCAGGTTGGTGAGTGAACACTTGAAGGACCAGAAATGATTGAGTTGACCAACGAGAAGGTCGCAGTAGCTAAGCAGAAATTGCAAGAAGCACGGTCATGTCAGAAAAGTTATGCCGACAAGCATCGTAGGGACTTACATTTTAACGTAGGAGATCACGTCTTCCTTAAGGTATCTCCAACACGTGGTGTTAGACGTTTTGGAATCAAAGGGAAGCTCAGTCCTCGATTCATCAGACCGTTTGATGTCATTGAGCGAGTCGGTGAAGTATCTTATCGTTTAGCGTTACCTTCGTAGCTTTCTCATGTTCACGATGTTTTCCATGTGTCCTTACTCAGAGGGTACAAGTATCATCCCCTTCACATGGTTCAGTATCCACTAGAACAGATTCGTGAAGATCTTACTTTCATAAAAGAACCCGAACGAGTTCTTGACAGACAAGAACGAGTCATGATAAGGAAGACGATTCCATTCGTCAAAATCATTTGGAGGGATCATACCGAGCGGGATGCCACTTGGGAAACAGAGGAGTCTATCCGGGCTTCTTACCCTCATTTCATATTTTGAATTCGGGTATGTTCTTCTTTTCCAGTTTATGTTATCTATAATTCAGGGACGAATTATTCTTTTTAGGGGGGAAGAGTTGTAAAACCCGCATGCTTTACCATGATTAGTTCCTTTATGATCGTACGTACATGATTAGAACTTTCCTTTTGTAGCACGTTTCGTTTCGGGAATAGTAAATACAAGTATTACGTACGTGTTATTACACTATAAGTATTAAATACGTATTAAGACACGATAACTATTATCAACAATAATTATAATCACAAACATGAAAAACATGAACGTAAAATAATCACGAACATGAAATCATGAACGTAAATAATCATGAACCTATTATTATGTATTTACGTATATTTATTACGATCACGTATGAATATATTTTACGACACGAACGATTAATAATTAAATCACGTAAACACGACACGAGAACACGTAATAATTAGAACACGGAAAAACAACGGGTTCCCCTTGTGTGCCTCTTATAGTCGCGGCATAGACAAGAAAGGAAGGGGCCGAATTAGAACTGGAAATGAGGGTAAGAAGTTCGTATAGACTCCTCCGTCTCCCAAGTGGCTTCCCGCTCAAGATGATCCCTCCATAGGATTTTGACGAAAGGGATCGTCTTCCTCCGCATGACACGATCTTGTCGCTCAAGAACTCTCTCGGGTTCTTCGACATATGAAAGATCCTCTCGAATCTGATCAAGTGGATACTGGACAACATGAACTGGATGATAGTTGTATCCTCTGAGTAAGGACACATGGAACACGTTGTGAACGTGTGATAATTGAGGCGATATCGCTAAACGGTATGACACTTCACCAACGCGTTCTATGATGTCGAACGGTCTGGTGAAGCGAGGACTGAGCTTTCCTCTGATTCCAAAATGTCTAACTCCTCGTGCAGGTGATACCTTGAGAAAAACGTGATCACCTACGTTGAAATACACATCTCTACGACGTTTATCAGCATAGCTCTTCTGACGAGAACGAGCTTCCTGAAGCTTTGCCTTGGTGACAACGACCTTCTCATTGGTCACTTCAATCATATTTGGACCTTCAAGCAGTTGTTCACCCACCTGATCCCAGCAAATTGAGGCGCGACACTTTCTGCCATACAACATCTCAAAGGGAGCACACTTGATGCTAGCGTGCCAGCTCTTGTTGTATGAGAATTCTACTAGGAATATATAATCATCCCAGCTTCCTGACCATTCTAGAGCACACGATCGCAGCATGTCCTCCAATGTCTTAATGGTACATTCCGACTGTCCGTTGGTCTGAGGATGAAAGGCAGTGCTGAGCTTAAATCTGGTGCCCCAAGCTTTCTACAGACTCTGCCAGAACCGTGATGTGAAACGGGGATCTCTGTCAGAGATGATTTCTGATGGATTACCATGTAGTCTCATGATATCCTTCTGGAATGTGTCTGCTAATTTGCTGATCGGATGCTCCTTGCGAATCGGCAGAAAATTAGCAGATTTAGTCAACCTATCCACAATGACCCAGATAGCGTCATTCTTCTTCTGAGTAACCGGAAGACCAGTAACAAAATCCATAGATATTTTGTCCCACTTCCACGCTGGAATATCTAATGGTTGTAGTAAACCACTAGCTCGCTGATGTTCGATCTTCACCTGCTGGCAGATCATACACTTAGAAACGAAGGTGGCAACATCATGCTTCATACCACTCCACCAAAAGTGTTGTTTGATGTCGTGGTACATCTTGGTAGAACCAGGATGTATGGTAAATGGAGAATTGTGAGCTTCAGTCAACACAACTTCTCTGAGAGTAGAGTCATCAGGAACCACTAGTCTAGTGCCCTACCATAAGATATCGTCGTCGTTAATACGAAACTCTGTATGCTGATCAAGATTCTGAATGATAGACCAAATCTCACCATCGTCCTTCTGAGCTTCCTTGATCCTAGAATGTAAGTCTGGTTCTACTCTAAGATTAGCCCAGTACCCATGCTGTCCTCGTACACAAAACTCAATGTCAGTCATCTCTAGGTCACGAATGATCTCCTTTCAATCCATATGCCAGCAATCATACCCGACCTTCTGCTTAGAGCATCTGCCACCACATTCGCCTTATCAGGATGGTACTGAATGTTGGTGTCATAGTCCTTCAATAGCTCTAACCATCTCCTCTGTCTCATGTTCAGTTCCTTCTGAGCGAAGATGTACTTGAGACTCTTGTGATCGGTGAATATGTCGCATGATTCACCATACAAATAATGTCTCCAGATCTTCAACGCGAAGACAACTGCAGCAAGCTCTAAATCGTGAGTAGGATAGTTTTAATCATAAGGTTTCAGCTGTCGTGATGCGTATGCAATAACCTTCCCATGTTGCATGAGAACGCAGCCTAATCCTTTTCTTGAAGCGTCACTATAAATCTGAAATCCACCTGAGCCAGATGGGAGAGTAAGAATAGGTGCAGTCACTAACTTCTGCTTAAGATCTTCAAAGCTCTTCTCTCGCTCTTCCGTCCAGACGAATTTCTCTCATTTCCTCATCAGCTTAGTCAAAGGTAAGGCTAACCATGAAAAGTTCTCTACAAACCTGCGGTAGTAGCCAGGTAAACCCAGAAAACTTCTAACTTCTGTTGCAGATGTAGGTCTCGGCCATTTAGTGATAGCTTCAACCTTGGTAGGATCCATGGTGATCCCCTCTGCAGATATGATATGGCCTAGAAATGCCACCTTGATTAACCAGAACTCACACTTAGAGAACTTGGCGTACAACTGCTTCTAACGAAGAATCTGTAAGACTGGACGAAGGTGTTCATCATGTTCCTCCCTAGATTTGGAGAAAATCAGGACGTCATCAATGAACACAATAACTAACTTGTCCAGAAACTCATGGAAGACACGGTTCATCAAATTCATGAAGACAGCTGGAGAATTAGTGAGTCTGAATGGCATAACTACGAACTCGTAGTGCCCATAGCGTGTACGGAAATCAGTCTTGGATATATCCTACTCTTTAACCCATAACTGAAGGTAGCCGGACCTCAGATCGATCTTGGAGAAATGCACGGTGCCCTGAAGTTGATCGAATAGGTCATCAATTTGCGGCAAAGGATAACGATTCCTGATCGTGATCTTGTTCAGCTCACGATAGTCTATACATAAACGCGTGCTGCCGTCTTTCTTCTTCACGAACAGCACCGGTGCACCCCATGGCGATGCACTGGGACATATGAAACCTCGTTCCAGAAGTTCCTGTACCTGGTCTTTTAGTTCCTTAAGCTCTATAGGAGCCATACGGTAAGGAGCTTTAGAAATTGGCTCTGCACCTGGTATGAGCTCGATTCCAAACTCGACTTCACGAACAGGTGGTATGCCCGGAAGTTCATCTGGAAATACGTCAGGAAACTCTGACACAATAGGCTAGTCTTGGATCGATGGAGACTCGGCAGTAATGTCATGAATATTGGCTAAGAAGCCCTGACAGCTGTGTGATAGCAATGCACGCGCCTCCATGGATGAAATAATCTATACCGACCTCCCTGGCAGAAAACCATGGTGTTTGTACTCTGGGGATTTAACATCACCGAAGATAACCCGATAAGTGTGGCAAGTCAATCGTGGCCTGGTGTTTGGATAACCAGTCCATGCCCAAAATCAAGTCAAAGTCTCACATGTCCAAAGGAAGTGCGTCAACTCTACGGATCTTGTCATCAAATTCTAGGGGAAGATCTCTTTACACTTTAGTGATTCGTACAGAGTCCCTAAGTGGTGTGTAAATGCATAAGGCATTATCTAATGGCATCGGGGAAATCCTAACACATACAACAAAAGTAGTGGACATGACTCAATGCGTCGCTCCAGTATCAAATAGAACACATGCTGCCAAACCATTCATAAACATATTTCCGGTGATAGTACCTGAGGTCTTATTCGCCTGATCTCGTAGTAGTGAACACGCGACCAGAAGTAGGAGGTGGCTTGGTGTCGACGTGTCCAGAGGTGCCTTCTATCTCACCCTGGCGACAGTCCTTCTTCTGATGGCCTTGCTGACCACACTTGAAGCAACCACCAGTACCTCGATGACAAATACCCGAATGTCTGCGCGAACAAGTAGGACAGATAGGATGCGTGAATCCTCCAGCATGCGTCCTAGTTATTTGAGAGTCTGTTCAAGTATTACATGCATGAGACATGATCGTGGTACATAAACATGATTACATAGAAGGTATAAAATTTACCAAATGAGGTAGAACGGTTAGGCTGTGAACCCCTACGGTCCTGATCCTTGCCGTTACCATTGTTCCTGATTTAACAATTGTTGGAGTGTCAGAATATCATAACATAAGATAGTTGAACATGAAATAAGGTCAATGTAGGGACCTGTTGTTGTCCGAGTTGTTAGCGTTGTTACGATAACTATCGTTACCGCCACGCCTCTCAAAACCAGAACGGTCGTTAGTCTGACCGTTTCCCTTGGATATTTGCTGCTGAGCGGCCACATGCTTACGGTTGTCAGTCTTCTGCTTGGAATATATATATATATATATATATATATATATATATATATATATATATATATATATATATATATATATATATATATATATATATATATATATATATATATATATATATATATATATATATATATATATATATATATATATATATATATATATATATATATATATATATATATATATATATATATATATATATATATATATATATATATATATATATATATATATATATATATATATATATATATATATATATATATATATTGTTGAACAGAGGTTTAAATGAAATGAATAATACTGATGGAAATGAATTGTTTATAATTGGTGATTGAAGATACTTCTTCACAGCTCTGTCATCACCGAACTCCTCTTGTTCCTGAAGCATCTCGAGCTTACGGGCTGCATCGGCCACCTACGCCACTGTAGTGAAAGTAGCATAAACCAGGTTTTTGACAACCAAAGTGCGAAGTGCCCAGCGAAACGTCTCAGCCTGCTCTGCAGCAGTTCCTACGGCTGGACCCAGAAAACCTGCTAAACCGGAGAAACCTTTGCATGAATTCGTTGCTGTTTTCACCAGAAACCTGCCGAATGTTATGGTAGTCCCTCTTGAGCTTTTCTTGCTCAGCATGTGGAAATTCTGATTAAGGAAGAGTTCCTTAAACCGGTCCCATGTCAGGTGTGCAACCAATTGTCACCACCGTTGGACTGTGTTGTTCCCATTCAATCCATAACACAAGATTTAGAAGAGATATTTAGAGAGAGAAAGAGAAGAAAAGTAGAGAGAGAAACTAGAGAGAATTTGGAAGGTTAATGTTTACTTAGAGAGAGAAAGTAAAATGAACCAACACCCTCTTCCACACATGGAAGAGGGTTTATATACCCTTGGCCTTTTGGGTCGTGGGCTTTGTTTCCTTAGGCCGGGCTTGGCTTTGCTTTAGGCTTACGCCCCTAACTTATACAATATTAGCTTAAAGTCCAAGCCCGGTTTTCCCGACTAACCTATTACAATACAAGACCTTTTAACGACTAAGATGACCTATTACATTCTTGTTCGGCTATATAAAATATAGGGCTAACAATCTCCCCCAATGTATCGGTCATCTTAAAAAGCTTAAAAAGCATAAGATGATTGAGTGAATACATTCTTGTAGAGGAGATCTTCCTGCTTTGGTCTTGTATCTTGGTCTTGATCTTGTTTGTAACAGCTTTGTTCCTTCATGCTTTCGTGATCTTTAACTTGAGCCTTTGTCATTTGACTTTGAGTGCTTGAGATCTTCATCTGTACTCCTTGTGACTAAGATGACCTATTACATTCTTACATTCTTAGGTATCTTGATTATCGCCATCTTGTGCTCTTGTGACTTCTGAATCGACATCGGTTATACAGCTACGCCACCTTCTTGATATGCAGCAACATATATAGACACGGATGAAATGGCTTTGAACATTTCACCCTAACTCGGTAGCGTTTTACCTCCGGTCGGTGAAGACCGTTAAACGGTATTAAATACCGTACCTGTGATCAGGTAGATTCGATTAAGAACCTCCTTGACAGGGTTTCCCGGCGGTAGAAGCCAGTTCTCTTTACTCGACCGTCTCAAAGCAGACTGCGAACGTAAAGAGTGAATCATATGGATAAATTATCCGTCTGATTAGAGTCGTCAATTCAGATTTCCTGGAACAAGTTTGATTCTAAAAGAATCGCACCATTGTTGCTTTCCAGTTTGTCACAAGCTTGATTCATAGAGAATCTTGCGAGTTACCTACCGCAGTGCTGTTTGATGTTGACACTGGAAGGATTTCCATTCGTCACTGTGAACACTAATGAGTGTCACTCTGAATGTTCTGGCAAGATCACATGGATTTTGCGAAGAAACTTGGAATCAAGTTTGAATCAATTAAGAATCGAAACTTAGTTGCTTTCCAGTTCTCACAAGTTTGATACGTGTAGAATTGCACAAGTTACCTACCATGAGCTTGTTTAATGCTGGCTCAAGCAGGATTTCCATCTTCATTGTGAATCGTATCACTCAGATGTTCTGGCAATATCACAAGGATAATGCGTAGGACTCGATTGTGTCCTAATGAGATGATAGATAGATCTCGATTGGCTCTAGACTCAATAAGTGCATTTTGGTAATCGGAGGCTGGAGCAGACTGCCACCTTTTCAATATTAACTGACTCGGAGTGAGAAAGTCAATAGATACGTGTTGATCTCCGTGACAATGAGACAAGTTTCTTTTGAGAGAAACTCGAATGGCTGGGGAAGGGTTGTGCATCGCATCACTGGGTCCATGACACTTGTCTTCAAAAGATGTGTTAACCCGGTTTCTACCTAAGTTGCATAGAATATTCAACTCCTTCAATGCATACCAATACGTCATCATTAGCACCTTGTTGTGATTGTTCTAGTGCTAACTTAAGTAATTGGTCCGCATTCAGCTTCATTCCACTCCATCTTTCCTAAGGACAACTATTTCTAGCCATGGAATGTCCTTGGGTAGATCCCTCCGGTTCTGGTTGGATCATAGGACTTAGTTTACTATCCTAAACCACCTTTTGACTCCATCGTTCCGTCGTGGATAGTAGGTTGTTTTGGGTATAGATCATAACCATAAACCATTGAAAACCATTCAAAGTGCTTGATAAAAATCAAAACTTTTAACACTTTGAAAGTTTTATCTTTTCGAAAAGCTCCCCCTACACACATGCATCGATATACGAAAAGGAAAGAGTTGCACTTGAGTCTTTAAGATCACATGTTGCGATATATTACATTTTAATCACATTTTCTCCCCCTATCTCTAATATAAAAACATCATATTAGAGATACTAATTGATTAAAATATGACAATTTCTAAGAACCGATTGGGAGAGAAACATGTGTGCACGTATGAAGCATGGAACATTTTCAGTCGGGTCGCTCCCCCTCAACAATATATGTGTGTCTTGAGACAAAATTTGACAAAATTTTAGAAAAATGACACCACAAAATATGTTGAGGTACAGAGTTGAGATGCCTTTTCCGATATAATATATTACATTTGACAATTTCATATCATTTTCGGAATGTGTTGGATACATAAAATATGACAATTTTAGAGATGTACCCAACAACATTAAAGGCTTGATTTTAAAACGCTCCCCCTCAAAAATTGATCAAAATAACATATGACAATTTTGAGATATAAAAACCACTTATGAGGAAGGGAGTGTTGAACACACAATATTGAAAGATTTAGAAAAACCTTTTGAGAAATTTGAAAAATTGTGTTCAACGATTTTAAAATAATCAGGATAGAAGACTTCTCTTCTATTGATTAGGGAAAGCGCACTGAAACGTACACTTCCCTTTCGGGTCCGTTTTTCATGAGCTCAAAACACTGATTGTTTTGTGACTAACTCATGACCGAGAAAAATAAATTTCCCGTTGTGAAGGATAAGTTATCATCCGTGATAAACTTTCCTTAAGTTGAAGTTCGAGTTCTAAGATGACATTTACTTAGAAATCGTTTTTCATGAACTTAAAAACTTTGAATGTTTTTATGAGAAGCTCATGACCGAGAAATATGAACTTCTCGTTGAGAAGGATAAGTTATCGTCCGAGATAAACTTTCCTTAGTTGAGGTCCGAGTCCTAAGCTGTGATGTGCTTAGAAGTCATATACACGAGCTTAAAACTTTCGAATAGTTTTAATGTAAGCTCGTGTCCGAGAAAAATCAAATTTCTCGTTTTGAGGATAAGTCATACTCGGGATGAACTTTCCTGTCTTGTGAGCCCGAGTTACAGTCTGTAATTTGACTATAAGCCTTCTACACGAGCTAAAAACTCTTGAATAGTTTTAGGAGAAGCTCGTGGCCGAGAAATATTAATTTCTCGTTTTGAGGGTAACTTATCGTTGAAGAGATAAAGTTCCCTTTCTTTTGACGTTCGAGTTACAGCCTGAAATGTGACTGTAAGTCATTTTGAATCTTACTTGTGAAACCCTTGAGACACGTATTTCTCTGATATCTGCTTCTTCAACAACCAAACTCTGAGAGTGTCTTTTTTTGAACGGTATGAATATGGAAAACCTTTGTGTTCTTGTTGAAACTTTACTTTATTATCTGCACTTACATCAGTAGTTTGTATGCTTGCATGTGGGTTAGCGATATCTTGATGAGAACCATGTGTGGGTTCACTATGAACCTTTGTCGAGCTAGAGGGAAATATCTTTCCAGTAGGAACCCACCTAAGACCAATTATTTTAAAGGTTCTACCCGTTGGTATCCACCTAAGACAAGGTCTAGGAGACATAGGTTTCTCATGCACAGGGGAAGACTTAGTTGGAGAAAACCTATTTCCTTTAGGGTTCCGTCTTTGAGGTGCTCTAGCATTTTGGTTCACCTTGTTCAGGACTTTAGTGATACAATCATCATGAATGGCATTAAACACGCATTTGTTACATTTCGTGCAAACAAAGTGCTTAGCATCTGAGAAGGATCTAGAGTTCCTAGGGTTTGCATAACTGTGCACATCATAGAAGGGTCTAGAATTACTATATGTGTGAATAACGCTCCTAGGTTGTGGTTTGGTCATATCTCTTGCTTGTGTATTTTTCTGAGCATCCTCTAGATAGCTTTTATGACCCGTGTTATTTGATCTACGCCTAGGCATGTTCTTGTAGCTAGATCTAGAGTTGCTTGAAGCATTCATGTGATCGGGTTTTGCAGATGCAGTCTGGCTTAAGGAGTGTCTAGTTTGTGGAGTGACTGATTTTGGCAAATTGCTATGTGTGCCAGCTTGGGAGGCAAACCTCGGGTTCGACGTTTTAGGTCGTTCAAACTTAAATGCATTCGGTTGTCTAGAAACTGAGCGTGGTCTGATTGGTTGAGAAGGAGGTTTCCCCAAGACAGACTGTTTTGCAAACTTAGTATCCACACTAATTCCTTTCAACTTCCTTAGTTCATTTTTCGCAGCTGTAAGTGCAAAAACCTTTTCCTGAATCTGAGATTTTAATTGCTCATTTTGTAGAAGTAATTGAGCGACACGTTGTTCTAACTTAATATTCATACTGTCAAATATGTCGTTCTCAGAATTCGCGTCATTACTGTCTACATTGTCGATAGGTTGCACAGATAATTCAGTTAATGAAGCAGGCGGAGGACTTGGATTTTGAGAAGCCAACTTTGATTCTAACAAATTTATTTGTTTCACAAAATGTTCTTTTTCGGCGTTCAAATCTTGAATTTTACGATCCAATTTTTGTTCAAGAACAACATTTGCTTTCTCAAGTTTTTCAAAGTAAGCCTCAAATTTGTTATTTTTCTTTGAAAAATCGAGTTTGGCATCCTTAAAATCTTTAGTCTTCTGAGCTAACAGAATTTCAAGCTCGTGAATCTTAGAATCGACATCCTGAGAAGTCTCTCCTCCATTAGTACTCGTATCTGATGAATCAGGTGTGGTATTGCTATCAACCTTTTCCACTAGATACGTGTCAAGAATGGGTTCAGATTGCTCAGTATGTTGAGAAACATCGTATTCAGCATTTAAATGTACCATAGTCATTGGTTGATCATCATAAATAGGTATGATATCCGCATCATTGGTTGTTTGATCATTCCCTGAGCTGGTACTGATATGCTGCGTTTCTGAATCTGTCCCGCTGCTCTCTGTATCAACCGAAGAAGCATCCAATGCTTGATCTATATCGACAGTGCTCTCTTTCATCTGCATCAGTCTTTGATTCACCCTTCTTTGAAAGTGCCTTTGATGGCGTGTTCTTTCAGCAATTGACTTCTTTATATTGCTCATATGTTGAAGAAGGGTCTCTTTGAACGCTTGAAGATCTACGAGAGTATATTTGGTAAAGTATGTGCTTGTGAACTCTCGATCGTTTTTGGATAAGCCATTTGAGTCAATGAATTGCTGGAACTGACTGTTGAGAGCTAAAAGGACCTCCATGGATATATTCTCGTGAAAATTGTCTCTGTCAAGTTCTTGTTGAAGATGGTCCACATTAAGTAGCATCGTTCTGATGAATGTCTCAACATCTTGACCAAATAGTAAAAAGAATACCCGTTTGAATCCAATTTCAAGACGAGTGCCTTTTAGGTCTTCTCTTGAAAGAACCTGAAGGTGTGACTGAAGCAACTTTATGTGTTCCATGCATCTTTCTTTTGCTTTCGACATCTTGTAATTGATTGCATGAAAGGTTTTGGTGGTAGAATCCTTGTTAGAAGGTTTACTGATATGAGTCTCAGTATTTGTCTTAACCTCTAGATTCTGCATCTTCTCTTTATTCATCTCAGTTATGGACGTTGTTGGTGTTGAATCCACGAAGATGTCCATTGAACGGATGTCTCGAAGATGATATGATGTGTATGGATTACGGATCTTAGTGGATGTGTTGTGATTTGATTGTGGTTGAAATTCCGAAAAATCTGATTTTTTCTCAGTCCCACAATAAATTCCTCAGTCCGACAAAACGGTAAGCCGAAAAAATTTTGAATCACCAAATTTTGAAATCGAGTTAGAAATAGCAAAAAACTAGTAGGGAAAAAATTTGAAACGAAAAAGTTTGACAAAAAATAAAACCTAAAATGGCCTAAAAATTTGAATTTTGGTCCGAAAATTCGAATTTTTGGTCGAAAAATTTTTCGCATCGCCAAAATTTGAAATTGAAACTTAAATGGCCTAAAAATGGTATAGGAAAAATTAAATTTTTTTTTTTTAACTTCGTCTAAACGATGTTCCGAAACTAGTCTAGATAGTGGCTAAGTCTAAAAATTACTCAAACAAAATACCCATCGGAATGTCCATCGGAATAACCTTGTCGGAATACCCTAATCGGAATTCAAATCGGAATATCAAATTGGAATGTCAAATCGGAATGTCAAATCGGAATGACCAATCGGAATTTCAATCGGAATGACCAATCGGAATGACCAATCAGAATGTCAAATCGGAATGACCAATCGGAATGTCAAATCGGAATGACCAATCGGAATGTCAAATCGGAATGACCAATCGGAATGTCCAAATTGGAATGTCAAATCGGAATGACCGATCGGAATGTATAAACCCTTTTCCGATGACACAGATCGGAATGTCCCTAATCGGAATAAATCCCACTTTTCTCGGACAAAACTCAACCAGTTCGAGATTTTAAGCCAAAAAATGATCAAAACACCCAAAAAATTTGTGTTTTTAGCCAAAGTAAATATACCAAATCTCTACCACAACTATGTAGAAGATTTGTATCGAGAAAAAACCATAAAAAACACAAGAGAAATTTTGGGACGTGATATATAGATCAAAATGACCACGAAAAATCAAGAACACACCACACTAATCTTCAATCACCTATCCACTATAGGCTCTTGATACCAAATGTTGTTCCCATTCAATCCATAACACAAGATTTAGAAGAGATATTTAGAGAGAGAAAGAGAAGAAAAGTAGAGAGAGAAACTAGAGAGAATTTGGAAGGTTAATGTTTACTTAGAGAGAGAAAGTAAAATGAACCAACACCCTCTTCCACACATGGAAGAGGGTTTATATACCCTTGGCCTTTTGGGTCGTGGGCTTTGTTTCCTTGGGCCGGGCTTGGCTTTGCTTTGGGCTTACGCCCCTAACTTATACAATATTAGCTTAAAGTCCAAGCCCGGTTTTCCCGACTAACCTATTACAATACAAGACCTTTTAACGACTAAGATGACCTATTACATTCTTGTTCGGCTATATAAAATATAGGGCTAACAGACTGCTTGACCGATTTCCACCACTGCAGCACATCACCTTCAAACTTATAGCAAGCCATCCTTGCCTTGTAGACACCATCACAACCCATTGCATCGAAAATCTTCTCGATGTGAGAAATCCAAGCTTCAGCCTCGTTGGGGCTGTCAGTCTGCTCAAACGAACGGGGTCGCTGTTTGTTGAATCTCTCTAACCAAGTCATAAGAGTAACCGGTGGAGGAGGAGGGTTGGCGTGATTAACATGAGCCTAGAATTCCGCCTAAAGTTCATCCCTGATTTCATCGCGAAGTTGGGGAAGTAGGGCTTGTAGAGCTGCATTGACAACTGTTGTCAAATCTAGAGTATTGCGATTGTTCACCATCCGACAGTTTAAACAACAAAATGAAACATAAATTATAAATCTGAAATGAGGTAATCATAAAAATGCATGAACAATGTATAAATCAAAGAAGCAGTTTATAATGCATGTAACAATGTATAAAAATGCATGATGCAGTTTATAAAACTTTTATATGAACGAGAGTGAACGCCTATGGCCAGCTCACCCAAAACAAAAGACATGGCGCGGGGACACCAATGGGTCGGTCCCAAAGTTAAAAGTTTCGATAAAAGCACATGCAAGTAAATAGGGCCAGTCCTGTACCAACCATTACTTAGTCATAAACCTGCTACAATGATATGAATGCATGAAAAAAAAATGAAAATGAATGAATGCATGAAAACCAACTGTCAGTTTTAGGAAGACACTGGTGACTACCCGTAAGTCACAAGTCATTTTTACAGAGCTACAGGTCAAAATATTGGCTCTGATACCATAATTGTAACACCCCATTTAATAGGATAGATTGCTACAGTAAATTATGGCGTATCATCAAAGCATGTAAGGTAAATGTCTAAACATTCATGACCATAAATAGAAATACCGGAATCAAACATCGATAGTCTAGTAACTCACAAACAATCAATATAAATACTGTAATTGGAAAGGACTAAAAAATATCCAAAAGATGTAAAGTATGATAAAGTATGAATAAATGCATAAGGTAAAAGAGGCCGGATAGCTTCCAATCCGAATGCACATACTCTGGAGTTCCTACTTACATCCTTGGGTACCTGCCGTTTGGGAACATGGAAAAGTAGACGGCTGAGCATAACGCTTAGTGCACGGATATGCAATAAAGCATAGAATACGTATAGTATGGAAGCATATAAGGAATATAAAGCATGAATGGCAGCGGAAATGAATAAGTCCTGGAAAACCTAGTTGTTTGTCATGTTAACTAGTTTTAGTTATGAAAACATAGCTTATGTTACTTATAAGAATCTTTATTAGTTTATGTACCAAATTAGCCAATATAGGTCATGAGGTCAACAACGTGCATGAATACTTGGAGGGGAGACCTCATCATGCAATTAGAGGGGTTACCTCTAATTAACTGGTCAATGGGTAGGAGGGATCAGCTCCTTGTGAAGGATGCAAGGCACACACCACATTCACCATGAAAATCCTAACTGAAACATGTAACTAGGATGCACCCATACGCCCCACATGATAATATAATAATAAAATGGCCAAATAACTGGAAAAACGACGCCACGAGCTATTACTCCACCGTGGTGAAGTCATAACACTAGTGCCTCTAGTGTTATGGTTATGGTACCTCCATAAATAGGTGAAACTGGTCATGCATGTATATGGCTAAGGCAACTAATAAACATAAGCATTTAATCTATAACTACTTGGAAAAACAGTTGGCTGCATACAGGAAATCCTAATGAAGGAAGAGATTGTCCTTACTGAAGGACGGGAAATCCGTACCTTATGTCCAGTAGAAGCTAACAGAAACGATGAAGACTAATCCGCCTTGACGGATAACACTACATAAGAAATATGGACGTGTATGAGTTGTCTGAATTACATGTGTTTTACTGGTTCCGTGTGTTATTAGCTTGTTATACGTATTCTGTCATGTTTTACTGTTTACTTTGTATTCTGTAGTTATTCTGATGTTATGTTGTGTATTATTCATGTATTAGTGTATTATAATACTTGTATTGTAATACTAAGTAACTTTCTAAAAATTGCAGGTTTCCATAAATAGTAAGTTTCTAAAAATAGAAAGTTTCCAAAAATAGAAACTTCCCAAAAATAGTAAGTTTCCATAATTAGAATTAAGCTGGATTATAATTAATAAGTGAAGTTAAATTAGTACAATACAAGTCATGATTATAGTTAGTTAATTAAATAACTGGTTAATTTAATTAAACTATATGTTATATGATTTTAATTAAAATACATGTTTAATTAAAATAACTAAGTATAAATACCTTAGGTTATACATGATATAATTTTAATAAATTAATTAACCTAAAGTTTAATGTGACATGATTTATAAAATAGTTTTTATAAAAACCCGAACCCCGAGCCCGTGTTCTAATATATGCCGAATTAAATAAGCTATAAACAAGTCCCACCGAATCCTTGGAAAGGATCTCGGTTGACACTACTTAGACAATAATATGTAAATATACCCCGACTCGAAGTCGGGGTCCCTTTTGTCTCGGGTCCGAATAAACAAAACCAACCGAGCACCCCTTGGGATCTCGATGGTGTCTCGGCTCCACCCTAAACCGAAAACAAACCCACCCTGACTCAAGGTCGGGGTTGCCTTGCTGCGCCGGTCGAAGACCAACCAAGCCGAGACCTGGCATGGTCTCGGTGGTGGTGATACAAAACAAACCGAATACCCCCCTTTGGGGGTTTCGGTTCCTCGGTCGAACCACAAACCCAACCAAACGTACCCTTGATCATAATTTAATTATTCTAGGTTATTCTTTTTACATGTTCATGTGACTAATTAAATTAATACTTGAATCAAAAGAAAATAAAAATAAAAAAGAAGGCTTTTTGAATATACCCCTATGCTTAGAATCACGAGATGATTACAAATAATTAATCAATCAAGAAGAATCGTCTGGTTTGCCTTGTTTTTTGTGTAGGCCGGCGGCTAAGGAGGGCAAGGAGGGGAGGACAAAGTTTTCCCTGTAACCTAAATTATGAGAGAAGAATAACTCTCCAGGTGTTTTAATTATTTTGGTTATGGGCCAAAAGGCCCATCTTGTCCTTCCTCTTATCTTGCCGCGGTTATGGAGCCCACATGGGGTAACCCGTAGCTTTTCTCGAGTCTAATTATTAACGTGTGTGTTTGTGTTTTATTATTTTTGAGTTTTGGTGTTCGTGATCATGTCACATTTATAATATTCATGATTATACGTTATTTATTGTCGTGACACGTGTATTAATATTATAAATGGAAAGTTTAAATTTTACCATGTTTTCGTATGTTACTATTCACGTGTACTGTTCATAGGTTTTTAATGCAGGTTTTATAGATTCAGCAAGATTACCAAAACAAATTTGGGTGTGGCCACACAAACATCTTACTAATCCCACGAGGGGCCCAGCTGTATTAAACTCCAAAACAAAATTGGAGGAAATAAATTCCATATTGACTACGAGCAAAACTTATGAATTTTGCAACACTTATGAAAATAATCCTTATAGCTACTAGTTACGTTTAGCGTTAGATTATTCCACAGAGATGCACTAGATTCGCAATCGTTTCCTGGTATCTCAAGTCTAAGGATAAGTATTTATGTGTTACTTAATGACAAAGATCCATAAAGTAATAACATATAGTTGGGATAAGTTATATATTCAATTCATCGAATATCATCCAAAATCGATCAATATACTTTCAAGTATACTCTATCACTATTTTGATTTCTCTTAGTTTAATAATACTCCCATATTATTAATCGACAACGAACATTTAGCATAACTTTTATTCATGGATTAAAACATATAAAATAGGATACACTTATTAAATAACAAAAGTAAACGAAACCCAGTCTTTATTTTATTATATAATAATGTCATAACATCCTTTATCCAAATACTAATCACAGATTTATTGCATGAGTTCGCTAGCTAGTTGCAGCCCAATCGCCTAGGCATGCTTAACTATCTTTGGTCTAGGCAATGCCTTAGTCAAAGGATCTGCTACGTTATCATCTGTGTGAACATTTATCAATTTGATTTCCCGAGCTTCAACTTGTTCTCGGACGTAGTGATGTCTACGCATAAAGTGTCTGGCGCCTTTCATGACTCCAGGGTCATTGGCAAATATTATTGCGACAGAATTGTCATAATACATATCAATAGGTTCTTTAATTGAAGGCATCACTCCAAGATCTTCAAAAAACTTCCTAATCCAAACAGCTTCCATTGCAGCTTCTGAATCAGCCATGTACTCAAATTAAGTAGCATGCATTGCAATCGTTGTTTGTTTCTTGCTCTTCCTGTCAACTGCTCCTCCATTGATAACAAAAACGTAACCCGTCTGAGACTTCATATCGTCTTTATCACATTGCCAGGACGCATCACAGAAACTTGTAACATTTAGTTCTGTGTCTGGCTTTCCACCATATACCAAAAACATATCTTTCATACTCCTCAAATACTTTAGAATATGTTTAACAGTAGTCCAGTGGAGCTTCTCTGGATTCTGTTGGTATCTACTGACCAAGTTCAGAGCAAACGCCACATCAGGCCTTGTGCATCTAACAGCATACATTATAGATCCTACAGCTGAAGCATAAGGCACCTTTTGCATGTATGCCTCCTCTTCAGAAGTTGATGCATCCATCTCAGATTATGCTTAACTTCCATAGGTTGAAAACCTTTCTTGAAATTATGCATATTATACTTCTTCAAAATCTTATCTATATAAGCATCTTGACATAGACCAATTAACCGTCTTTTACTATCCCGATAGATCTTAATTCCCAGAATGTATGCAGCTTCTCCTAAATCCTTTATAGAAAAACATTTACCAAGATAATCCTTAACAGCTTAAAGTCTTGGAATGTTACTTCCCATGATTAATATGTCATCAACATATAGGACTAGGAATACTACATCACTCCAACTAGCTTTGCGATATACACATGGCTCATCACAATTCTGAACAAATCCAAACTTTTTGATTTCTTCATCAAATCTTTTACTCCATTGACGTGATGCTTGCTTCAAACCATAAATGGACCTTTGAAGTTTGCACACATGTCCTGGATTCTCAGGATCAACATACCCTTCTAGTTGCTGCATATAGATGTCTTCATCTAAGCGACCACTCAAGAAGGCAGTTTTAACATCCATTTGCCATATCTCATAGTCATAGTGTGCTGCTATAGCTATGATAATCCTAATAGATCTTAAGTTGCTAGAGGAGAAAATGTCTCCTCGTTGTATACGACAAAAGTTTGAGTAAAACCTTTAGCTACTAAACGAGCTTTATAGGATTGCACTTTTCCGTCCATGTCGATTTTCTTCTTGTATATCCACGTATGTCTCACTACTTTAGCATTTGGTGGTGGTTCTACTAGAATCCAAACATCATTTACTTTCATGGATTTCATTTCCTCATCCATAGCAACCATCCACTTATCCTTCTCAGTATCAAGTATGGCGGATTTATAATTAGCGGGTTCACCAAGATCCCCTAACTCATCATCATCCTCTATGTTAAGACACATATTGCTATTTGCGTTTTTAATCCTTGTGGATCTACGCAGAGAAACTAATTCTGGTGGAACCGCCAGACTTTCTGGTTCTACATGAATTACATCGCTAGTGTTTTCGGAAGGTAATGTATCTATATGACTCTCCTCAAGATCATAGTTTCTCCCACTGAATTCTTGATTTACAAGATCAGATTCAAGGAAGTCTTCATACCTAGCAACAATTACTTTGTTCTCAGGTGGAAAATAAAAGTAGTAACCCATAGTTTCCTTAGGGTATCCTACAAAGATACATTTAACAGATCGTTGTTGGAGTTTGTCACCCGAGTCACGTTTCACATACGCCTCGCAACCCGGACCTTTAAATAAGAAAAATATGGCTTCTTGCCATGCCATAGTACATATGGTGTCTTATCGACCTTCTTTGTGGGAACCATATTTAATATGCGAACAACAGAATCTAGAGAATAATCCCAAAAAGATAAAGGTAAAGTTGTACGATTAAACATAGATCGTACCATATCCAATAATGTACAATTTCTCCATTCAGATACACCATTTTGTTGTGGAGTATAGGGAGAAGTAAGATGCTGAACAATTCCATTCTCACTTAGATAATCTATAAACTCTTGACTTAAATATTCACCATCTCTATCAGAACGAATAGCTTTAATCTTCTTCCCTAATTGCAGTTCTACTTCTGCTTTAAACACTTTGAATGTTTCAAATACCTCATGTTTATGCTTAAGTAAATAAACATAACCATAACGACTATAATTATTCGTAAATGTTAAGAAATAGCTAGCACCTTTCCTTGACGTATGTCTAAGTGGTCCACACACATCAGTATGTATAAGTCCAAGTAGATCAGAAGCCCTTTCAATATTGCTATTAAAAGGTTTCTTGGACATCTTTCCAGAGAGACAAGACTCACATTTATCAAATGATTCATCATTGATATTTTCCAAAAGACCTTCACGTTGAAGCTTTTGTATTCGAGTCTTCCCAATATGGGCATGTCTACAATACCAAAGATAAGAAGATTCCTTGTCAAATTTCTCTTTTTACTCATGCAAAATATTGATTTATCGTTCTTGGATTCATCTAATTCAAACACACCATTCACAAAAATTGAATTAAAATAGAAAATACCATTTTTCCGAACAGAAATTCCATTAGTATCAATCGTGTGAACGAATCCATTATTTAACAAACAAGAAAAGGAAATAACACCCCTATCAATTGTAGGTGCATAATGACAATCATTTAATCTCAGTACTAAACTCGAAGGTAAAACTAGATCAAAAGTTCCTATAGCTTCAACCGCTGCTTGTGCGCTATTGCCCGCTTGCAGATATTGTTCCCCATAGGAAAGCTTCCTTTCCAGATTAAATCCCTGTAGCGTATTACAAATGTTAATACCGCATCCCGTATCATATACCCAGGAATTTAATTTGAATGTTAAATTGAACAATTCGATCATAAATAAAGTACCTGAAGCTGTAGCGCTCTGCTCAGACTTCTTCTTTATTTCTCGCAATTCTTCGAGGTAAAGAGGGCAATTCCTCTTCTAGTGACCACTTGCCTTGCAATGGTGACAAGTCTCATCCTTTTGAGATGGACTCCTCTTAACAAAGTTTTGCTTGGGTTTCGAATAAGTCACAACTTGTTTTCCATTATTAACCTTGCCTTTTCCTTTCTTCTTATTCGCTTGCGGTTTTGGCTTACTCACTCTACCCTTTTGTATGGTTAGTACAGAAGTCGTAGCGTTAGATGCCTTGTCTTTCAACCCCTTTTCATAGTCAATGAGCATTCCATGCAAATCATTAACTCTCTTCCCCGTGCAATGCATATTATAGTTTCTAATGAAATCATCGAAGTCCTTGTTAAGGGACCTATTGATCAAGTTAATAGCCATATTATGATCATAGGGTTGTCCTAGTGCAATGAGTTGTTCCATATAACCTCTCATCTCCAAATAATGGGCACATACAAACTTTCCTAGAGCTTTCTTACAGCTATGAAAAGCATCTAATAAGTCATAGATCTCCACAGCTTGCGGCTTCTCGAACATAGCCTTGAGCTCATCAAGCATTCGCGTTGGATAAAACAGCTCATACTTTTGTTGAAGTGCAGGAGCCATTTTTCCTAGCATTAAGCAAGCCACCTCGGAGTGCTTCTTAATATAAGCAGCGTGTTCAAGCCTTTGCGTATCACATGCTCCTTCAGCAAGATCCTCTAGATAGGGAGTAGTCAAGATATCGATAGTACCCGCTGCTCTCAAGATAATTCTTAGCGAGCGGTTCCAATCATTCAAGTTTGGGCCAGTAAGTTCAGATCGTTCAAAGAAAGCTTTGAACGCAGAACTTATCGTGTTATTGATGGGTTGAGCCATTTCTATAGAAATAAGTTCAAATATCAATATTTTCGATAGCAAAATACTTTCAAGAAAATAAAATTACCCCGGTATTAAAACCATATTATTTTCCTTGAATTCTAGAACTATATTGACATAGATCCATTACATCAGTTGATATGCTAGTAATGAATGTACTCAACACAGCGACTTGTCGAACAATTCAATTGACAAACAATTTTCAATTTCTAGATATTTAAGGGATTTACATTGCCAAAAAAACATTTTGCATTGTAAACATGTTTCATCCCTTCTGAATGCATTAAGTTTTCAGATCTCACTGAGTAACTTAATTAAGTCGTCTAATATGAGTAACGTAAAACCATCATACGAATTCTCATTCTACAAACGGTTTTCTCTCCATCACAACATCATCCAAAAATCTCATTTGATGACGCAGTAATTTCAAGTGTTCGTCAATTAGGAGCATTCGACTTAAATTTTAAGGGTATAAATTTTGATGTCAAAATCAATGTATGGAGAAGCATGCACACAATCTCCATAGCATAAGTTTAATAAAAAAATTAGTAAACTTTTTCATGAGATTAAATTTCTTCAAAATTTATGTTGCGATATTGGTTAAACCAATTAAAGAATTTACCCACAACTCATCACATCGTACATTGCTAGAACTCGGCTACGCACAAAGCAATACCCTTATTCATTGTGGTTCGGATGTGAATTTGTGGTAAATCACCCTTAAGGTACAATTCAATTAATAATCGTAGGTAATTTTAATTTGATGCACAGGCGAGCCGGGAATTTGGTCAGCGACTAATGGCATAACACCTCCTTCCTTAACCGGGTACATGATCAGCGGTGCGTTAAACCGACTTTATAGTTTGACTAAATTGAGTAGGCCGTTAGATTATTATTGCAATTCACCAATCAACGTAATATTATGTAATTTAAAATCTCTTAACAAATCATTATTTTTAATATGATTTCATACATATTATTTCTTTCAAAAAACCCTTGTTTACAATAATTCAACAATTTTATATATAAACAAGTAAAAAAACTAAATCATAAACACAAAATAACAATTTATATATGCAATAAATAAATCAAATAGCCACATACGTACGATTTATTCAATAATCATCAAATCTAGGTCTTTATATCTCTATATAAAAGTCTTCTCTAATTCTAGATTTATTGAATCAAATAATCACGTAGCACATAAAATCATATAAACATATAATTTTGCAATCCACGAAAACATGCACGTAATCATGGATTCCCCACAAATATTAACAATTGAATCTCTATGGATCGTAACCATACATGACATAACAATTAATCATGCAATTTAATCAAAAATTATCCCACATGTAATTTAGGGTTTCAAAGCAATTCCTTTTTTATTAAAAAATAGAGTAAAACCCCTAATTTTTAAAAAACAAAACCCTAATTTTATGAAAAACCTAAACAAAACATATAGTTTTAACTCAAAACAATTATAGTTAGAAAAACTTTAGATTTTCGATAATTATAACATGTTAAAACGGCTCACGATGCCACTAAAGGTTTATTTGTATCATAACAATTATATAAAACCCTAAACGAGATCAAAGCACATATAGCGAAAGCGATTTAACAAGATCATAATTAATAGCACAATTATAATTAATCGAATTAGAGTTACATACCTTTACGCTAAAGCAATTCCACAAGACGAAGAACAAATCACCGATTCGGGTTTAAACCGTATATACCAAGATATAGTCTAAATTAAGATTATATTATGTTCTTGTACACACGTAATACAACGAGCTAACCGTGATTCTAGCACGTGAAAACCGAGCTACAACGCTTGTAATTAATCTACCCAACAACCCTAAAGAGGGGCTAGGACTAGATAATGTATACAATCGATCAACCAAGAAAAACCTGTTGGGAATAAAATGAGCTACTGAGACACTAACAAGAGTAATTTGGATGCTGACAAGAGTAAATGAAGCGCTAATAGATCAAGAACTGACAAGAAATATTCAAGCACTGAAAAGAAGAAGTCCAACCACTGATAGGAATACTTAGTCAACACGTTTTGTATTTGAAGTAAAGATATGATGAAACATTGTATTTTCTATATTTATATTTACCTAGAATAGTTGATAGGTAAACATTTGTACACGACTCCTTGTGTAATAAAAGGAGGTCGTAAGGTTTGTAGTTTATATACATTATTTAGTTTTACAACTTTCATTATAAGCAAGTTTGTTTATCAATAAAAAGTGAAAGTTTGGTTTACTTTTTTTGTTTGTTCTTTATTCTAAGTGTTAATTCCGCATAACACTTGGATTGTTAATTACAACAAAGTTTCTCTAAGTATTAATCTTGATTCAATCTCGTTTAATAAAAAGCTAATCGATCTAAGTTTGGGATCAACAAGTGGTATCAGAGCTTGTTGAGGAACTTTGATCTGAAAGAACAGTAAACCCTAAAATCACCAGAAACCCTAAAACCAAACAAGATGTCTACCACAGAATCTTCATCCTCATAAAATCACAACCTAAAAATCCCTATGCTCGACCACGACAACTTTGAACAATGAATGTTCAATTTTGAACAATACCTTCAAATTAATGACCATGCTCTTTGGTAAATCATTGAATATGGCAATCAACTTGACAAAGCAGCTAGGATTGTTGTTGCTATTGCAGGAAGAAGCACAGCTGGTTTTACTACTGCAAAACGTGCTGAAAGACCTGAATATGGAAGAGCTATCTCAACTACTGATATAGCCTCAAGAAGGAATGACATGAAGACTTTGAACATTCTTAAACTTTCCTTGTGTCCAAAGAATCAACACAAGTACAGAAGTTTTGATTCCGCTAAAAATCTTTGGGCATCTCTTCAAGTCACCTATGGTGGTAATGAAGATACTGCCAAAGAAAGGAAGAAGCAACTGTTGGATGAATATTTTGTGTTTAAGGCTTATCCAAATGAGAAGCTAAGTGAGGTGAGAAGTAGGCTTCTAGACATCACTAGCAAGTTGTCCTTTATGGGAACAGAACATGATGATGCTGATATCTTTGCTACTTTCCTTAGAGGTCTTGGTGATGCATGGAAAATTGAGGCTAGGTCAATCATTGCTACCAATGCCCATAAGAGTTCTTCCTTTGATGACTTCAACAATAAGTTAAAAATTGTGGAGAGTGAGATCTTACTTGATCATGGAAGCAAGTCAACATCTGGAAACATGGCTTTCATCTCACATAGTGAAGCTCAAACCAGTAAAAGAAATTCATATGTACATACTGTTACTAGATCAACTTGTGTCAGCGGTGGATCAACCATTGTCAGCGGCTCAAATTTGACGCTGACACATACAATGTTGACTCACCAAGTCTTAAACCTGCTGGTATTGATTTGGATACAGTATGTGCATACATTACTGCATTGCCCAATGGTTCCTTAATTGCCTATGAGGATCTTGAGCAAATCAATGATGAGAATTTGGAAGAAATGAATATCAAGTGGAATATGGCACTTGCAAGCATAAGGGCCAACAGATGGAATAGGAGATTTGGAAGAAAGATGACCTTTAATGCTAAAGACACAGCTAGATTTGATAAATCCAAGGTTGAGTGTTATAACTGCCATAGGATGGGACACTTCATGAGGGAGTGCAAATCTCCAAGAAGATTTGATGCTTGAAAGACTTTAATCCAAATCATCAAGGTGGAAGATGCTAAGCCAAAAGCTATGGTCGCCATGCAAGATATTGATGGTGTTGGATGGGACTGGAGCTTTATGGCAAAGGATGTGGTAGAGAATTACGCTTTGATTACTAAGAAGGAAGAAGAAGAGCAGGTTCACTTTGCTCTCATGGCCAGCTCCTCATCTTCTTCAGATAATGAGGTATATGATAATGCTTTATGTAGTAAAGGGTGTCGATTAAACATTGAAAACCTTAACAAAGAAAATTTAAAGTTAAAATCAGATGTGTTTGATGTAGAATGCAGTCTAGCAAATTATAAAATGGCACTTGTACAAACTGAAGGGACTATAGAGGAATATAAGAAAATGGAATTCGACCTAAAATATCAAATTAATGTTTTGACTAGGGATCTTAAAGTTAGTGTTGAACTTAGGAATACTTTAATGAGATCTAGAGAAGATGTGCAACTTAAGTTAGATGAAGCCATTAAAGATAAAGAAAATATAGGGATTAAGATTGAAAAGTTTGATAAAGCTAGTCAAACCTTAGAAAAGTGTGTCAGTGAACAAAGAGACCCTAGGGACAACTCTGGGATTGGGATGAATGAATATGCTGCTGTTCCACCACCTACTGGGAACTTCTATGGTGTTTAGAGAAAAGATCTCTCTTGGACTAGTATTCTAGAACTCCAAGAAGAGGAATTTATTCCTCCACCAAGAGTGCTTACCCCAGTTGAGGAATATCAACAAAAGGTGACTGATCTTGAACAATGGAAAGGAGTGAACCCTTTTCTTTTTATTAAGGGAGGAATTCTTAGTGACGTCCATTTGTGTCTTCACCTATCGCGGTGACCAACCCCACTACTGGAAAACCCATTAACCTTGGCTCACCAATTAAGAGAAAACCTAGTGTTAAATATGCTGAAATGTATAGAAAACCTAGGTCACCCCAAAGCCAAGCTAGTGTTAATGGGACAGGGTTCTTTCAATCAAGACCTAAGGTTATGTCTAGAAAAGTGTGAAAACCGTGGTTTTGAGGTTCGTCACTTGGTCTTATTTTAAGGTTAATTTATGTGTGACTATGTGATTTGCGTGTTTACATGTTATTTTGCGTGAACGAGGTTGGTGTGGATATCGTTTATGGGTATAAAGTACTCATAAGTAAATCGAGGAACGGTTATTTCATGTTCATGAGCTCACAAATTAGTGACTATGAAATGAAATGGTGTTATTTTGGTGTTTTACGTATACGTATAAGTATTATAGTAAATCGTTTTTTTTACGATTTGGGGTTTAGTATTTAGAGGTCTCGGGTAAGGTGTTTAGTCATGTGAGTATTTTTCGGGATGGTTTTAAGTCATTTAGGACTTAGTTATAAAATATATTCAAAATTTAAGATTTTTTTTAAAACTGTATATTTTACGTTTTTCGGTATACGCGTAAAATTGACTAGTTTTACGATTTTAAGGTTTCGGAGGCTTTAGGAGCTGAAATAAATTAAGGTAAATTAAGGTATTGTTAATGACATAATAATAAGTAATAAAAATAAAAAAAAATAAAAAAAAATATGTTAAAGTCGGTTTAGGCCGATTAAAAAGAAAGAAAAGGGAAAAAAGGAACCGGGCTTTTGTAATGGGCCAAGGACTTGTTAGAAAATTATATAAACATTTTTTATTAACTAAAAACACATCATAATTCCCTGGAGATCAAGCTTAAGTCGAAATCAATGGAGTCTATTTAGGGTTCTTCATTAATTTTTCTTCTTTCAAAAACTCTAAGGAAAAATCTTCAATACACTTTTTAATTAAATTGTTTTTAATTCTCTTACAATCAATACATGATGGATCTAGGGTTAAGTTAATTATGAATTCTGTATTATAATGGTACAAACAAGATTTGATTAATTAGAGATAATAATTATACATGGTGATGGTAATTAATTAAGCTAATTGTGTTAAATTCGTTTTTAAAAACTGGACAAAATTTTATGTCACTTGTTTTGATCATATCTAGAGTTATACAAACCCTTATTTTGCGGTCCAAGCATCCCTGAATAGGTATTTGAAGTGGCTTTAAAATGAAAGAAACTAGAACTAAATTGGAGGTCGGGAGGTGGGTTAAATATAGGTTAAACAGTCGGAGGTCAAAACAGTTTTGAAATCAGTCGGATTTAATTTAATGTTTTAAGGTGATTGGGGTACTTAGGAGTACACTTGAGCCCTCTAATGAGCATGGTAGTTGGTTTATATATATTAAATAAGAGACCTGAAGGGTGGCTAAGCAAATGGGTTAGGGTAAGACCCCCTAATCATAACAAACTTTTTGTATGTTCAAAATCGGTAATATGCGGATAGGCAGAAGTATATATATATATATATATATATATATATATATATATATATATATATATATATATATAAAGAATTTGGATCAAATGAGAACTTTTTAAAGTTTTAAAAATAAGAACCCAATCAAAAACCGACAAGTGGAATTTAAGTACTAAGAAAAACTGAAAATTAAATATATACCTAAAAGGGTATTATAGGTATTATACATTTAAAAGTAAATACCCCAACCCTAAAAAAAATTGATTCACAGCCTCCATATTCATATTCATTTGATGCCAGAAGAAAACTCTCATCTTCACCAATCACCACCACTACAAAGATCACGCCAACACTGTCGTATTCTATCTGTCGAATCCCTCATCGCCGCCAACGAGATTGCTGGAAACCCACTACACCGAATATTGTTCCTTTAGTGTATGACCTAATCAAGACAGAATCCGTGGGTATCTATGTGTCTTGATCTTATCTCCGGAGACAAAAAAAAACCTTCGTCCTACATTATACTTCAAGCGATCAACCTGTTCAATCTTATATTTACGATGAACAGAAAACATGTCAAAGAAATAATAATGATCCAATAGACTCTCCACGAGATTGTCGAGTCCCATGGAAGATCCATTCGTATTTGTGTGTTTCGATCTTTGTTTTTTCCGGAGAGCGGCTTCGGTCTTGATCACTTCATTCATAATACCAAGATATGTCCGGTGTACCTAAATGTATCGCTAATTGGTTGAATGTACCGCTATTCGGTGTACCGGAATGCACCGCTGTTCGGTGTACCAGAATGTACCCCTGTTCAGTGTACCGGTGTGCACAGATGTATCAAATTAGTGTAGAGCTGATGCATATTTTTTCGATCTGTTTGTGTACCAGATCTGATACACCAGATGTAAGGTTTACTGGAAGCTGCTGCTTCGCAGGTCTTGATATCATATAAATGACCCAAGTGTTGTTGTACGATCGAGATACATAGACACAAAAATGTCATCAGAACGTGGTTACATTCGTTGATCAAAGATATGATTAGACCCCTTTCATGTATGAGTTAGTTTTGTTGTAGTAGTAATAGTTAAGTCTCACATATTAGATAAATGGTGGTTGATGTACGAGCTATTTTGTATGTTGAATGCTTTATATCACTGTGTGAGATTATGTTTCATATGTATGATGTGCCACTATGCACCTATTAATTTTCTATATATTTAAGTTAAAAAGAATTAGACCACGTAGGTATAGGACATCTTTGAAGAGATCAAAAATAAAATAAAAGATTGTTATTTTTTGTCACGTTTAAAAATTGGACAAGTGATACATTTATTAGTATCTTCGGAAAAAGCAAAATTTAGAAATAAAAAACAAAAAATGGTAAATTTGTTTATAATTTATCTCCAAAATACCCTTACATCTATATTTATTTATTATATTAACATTCATCAATAATTGATCTCATTAAAACCAAACTAATAGATCTAAGGGTTATAATCAGTTTTTACTTTAACAACTTTAATTTTGTGCTTACAATAACCCTCCTCTATATATATATATATATATATATATATATATATATATATATATATATATATATATATATATATATATATATATATATATATATATATATATACATATATATATATATATACATACATATATATATATATATATATATATATATATATATATATATATATATATATATATATATATATATATATATATATATATATATATATATATATATATATATATATATATATATATATATATATATATATATATATATATATATATATATATATATATATATATATATATATATATATATATATATATATCGGGGCCTTAACAGTAGCTTTAAGGTTGGGGAAAAAGAGAGGAGTTATCTGACATATGTAAGGGCATAGGGTTTCCTTTACAGAGATCATGGGTATGGTTAGGTGGGCGTTTGGCTTATAGTTTGGAGACCTTAAAACCGGGACTGTTTTGGGTAAAATGTTAACAACACGGGTTATGAAGTAAATTAAGTTAAGGGATTTATAGAGGGGTGTAATGAGATGCTTAGAGCATATAAATGAGGTATATATATGGTAGAAGGTTAGTTGTCCATCATGGCTTGATGAGCCATCTTAGTGTTTGTTCATGTTTTGATTGTGTACTTTTGTTTGTTAGCTTTTTGCTAGTGTGCGGACTTTTGGAGAAGCTCAATCAGGAGAGTTTCATAGTCCCATATCTTTTAATGATTTTCACTTCCAAATGGGATGGAAGAGACACTGTATGGTTTTGTAACTAATGCTGTGAATGTTTTTATGGTTTGTGATGGACTTGTGTGTGCACTTATGTGATTAACTGCTATGTGATTCTTGATTGTGTTTATGATTTGGATCGGGGGACATGTACCGTCTTAATTATTGTGGTTTGACTTGGTAACCAGGGGATGTTGACAAGGAGGGGCCTTGGGGAGGTACATAGATGTGTGAGCATCTATGGGACCAATGGATAATGACAAGGCGGGGCCTTGGGATTGGTACATAGGTGTATGGGCGCCTATAGTACCATGGTGTTTGGTAGGGCTGGGAGCCTTGGATTTGGTTTAGAATGATTGATCTTGAATGTTAGTTGTTAATGCATACTTGTAGCACATTGTCCATATGTTTAGTGGTTTATGGTTGTTCACAGCTTATTATAATCTATTTTTTGTTGGAGTCTAAACCTACGACTCTCACCAACATTATGTTGACGTGTTTTAATGTCTCTTTCAGGTGATAAAGTGGTTAAGCATGAGAACATATGTGGCTAGGATTGGAGTCGCGTAGGAATGCATTTAGAAGGAGATCCTCGTTCCTTCTTAGTTTATTTTTCTGTTTGTTTCAATAAGTGATACTATGAACCTATATGTTGATTTGTTTGTGTTATTTGTTTGTCTTGGGTAAGAGGTAGGACTGTTACCTACTTACCTAGACTCCTGCATTGATGAGATATTGTCATGACATTTGTGTCACCTTTTATGACATTTCTAATTCATATAGTTCTCTCTATGGACACGCTATTGTTGTGATGATATCCATGCGTCGCGTCCCATATTCCGCCATGGTGGGGTGTGACAAAAAGATTGTTACACATGTGGGAGTTTTTCTCATTTGGCCTATAAGTGTGTCAGTGGCTCTAAATTCACCACTAACAATAGGTCAACCATGGTCAAACCCAGACCTTTTGTCCAACCAAGCCCACAAGTCATTAGACCAGCTCCCTTCTTTTCTAAAGGGACAAATACTCATGGACAAAGGCCCTTTCAAAAGACCAACACTTGGTCTAACAGACAATATGTTCCTATAGCAAACCCTAATTTGGGCGTTGACAAGAATAAATTCAGTGCTGACAGTAACAAATTCAACGCTGACAGGAACAATTTCAACGCTGACAGCTCCAAGTTTGGCATGAAAATGCCACAACAAGCTGCTGTTAGATCTTATGTTAGACCAAGTAACAATAGGTACTTACAACCTAAGGAAAAGGGGTCTAAAGCTTCATCTAGTTTGAAATGGATACCTAAACAAGACCAAAACCCTAATTCTGATGAAATTTCTATGACCTACAACAGATTTAATTATCTTTCAAAGGTCATTAATAAACCAAGTGGGGTAAATTGGGTGTTCAGGCCACAAAGGGATGAACAAGGGGTTGTAAAAAGGACTAAGTCTGTTCTTGTTGAACAACCACATGAATCCAAATTTGCTCAGTCTTGGGTTCCCAAAGAAAACTAATTTGTTTTCTTTATGTGCAGGGCATTCAAAAGCAGGTCAATGATCATGGATATTGGGACAGTGGATGCTCTAGGCACATGACGGGGAAGGAAGATTATTTGACAGATTTTACCCCCATTAAAGATGGTGATAAAGTGTACTTCGGAGGAGGATATGGAACTATATCTGGCAAAGTCACTCTTATCACCAACAACTTACGTTTTGAGAACATTTTTTTGGTAAAGGAACTTGATTATAACTTGTTTAGTGTGTCACAAGTTTGTGACAACAAAAATAAAGTTCTTTTTACTAATACTCAATGCTTGGTGTTGAGTAAGGATTTTAAGATTCCTAATGAGAAGTTCATTGAATATAGAACACCTAGGCATAAGGACATTTATAATGTTAATCTAAAAGGGATTAAAATGAACAAAAATATGTCATGTCTCTATGCTAAAGCATCAGTTGATGAAAGTAATTTATGGCACAGAAGGTTAGGGCACATAAATTTTAAGAACATTAATAGACTTGTGAGACATGATCTTGTTGATGGTTTGCCTTCAAAGGGTTTCCACAATGATCACTCTTGTGTTTCATGCCTCAAAGGCAAACAACATAAGGTCTCCTTTAAGTCTAAAAGTGTGCATTCCAGTTCTAAACCACTTTACTTGCTACATATGGACTTATCTGGCTTAACTAATATAGAAAGTCTAAATGATAAATCTTACTGTTTTGTTATAACTGATGATTTTTCTAGGTTTACTTGGACTTTCTTTTTGGCCTTAAAAAGTGATACTGCCAAGGTTTTGATTAACTTTATTACCCAAATAGAAAAGAAAACAGGTAATGAGGTTAAAATTCTTAGAAGTGATAATGGTGGTGAGTTTAGAAATACACTGTTAGATACCTTTTGTGTTGATAAAGGGATTTCTAGGGAGTTTAGCATAGCTAGAACTCTACAGCAGAATGGAGTAGCTGAAAGAAAGAATAGAACCCTAATAGAAGCAGCTAGGACAATGTTAGCAGATGCTAAGTTTCCCATTGCCTTTGGGCTGAGGCTGTGAACACAGCTTGCTATGTTCAAAATAGAGCCTTGCTCAACAAAATCCACAATAAGACACCTTATGAGCTATTTTGGAACAGGAAGCCTAATATAGACTTTCTTTGTAAAACCCGCATGCTTTTACCATGAATAGTACCCTTAAGATCGTACGTACTAGATTAAAACTTTCCTATTATAGCATGATTACGATTACGTGTTAGGATTTTACGTATTACGTACATGTTAGAACACGATAAGTATTTACTACGCACGAGCACGCAATAATTATTTGACAATAATTAACCACGAACATGCGATCATGAAATCATGAGCGGAATTAAATCACGAACTATTAATAATTACGTATATATATTTATTACGAGTGTAAATAAATATATTAGGTCACGGTAATTATTTAACGAGAACACATTAAACGCGAACACAAATAATCACGAACGAGTAATTAATCAACGAGACACGGAAAACGGTACGGGTACCCCATTTGGGGGCCCTAACCGCGGCTACAAGGGAAAGATGGGCCAAGCCCATCTCAATTTTTACTAAGGAGGGTAAAAGGAAAAACCACTACTCATTTTTCACTTTTACAGAAGATTTAACAAAAACATAAAAGTTCTTCCTCCTCCTCTTCTTTTCTTTTTGGCCGCCACCCTCAAACACACCAACGGGGTGTTTATTTGATCTTTGATCTTGGATTTGTTGCTAGTGTTCGTGTTTGTTCATCATTGTTTAGATCCACGCATTCGGTAATTCTTTTAAACCCTTTTCTTTTGATTTAATCTTTTAAATAATTAAGAACATGATATGTTTTTCTTAAAAACCTAATTAAATCATAGATCTAACATGAATTTTGTTTTGGAATAAATCAAAAGGGATGTTTTAGGGGTGTTTGTTCTTGGCCGCCGCCTAAACCGAACCCGAGGGGGTCTCGGTTTGGCTATTCGACCACCACCGAGACCATATGGTCCCGGTTGGTTGGTTTGGGTCCCACGGCAGCAACAAGACAAGGGTAACCCCGAATCGGTTCGGGGTATGGTGTCGATTTCATGTCCGGTTCATGGTTCTTAGTCAAGATCTGGTTCACGGTGTATGTTAAGATTATTTTTCTTTTATAATCTTATGTTAAAATTAAATTAATGAACATGACATGACTAATTTAATAACATGACTTAGGTTATATTAATTATTTAAAATCATGAAACTATTAACCTAAGTATTTTATATTTCTTTTAAGACTTATAATTAATTAATTATTTAAAAACCATGGTTATAATTAATTAATTAACATGACTTAGGTTATATTATTAATAAATAATAATACATGTTTTAACCTAAGTATTTAACTTTATTTAATTAAAAATATGTTATACTTTAATTAAATATTTTAACCTATAGTTTATTTTAATTACATGAAATAATTAATAAACTATATATTATATCATATGACATAGAAATAATCATGAAAACACTTAGGCTTATATACTTAGCTTATTTAACCAGCTTATTTCTTATTATGGAAACATTCTATTTTTAGAAACTTAATTAAATAAGGCAGCTAATCTATTGATGGAAACTTTCTATTTTTAGAAACTTATTTATTTCAGGCAGCTAATCTATTTATGGAAACTTATTTAATTAAGGCAGATGATCTATTTATGGAAACTTTCTATTTTTAGAAACTCATCTATTTTAAGCAGTAATTCTATTTTTTGAAATTTTCTATTTTTGGAAACTTTCTATTTTTGGAAACTTTCTATTTTTGGAAACTTTCTATTTTTGGAAACTTACTATTTTTGGTAACTTTCTACTTTTGGAAACTTTCTATTTTTGGAAACTTTCTATTTTAGGAAACCTGCTATTTTTGGGAAGTTACTTATTATTACAAAGTAAGTATAATAATACATGAAATACCAGAAACACTTAATCAGAGTAAACAGAATATAAGATAAACACAGTTTAAGGCTTAAAACAGTAAAACATGATAAGAACATATAAAATAAGCTAAGACATGACATAAAATCAGTTACGTATTCGTAAGCAGATACTTATTCATGTATGTATTTATGTAGCATTAGTCATACGGAAGTAGGATTCCTCTCAGTTCATCTTCTTCGTTCACTGGACATAAGGTACGGATTCCCGTCCTTTCAGTATGGACATTCTTTCCTTATTAGGATTCCCCGTATGCAGCCAAACTTTTTCTCGTAGTATAAGTTATGTGTTTGATTTGCTTATGTTTAATTTAGAATACCTATAGCCATATACATGCATGACCAGTTTCACCTAGTTATGGAGGTACCATAACCATAACATTAGAGGCACTGATGTTATGACTTCACCACGGTGGAGTGATTGCTCGTGGCGTTCCTTCAGCTTTTGGCTATTTATATTATATTTATCATGTGGGGCGTATGGGTGCATCCTAGTTACATATTTTCAGTCAGGATTTCATGGTGAATGTGGTATGTGCCTTGCAACCTTCACAAGGAGTTGATCCCTCCTACCCAAAAACCAGTATATTAAATTAGAGGCAGTCCCTCTAATTTGCATGATGAGGTCACCCCTCTAGGTATTCATGCATGGTGGATTTTCATGACCTATATTGGCTAATGGTAAAATATGATAAACAGTTTTTACAAGATAAACATAAGGCTTTTCAAACTATAAAACCAGTTTTATCAAGACTTAACCGGGTTACTCGGGACTTAGTTTCTTCCGCTGTTATATGTTATATGCTTATCCTATTCATGCTTTATTATATATCCGTGCACTGAGCGTATTGCTCAGCCGTTTTCCTTTTCTATGTTCCCAAAACGGCAGGTACTCAGGGGCGCTCGTAGACTTTAAGAGTACATGCATATGGACTGGAAGCTTTCTAGCCTTTCTTTACTTTATGCATTTCCTTTCTTTTGATACATTGCTATGGACATTGTTTAGTCCTTTCCTTTACTATACTTATGTTTGTGTGTGATGAGCTTTACTTTTGGACTACCGATGTTTGATTCCGGTATTTTCCTTTTATGGTCATGTAATGTTTAGACATTTTCCTTGTATGCTTTGATGAGACGCCATAATCGCATGTGACATTTCCATTATCAAAATGGGGTGTTACAATTATGGTATCAGAGCCAAGGCTTCGACCTGTAGGCTCTCAAATATGACCTGTGATTAGTGGGTAGTCACTACGGTCTTCCTAGAACTGACAGTTGTTTTCATGCATTCATCATTTTTTAGGCATACATATATATGTCATTGTCGTAGATTTATGACTAAGTAATGGTTGGTACAGGACTGGCCCTATTTAGTCGCATGTGTTTTATCGAAACTTTTAAATTTGGGACCGACCCATAGGCGTCCCCTCGCCATGTCTTTTGTTTTGGGTGAACTGACCATAGGCGTTCACTCTCGAGCATATAATAGTTTTCAAAAAACTGCATCATGCATTCATACACAAAATTTTCTTGCATAAATTTTTTCTCTTGAAATTTTGGTATAATTTTTTTTCATATATAGATATTTTATGTTTTGATCTGTTTAATCATATGTTTTATGTTATACTGTCATATGGTTCTCACACGCGAACAGGAACAGCTCAATGCTGCAATTCAAGCTGCTATGCAAGCTTTGCTTCCTCAACTGAGGAACGACATCAGGGCTAAAGTTCAAGCTGCCAACAATCAGCAGCATAATCAGGCACCTCCTCCTCCTCCTCCTCTAATGACATTAGCAGTATGGCTGGAGAGATTCAACAAGCTCCGTCCTCGAGCTTTTGAGAAGACAGATAGCCCCAGTGATGCTGAAAGCTGGTTGGCTCATATCGAGAAGATTTTCAATGCTATGGGTTATGACCCCGCATACAAGGCGAGGTTGGCATGCTATCGGTTCGAAGGCGATGTGCTAAATTGGTGGTTAGCACTGATGCAGTCTGAGGGTGGTGACGAGTGGGTTGCTGGTTTGACTTGGGCTCAGTTCAAGGACAGGGTGATGGAGCAGTTCTTTCCCAAGGCTGAGCAGGACAAGCTCAAGAGAGAGTACCATGGGATCCGACAGAGAGCTGGGGAGAATAGAAACGAGTTTATGCAGCGCTTTCTTCGCTTAGCTGGTTTCCTTGGTGCGGCTGCAGGTACTCCTGAAGAGCAGGCACACCACTTTAGGTGGGCTCTTCGCACATCGGTCGCGAACAATTTGGTGTGTGCTACGTTCAACATTGTAGCACAAGTGGCCGATTCAGCACGTAAGCTGGAGATGCTGCAAGAGAGAGATGAGTTCGGGGAAGCTGAGAGACCCGACAAGAGGTAAAACATTCGTATTCAAGCGGTGATCAATCCGTATACTTTCCATATATGTAAATTATTCATCTCTTTAAATGTATCTTCCAGGCAGAAAACTGGGGACCGGTCTCAGCCGGCTACTCAGCAGCAGCCTCATCAGCCCAAGGGAAACGGTCAGACTAACGACCGTTCTGCTACGGATAGGCGTGGTGGTAATGATAATTACCGCAACAACGCTGGACAATCCAACAGCAGCAAGTCCTAATACTTACGCATTTCATTATGATTTCATGTTATAACTCATTTTCTGACACTTTAGCGAAACTTCTACCAGGAACCATGGAAACGGTAGGGACCAGAACCAGAGAGGTTCACAGCCTAGCCGTCCAGCTATCACTGGTATTCAATCTTACGATTTTCCGCATTGTCCTTTGTACCATATTATCATGTCTTATGTAAAATGTTTTATCAGGTTCCCAGCCAGCCGGAGCACCTGCTGGAGGATTTACTCATCCTCTTTGCTCTACTTGCCACCGTAGGCACCCAGGGCCATGTCGCCGTAACACTGACGCATGCTTCAAGTATGGTCTTCCTGGCCATATCATGAAGGATTTCCGTAAGGACGAGATGGAGGGTACATCAGGACATGTTGATTCCAAGCCGCCTCCTACTACCGGGCGAGTCTACACGACATCTCGAGACCAGGCAACAAGTCTACAGGTACCATCACTGGAATCTTGTATATGTATGGTCAAGCTGCATGTGTTCTTTTCGATACGGGTGCTACGCACTCGGTTATTTCTACTGCTTATGCTAAGAACATTAGGATGCTCCCCATGCCACTAGAAAATAGGCTTACTATTTCCACGCCTTTGAGGGACTCTGTATTAATCACCCATGTATACAAGAGTCTTCCCCTAGAATTTGACGATAAGGTTCGACCTGTTGACGCACTTCCGCTGGACATGAATAACTTCGACATGATTTTGGGCATGGGTTGGCTATCCAAGCATCAAGCTACCATAGATTACCATTCATATCGAGTTATCTTCGGTGATGTTAATGCACCAGAGTACATTAATAACGGGTTCATACCCGGACAGTCTATACAAGTCATATCTACCCTGCAAGCGCGTGCACTACTGTCACATGGCTGCGAGGGTTATCTAGCTACGGTTCATGACGAGACTGCTTTTATACATGGTCTCATCGTCCAAATCGGGCTTAAAATGTATAAAATATCATTAATTATACCAAATATATGCTCGTGTTTGTTACTTGTGTATTTTTAGGTACGGATATTGAGGAAATGGCAAAAGATCACAAGAATCAATCAAAAACGAACATTGGAAACGAAGCCGCACAATGAACCGGGCCCAAGTTTGGATTCTACAAAAATACCCTTGAAGAATTGAAGATTGGCAAGTTTGGTCCCTCAAATTTTGAAGATTAACACTTTATACCCCTCAAATATTCAAAATTATGAATAGGGTCCCTAAAGTTTGAAGATATTACAAGATCAGTCCTTGAAGAATGAAGAAAGTACAAGAAAGCCCTTGGAAAAAGTTTGTACACAACTTGTGCCAAAAATGACAAGTTGTGTAAAGTTGTTACAAGTGTATTTGGGCGTTGATGGCTTTTATTACAACATGAAGACAAGAGGAAACATGGGGGGGCAATTCTGCCAGACCATCAAACTTCTCTCATCTAATCATTTTTACAAATCATCACCACCAACCAATCACACGCCACCCTCACTCCATGTCACCTTTCACCCACATTTTTTAAAAATCAGATTTAATTAATCTAATTACTTTTGGTGGAAAACACGTTTTTTAAAAACTTAATTAACCCAAACAGATTACAACACCCCCTAAACCACCCATAAACCCTAAAAACCCCAGGGTCAATTAGACTAAAAACAAAGGGTTTTTGCTCCATCTCTTCCAGAATGTTAATTACCCTTATTGTCACCAAAACCCACATCCCTAATCCACCCCAGACACACCCATGTGACCCCCCAAGATTCCCCTGCACACGTCTTTTTCCCCCAACCCCAATGAGGAGACCAAATGAACGTATGGATGAATCTCCTTGGTCCCCAAGTCCAAACCAACGCCCAAGATCATCTCATCTAGCTGGCTTTCACTCTCAAGCTCACATGAATCCGAATTTGACCAAGACTCCAAGACTTTTCAAAGGGCAACTTTGGCATTTCAGAGATTAGGGTTTAGCTTCTAGTATTTTCCTATTAGTAGTATAAATATGGACGGATTGTGTCCATATTTCTTTGTTCCAGATTTTTTCAAGTTATTGTAATTCCTTTTAAAATTTTATAAAATTGGTGTTTTTGGTGAATTATAACTCCTTTTATTATTTTTAAAGTTTGGTATTAGCTTGATAAGAATCTGAGTTCCATATTTCTTTTGATAAACATTTGGTGTTTATTCAGTTTTCAAAAAGGTTCAAAAGGTTTCATTAGTTTTCAGAAATCCAAGAATTTCAAGAAGTGAAAGTGGATTGATATTCTTGGATTCCTGAAGTTGTACTAGTTTCAAAGTTTCATTGGCTCAAGGTTTTTGAAAAGGTTTTAAAAGGTTTCAGAAAATCATATTGGTGTGTATCTTGCTTGTTCTTATTTTCTCTTAGCAGGATTCCATTGGAGTTCTTGTTTGTCCAAGGGTCAGCTCAGGTCCGGACCTGATAGGAGGTGGCTAAGCTGCCACTAAGGGACCTGGATGTAGGTCCCTTAAGGTAAAATCCCTCATTCCAATTTCATTTTCAGTCAATTGTGGTTTATGTGATTTTTGCATGTAAACTTGTTATGTGTTGGTTTTAGTGCTTTATATTGCTGATATAAGGTGTTTTATGCATGTTAGATTAGTTTGGGTGTCACTTGATTTGATTTGCTTGTTAAAAATTCAAATCTGAAATTTAAAGGAGTGTTTGGATTTGCAAGTTAATTGAGATTGGTGAAAGATTTTTGGGTTACAATCTGTCTAGAAACACTTCTTAGGTTGTAGGTTTGTGATATAAGTGTTTAGGTCTCAGCTTGGTAAGGTTTTAAAGTAATTTGTAAGCTCAAAATTTGGAAAAGAGGTAAAAAACAGTCTAGTGCTTTGTCTGCCTGAATTTTTGATGAATTTGTGCCTCAACTTGTGCTCATTGCTAGATCATAGGCTTAAGTAGGGTTTTCAATCAGTTATATGCTATTTGGTGGATTTGTGTGCAAATTTTGGAGGTTTGAAATTCGTTTTTGAGCAAGTAAAATAGGGCAACTGTTCATCAGACACATAAGTGATTTATCAGAAACATTAGGTGCTTGTTTTGTGTGATTCTTGCTAAGTGATTGTTGTTTTTTGTGTTTACTCAGACTCCCCACAACCCAATTGGTGTGGGGTGCCTTGTGGTCCAAAGAAAACCAAGCACTAGGGCTTTCCTAAGCTCTTAGGTCAACTGACCAGCAAAATACACTACCAGTGGGAACTCCTTTCCCACTGCTAGTTCATTTGTTTCCCCTGCTAAGCAAAAGGACAAAAGTCCAGCAACATGTCACTATCAGATTTTGTTTTTTTGTCTTTTGTGGGTGAAAATTAGAGTTAGACCTTCAAACCAATTTTGTTATTTTTCTAATTTAATTTAGGATTTTTCTGTTTAATTAGTTTTTATTCTACTGTTCATCTGCTATTTTTTAGGTTTTATAGCATTTTTAATTAACTTTTAAAGTTTCTGTTTTTGTCTTTTAGTGCCTAAAATTGGTATTTTTCAGATTTAACAATTTTCCTAGACTTAGAATAATATTTTAAGAGTTTTAGTATAAAAAGTTTTCACTGTTCATCTTTTTATTAATTTTTAGAATTAAATTAAGTTAATTAGGGTTTTATTTTTAACTAGTTTTGTCTTTTAGTGAAAAATTTAATATTTTTCAATCTTTTTCATTTTCTACTGTTCATTAGAGTAATTTAGGATTTTTAAAATTGGTAAATTATTTTTAGCATTATTTTATCATTTTTATAATTATTTTAGTTTTAAAATAGTTTTTAGTGATTTAAAAATAGAAAAATAGTTTTTAAAAATTAGGAAAAATACTTTTTAGTCTTTAGATAATATAAGTAAGTTATTTGTTCAATAAAATCATATTTTGGACATTTTGATTAATTATATTTGATTTTAGGTCTTTAATTAGCATTTAAAATTGAATATTTAATTAATAAAAGATTTTAAAATATTTTTATTGGATTTTATTTCTTATTTATATTATTTTGGACTTGTTTTAGCTTTTAATTAATTTTTAGGTTTTAAAATTTTTATTTTGTAGTTTTTTACGGTTTTACGTGAACGCGTTTTCGTCTTAGCTCGATCCGTCTTCGTAACCGTCTTTCTTTCTCATCTCTATTTTCTTTTCTTTTCTTAATAAAATCACAAACATAAATCAATTCAATTCATAACACACTAGCCTCCTCGAGAACGAACTCACTTTTAGGGTCATACACACACGGTTTTCCTAAATCGTCGTGCACGCTTGCCCTATATTTTAGTTGCTTGTTTTTCCTAAAGCAAGTATCTAATTTTACAACAATCATTTTTTGGCGCCGCTGCCGGGGAGGCGTGTTGTGTTTTGATTGAACAATTGTTGTTTTTTTTATATAGCCATAAATAGTATTTGTATTAGTAGCACTCTACTAATACGTATTATCGTTTTTTGTTTTTTGTGAATATTATTACTATATTGTATACGTAGAACAATAAATTCACAAGTACTCCAAATACGTGAGCAATCACAACCTTGATTCGGGATTTCATCACTCGATCATTGTATTCGAATCTCAAACCAAAGAAAAAGGCAAAAATAGATAAATACTTTCGTGAAGCTTAATCTTGAAAATACAAACTATAAGGTGGGTATAAGGCGGTTGTATTTCACAACCTAAAGGAAAAAGGCTCTTAAGTGCTCTGTGCCGCCTCGTTTCCTCCGCTTGCTTGTGCGTATTTGATTTTGTGAGTGAATCGAGGGTTTTGCCGCCCAAAGTATTATTACATATCATATATATTTTCTTGGTTTCTATTGATTAAACCCTCTTGAACGATTTGGTGTTCCACCATCGTTCTAAAGTCATCGAAGGCGTTCACTTCACGTGATCGTTTTCATTCCTTGAGGCTTCTTTAATCAAGAGATTTGATTAAGGAGGAGATTTGTAGATTTTTGTCTACCTAATACATTCACCAATTTCCAAAAAAGTTAATAACATCAAAAACCACAAAAAATTGAAAAACACAAAATACCAAAAAGAATCTTCTTTGCTCGTCTCCTCGTTGTACGTGACGTTTATGCTAACTCGAAATCAAGCAAAACGTGCACGTAGACGAAAGAACAAAACTCCCACTCCAACTCATTCTAGTGAGGAGTCTCCTATTGACGAACCCATTGTACGAGAAGCACCAACCATGGCGAATCGAACTATGATGGAGTTACTTCAAGCACCCACCGAGGGTTATGGAGAAGCTATTGTGATTCCCGCTATCCTTGCGGAGAATTTTGAGGTGAAAACGGGTTTGTTGTCAATGATCCAAAACAACAAATTCCGTGGTGATGAGAAGGACAATCCCCACAACCATATCCGCCAATTCAATCGTCTTACCGCCACTTGCAAATTCAAGGATGTCTCGAATGACTCGATTAAGATGATGCTTTTTCCGTATTCCTTAGCGGGGCCCGCTAAAATTTGGTTAGAGAAAGAGCCACCCAATTCTATATTGACGTGGAAGGATCTCGTTTCAAAGTTCGTGAACCAATTTTTTCCGCCCTCTAAGACTACGTATTTGACAAATGAGATTTCTAAATTTTCACAAGAATCAAATGAAAGTTTTTCAACGGCTTGGAATAGGTTTAAGGAAATGTTACATGAATGTCCTCATCACGGTTTTTCCGACTTACACCAAATCGACACGTTTTACAATGGACTTAACGATCATGAAAGAGATTATTTAAATGCCGCCGCGGGTGGTAATTTTTTGTGTAAAACGGTTGAAGAAGCTTTGGTCATAATTGAGAATAGGTCTAAGGTTTATAGCCCTCGTCACACACCGAGTGTTGCCAAATTGGGCTCGTCATCATCGTCTCGTAGTATCAATGCTTTACAAGATGAAGCTAATGAGGAAAATCGGTTTTTCGATAGATTTGCTAAACTTATGAACCATTGGAAGAATCAAGAAGCTTCAAATTCCGCTTCGGTTAAAGCGGTTTCTAAGAGTTGTTTGTCGTGTGGTGGAGCTCATGATCTTTCCGAGTGCATTACCGCGGATGGTAACACTTCGAGTGCTTATGTAGCCACGGGAACTTATAACCAAATCGGTCAAGGTTCCCGCCAAAATCAAGCTCCACCAAACCAAAATGCTAATAATTATCGAAACAACAACCAAGGTGGAAATTACCAAGGAAATCAAAGGAATTATAACAAAGGTAATTATCAAAGTGGTAATGGGCAAATTTCAAACCAAAACCAAAACCGTGATTTTCAAACTTCTACTCAAGGTTTTCAAAACGATCACACCAAAAATCTTCAAGGAGAATTTTTGAATTATGCAAAGGCTAATGATGCTAAGTTTGACAACATGCAACGTGCAATGGTTAGCTTAAGATCCGAGTTGAAAAACGAGCTTAAAAATGAACTTGCTAATGAACTTAAAACTCATGCTAATAAAATGGAAGGAAATGTCCAATGACTCCAACAAAATCAACAAAAAATGGAGCAAGGTCAACATGAGATTAAGCAAGAATTGTTAAAAGCGGATACTAGGCAATCTAAGTTTGAAGACCGAATGGGAAAAATGTTTGAAGCTATCATGTGTAAGCCCTCTTCTTCGGGTGGTCTTCCTAGTGATACCATCGTGAACCCGAAAGGAGAATTGAAGGTTGTTGCTAATCGTAGTGGTAAAACTTTCAACGAACCCATTTCTCATCCAAGTACTTCTATGGAGAAGGAAAAAGAGAAAGAACCCGAGGTGTTGGTTGAAAAGGAGCACATTACAAGCCCACGAAGTACCGCTCAAACCATACCTACGGTTGAACCTATACCAATCATGGAACCCGAGATTCCAAGGCCGATGCCTATGCCTATGCCCCAACCCACACCACCCTTACCCTACCCTTCAAGACGAGACAAGGAAAAGGCACAAGAACGAAATAATTATCAATTTGAACTCTTTATGAAAATGTTTCGTGACTTGCATTTCAATATAAGTTTTGCCGACGCCTTAGTCATGATGCCTCGATTTGCCGCGAACTTCAAAAGTATGTTGAATAACAAAGAAAAATTGCAAAAATCGTCTAGTTGTTCATCGGTTTTTCTAAGCCGCATACCTCAAAAAGTCGATGATCCTGGAAAGTTTCTAATCCCATGTGCTATACAAGACATGGAAGAATGCTACGCCTTGGCCGATCTTGGTGCTAGTATTAATTTGATGCCTCTTGAGATTTTTAAATCGCTCAATCTTCCAAATCTCACTCCTTCAACTATGTCAATCGAAATGGCCGATCATTCTACGATTCTAGCTTGTGGAGTTGCCGAGGACGTCTTTGTGAAAGTTGGAAAGTTCTACTATCCTGTAGACTTAATTATTGTTGACATTCCTATCGATCCTAAAGTTCCGTTAATTTTAGGTCGATCTTTTTTGGATACCTCGAGAGCACTTATCGATGTGCATGCAAGAAAAATCACGCTTCGTTTCAATGAGGAAGAACTCATCATTAACGCAACCCAAAACTCCACTCTTTCTCATGTGTATTCTATCACATCTTTGTACAATGTCAATTCCACCAAAAACATTTGCAAAAAGATTTCAAATAGAGTTTTAGGAGTTGTTGAGAAAAATGAAGTTCCGTCCCCTCCGCCGGTGGAGGTTAAGAGTGTTAAGCCTACGATTCCAATCTCGAGTGATTCTTCGGATGATGAATACGTTGATCCCGATGGGGAGGTTTTCTTTGTTGACAAAAGATTTGAAAACTTACCACCACCTAAACCAAAAAGATTTCAAAATGTGAGAATTTTTAGTGTGACTAACATTGCTTTAGATACACCAAATATTTTTGACATAATCAAATCGGGTTTTCACAAGGAGAGTTTAAAAGATGAAAAAGGAAAAGATTTTAAATGTGATTTAAAAGATTTTTCTACAATTCTAACTCTGTCATCACCACGTGTTTTGAGTACTACAAGCTCGTCTTCTCCTTTTGACGATGCTTTGTGTGGACTTAGTGTGGGGGAATCACCTTATGTTCCCTCCCCTTTCTCCACCGAGGACGAGATATTTGATCCTGGAATTGCTTATAAAGGGAAATCTCGGTCTTCCACCGATGCAATAAATGGAAAATCTTTTCATTTGATTGGTGCGAGTCTACCTCGAGTAGCTCATGTTTTTAGAGACTTACCCATTGTCCCACCCTTCTATTTCTCATCTCTTTTCTTGAAACTCTTTGAGTTTATGTTGACCATTGATGAAGTGGCGTTGATTTGTTTTTCCAATGAAAACGAGAACGCCATCTTCGATCCCGGTATTTTGCACCATCAAAGGACTTAGTCCTTTATACCGGTTGTTTTTGGGCCTTGTTTATCATGTAAGCCCCACTAAAAATTGACCACACCATGATTATCCCTAAATGATCACATTTATGGGGATTCGAGTCGAGCTTTTGACTCGGTTATCAAAAACAAGGTGCCTCGTAGGGGAGACCCATGCTTATCCATGTACATATTATTGCTTTCTAATTAGTTAATGTGAGGGGATTTGTGCCCTTCCAACCTTTGTTCCGTGGATGTTTGTGCGTTGTGGTTTTTAGATCATGATCTTCACGATTGGAGCCTCTCGTGTTCGTTTTATGGGAGCACTCGATCATTGCTTTGGAGACATTTCTCAATATCCAAATGATATATCCTTATATGTTCTAACCTTTGGTTTATAGCACACTTCATAAACGACTATTAATTTAATGGTTACACCCTTTCCATGCTAGATTAGGCATTCGACTACGTCTCTAGTATGGGGGTGTTTGCACCCCTAGACTCGAAACATTGAGGACAATGTTTAACTTTAGTATGGGGGGTGAATAGATACTTGCCTTGCCAAACCTTCACGCTTTCCAAAGTTTATCTTTTTGTTTATCGTTTTGTTGCAAAATAAGGCTAAAAATGGCCAAATTTTAAAATTTTTCTCATGTTTTATAAGTGTTTGAAGACACGAATGTAGATTTTCCGATGGCGAGAATAAGAGTAATTTTTTACTCGACCGTGCGTGTTGAGCACTTAGCTTTGATTCCTTAACTTATATTAGGCTAAGTCTCTTAGATGAGGACGGGAAATGATAGAGTTAATTATAAGTTACTATGCTAAACGTAGAGTACTCGTATTCTTTCAAAAACTCATGTGTTCTCGTTATTTGCTTATTCTCCCTTCGCATGTATATATTTTTTGCTTAATAAATATGGACTTAGCGGTTTAGTTAGGATTGTTGGGTTTCTAGTCTTTTCTAGTAGCTTCCGTGTAATTAAATTGGGAAGACATTAAGATATCGCCAGCGTCACGGTTTTGAAGTATTGGCAACCCGAATAATCGAAAGCTTCACCTAATAATAAGATTTCAAGTGCTCACCTAAATCTAGCAAACAATTTGAAGCCCCACAAGGCCGAAAAATCTATGCAAAATTGAAAGTGAATCAAGCCTTAATCTTCGAAGCTTTAAAGATCCAAAATTCGCTTTAGCGTGAGGATATACGTCTTTGGCTAACAAAACCACCGATGAGGCGGATAATAAAAGGCAAGGCAAGACCGAAGTCATAATAAAAGCTTCATGGCGAAGTTGAATAAAAGATGGAGGTAAACCAAAGATAATAAGGCCCTTCCGTTAGGGGGCATATAAAAGTCTTGGTAATAAGTCTCATGTTCAAAAGCGTTATAAAACCGTGTTTATCGATTCTTCTTGTCAACTTAATTTTTTAACATCGTTGTCTATTAGGAAGGGTTATTGATTTGATGGTCTTAGTTACACCGTTAGGACTCTATTTTTAGACCTAAATCTCTATTATCGCATAAGTCAACAATGTATCCTCGTGATCATTAAGACATAATAAAATATAAGACATACAACTTAGGAATAATGGGAGAATAAGTACGTGATTAGGGCATATGAGTAGTGTTAGCATTACTAACTTATAATGACAATGATCTCGTTGCACGCTTGGCATGGAATTGGAGTGAAAATCGAGGACGACGAAATTATTTCTAACGAAGCATTCACTTGTTCTTGTTCTATGAACCTAAACATCCCATTTTGCGATGAAAATCATACATTATGTCTAAAACGTAAGTAGTAGTAGTATAGCTAGTTTATCATTCCAATAAAGTGAATAAAATTGAATTTTGGAGGTGCTATGATACTTTATTCTAGCATTGCGTGAGGGCACGGCAATGGTTTAGTATGGGGGAGTGATGAGACTGTTTTTATACATGGTCTCGTCGTCCAAATCGGGCTTAAAATGCATAAAATATCATTAATTATACCAAATATATGCTCGTGTTTGTTACTTGTGTATTTTTAGGTACGGAAATTGAGGAAATGGCAAAAGATCACAAGAATCAATCAAAAACGAACACGGGAAACGAAGCCGCACAATGAACCGGGCCCAAGTTTGGATTCTACAAAAATACCCTTGAAGAATTGAAGATTGGCAAGTTTGGTCCCTCAACTTTTGAAGATTAACACTTTATACCCCTCAAATATTCAAAATTATGAATAGGGTCCCTAAAGTTTGAAGATATTACAAGATCAGTCCTTGAAGAATGAAGAAAGTACAAGAAAGCCCTTGGAAAAAGTTTGTACACAACTTGTGCCAAAAATGACAAGTTGTGTAAAGTTGTTACAAGTGTATTTGGGCGTTGATGGCTTTTATTACAACATGAAGACAAGAGGAAACATGGGGGGGCAATTCTGCCAGACCATCAAACTTCTCCCATCCAATCATTTTTACACATCATCACCACCAACCAATCACACGCCACCCTCACTCCATGTCACCTTCCACCCACATTTTTAAAAAATCAGATTTAATTAATCTAATTACTTTTGGTGGCAAACACGTTTTTTAAAAACTTAATTAACCCAAACAGATTAAAACACCCCCTAAACCACCCATAAACCCTAAAAACCCCAGGGTCAATTAGACTGAAAACAAAGGGTTTTTGCTCCATCTCTTCCAGAATGTTAATTACCCTTATTGTCACCAAAACCCACATCCCTAATCCACCCCAGACACACCCATGTGACCCCCCAAGATTCCCCTGCACACGTCTTTTTCCCCCAACCCCAATGAGGAGACCAAATGAACGTATGGATGAATCTCCTTGGTCCCCAAGTCCAAACCAACGCCCAAGATCATCTCATCTAGCTGGCTTTCACTCTCAAGCTCACATGAATCTGAATTTGACCAAGACTCCAAGACTTTTCAAAGGGCAACTTTCGCATGTTAGAGATTAGGGTTTAGCTTCTAGTATTTTCCTATTAGTAGTATAAATATGGACGGATTGTGTCCATATTTCTTTGTTCTAGATTTTTTCAAGTTATTGTAATTCCTTTTAAAATTTTATAAAATTGGTGTTTTTGCTGAATTATAACTCCTTTTATTATTTTTAAAGTTTGGTATTAGCTTGATAAGAATCTGAGTTCCATATTTCTTTTGATAAACATTTGGTGTTTATTCAGTTTTCAAAAAGGTTCAAAAGGTTTCATTAATTTTCAGAAATCCAAGAATTTCAAGAAGTGAAAGTGGATTGATATTCTTGGATTCCTGAAGTTGTACTAGTTTCAAAGTTCCATTGGCTCAAGGTTTTTGAAAAAGTTTTAAAAGGTTTCAGAAAATCATATTGGTGTGTATCTTGCTTGTTCTTATTTTCTCTTAGCAGGATTCCATCGGAGTTCTTGTTTGTCCAAGGGTCAGCTCAGGTCCGGACCTGATAGGAGGTGGCTAAGCTGCCACTAAGGGACCTGGATGTAGGTCCCTTAAGGTAAAATCCCTCATTCTAATTTCATTTTCAGTCAATTGTGGTTTATGTGATTTTTCCATGTAAACTTGTTATGTGTTGGTTTTAGTGCTTTATATTGCTGATATAAGGTGTTTTATGCATGTTAGATTAGTTTGGGTGTCACTTGATTTGATTTGCTTGTTAAAAATTCAAATCTGAAATTTAAAGGAGTATTTGGATTTGCAAGTTAATTGAGATTGGTGAAAGATTTTTGGGTTACAATCTGTCTAGAAACACTTCTTAGGTTGTAGGCTTGTGATATAAGTGTTTAGGTCTCAGCTTGGTAAGGTTTTAAAGCAATTTGTAAGCTCAAAATTTGGAAAAGAGGTCAAAAACAGTCTAGTGCTTTGTCTGCCTAAATTTTTGATGAATTTATGCCTCAACTTGTGCTCATTGCTAGATCATAGGCCTAAGTAGGGTTTTCAATCAGTTATATGCTATTTGGTGGATTTGTGTGCAAATTTTGGAGGTTTGAAATTCGTTTTTGAGCAAGTAAAATAGGGCAACTGTTCATCAGACACATAAGTGATTTATCAGAAACATTAGGTGCTTGTTTTGTGTGATTCTTGCTAAGTGATTGTTGTTTTTTGTGTTTACTCATGTAACAATCGCGAATTTTGAACTATTTATTTTAATGTTAAACGTGACGTTTACGGGTTAGACATGTACGTCTATTGAAATCCCCGATTGTTTCCGCGTAAAACGTGTACAAATAACAAATTTATATTGAGTGATCACCATTTTCAAGGAGCCACTTCCCTGGGTAAAATTTATCGTTTATACATATATGTTAAACCGAGATTTGTGACATCAAATGCGCCTCTTGACAACCTAGAAAAATTTGTGCCGATAAAATATTTATAGTTTACATGAAATGCTTATTTTAGCTTGAACTATTTTTATCTTCATCTTAATGTCAACACAATTAAATTTAATTAAGATCGAAACTTATTCCGTGTATTTCGGATATCACCCCGCCAACAATCTGACACTAGACAATTAATGCCAATTTATGATTTTGGTATTTCTATTTATATAGTGTCATGTAAACTATTTCATAGAGCCGTTGAATAAAACATGTAACTATATAAAAATATATGTAACATACCCGATACCCCGAATAAATAAACTAGCACCTCTATACATTACTAATACATTTTTTTTCACTTTCCCATATCTCTCATTGACTTTGTATAACAGCTAAAACTAGTACCCTTCCACCATAAAACTTTTACTTGAGAAATTAAAACATGTACACAGTACCAAACAAGGATGACCATAAACTCTAAAGTCATCCATACATTTTGTCCAAGAAACTTTCTTAGAAAACCCAAGAAGTGTCGACATTTTGATACCTTGTATTTCCCCAAACCCACGTGACCTACTATCAATCAATGTACTATTTGTCTCCCTTAACTCATTTATCCCAACTAATGATGTCACAATGGAACTAAGATAACCTAACTAGATAGTTACCTCTCTCTTTTTCTTCTATAAATTCCTTCTCTTTCTCTTTGTGTTTCCACCAAAAACAAGCACTAAACACAGTGTATCCCTCTTCTTTCTGGACGCGCCGTCGCGCAGTAAACGACACCAACACCGAATTCCTTTGTTCTTTGGTCGACGATAACGAGCAGGAGAACGACATCATCGTTTCATTCTTGGTGATGCTCACACGAATAGTCAAGAAGCGACAGTGAATCCGAGTTCACTATGGTTATATTTGGCCTTCAAAGTAGTGTATGGATTTGTGTTCGTTAGGGGTATCGACGAAAAATAGTTAGATTCGGTTTACGCGATGCATACAAACCCACTGTGAGTGTACTCATCATTAATACTCCATTCTTCTTATTAGCTTTGTGTATGAGTCCCGTCCCATGGTTGTGCTTGATGAATCTTAAAACCTAAATGTAGCTTTTGTATGTTTCAATTAAAAACAATGAACGATGAACAACTCTACTATTATAATAACGTTGTGGTCATTGATTGGGTTAATTATATTAAACAAGATGAACTAGTTATCTTACAGTATTTGAAAGAGTGTAACAGAAAAGAAGCGTGCATATGTATATTTTTGTATAAGGCTTTTTGAATGAAAATAAGGAGCATGACTTTTGTGGTCGAAAAATATAAGTTATTTTGGGTCGCAACGCGACCTCTTCCGACCCAGTTTTGACCCACGAAACGACCTTGTCCCGAGACGGTTAGACAACAAAATTTGTAGACGACCATGTCGTCTACACGGGCATACTTTTGGTTTGGTCCAAAAGTCGTTATCGGGAACCGTAAGTGAGATCGAAAATGACTCGTTAAATACTTTCCTTTTAAATTGGTTTCACGACCCTTACTTCGAACACAATTTTAACCCATCATACTACCTCGGTTTATAAAACTTAAAACATCGACTTTTAGACCACGTGGCTAGCTACCCAACGGTACTTATGGTTTACTCCGCAAGCTACTAACGAACCCGTTATACTTGCCGAAAAACTTACGACATCCTTTGGTTTCGAAGCGTTTTCTGTACAAAACACGATTCAAATTTCAAATTCACTTTTAGTACATGTTTCATGTCTGCCTTACATGAAACATGTTTCACTTTATGAAACTATTTTATTTTTTAATTTAATATTTGTAAAATTTTATATAATTAATATATTTATAATAAAAATATAAAGTGTATTTAAGTTATTTGACCCGTCAAATGCCATCGCTAAATAAACTGCTCCGACAACATAACTTTCAATATTTTTAAATATATCCCGATTAAATGACCACACTTTTATTAAAACGTTAAACCCTCACAAGTGTTAAAAACTATCGATTTGTTTAAATAACTCAAGCACATACTAGGGGACTAAATGCTACGTTTATCTTCGTTATGCTTGTATAGTGATACATAGCTTATTTAATTTAGATTTCGGATTGTTTCGAGCTATTATTTCTCCATGTCTACGTTGTGCTATTATACCGTTGCTATTGCTTCGAGGTGAGTTTCATAGCCCCACTTTTTACATGTTTTAATATACTTTTGGGGTGAGAACATTGCTTATTTTTACGGATGAACATAAGTGCTAAAACTTGATACGTTTGCCTACATGATGTCTAAGTCCCCGATATCCTAAGTTGCTTTTAGCCCACTATCATGAACCGTTAATTACTTGTGTGTAAGCGCAAATGTTATGGATAGATCTATTGGGACTGACCTCCCTATCTAATTGTGACTGTGTGGTCAAATTAGATACACTTACATTTGAATCCTCACAGATGCTCTAGGATAGGTATCTGCTTTGGGCTCTTATTATATTGTTGGTTAATGCCTCGGTGTCATGAGCTTAGACGTAGGAATACAAACGTATATTTTTTTTGATTATAACCTTGTTTGGTTATATGCCGGTTGCCTGATTAAATCTTATGGTTCATCACACTTATTTATAACTAAACCTATGAACTCACCAACCTTTGTGTTGACACTTTAGCAATGTTTTTCTCAGGTATCAAGACGGAGGAGTGACGTGGTTGGGCTATAGAGATAAATAATTTGTCGTGACTATCTTTTGAGAACGTGAACACTTATTTTATGTCTTCAAAAATTAGTTTATTCTATAATGTTGTATCAAATGCTTCCGCACAATTTTATTTAAGTTTAATGAATTTAAAATGACTTTTAATGTCGTTCTTTATAATCTATTTCTCATGGTAGTCATGACCGTCGCACCCCATACTGTTCCCTTACTCTGATAAATTGGGGGTGTGACAGATTGGTATCAGAGCTGTGGTTATAGAGAACTAGGTTACTTTTATAAAAATCATTTTTACGAACGTTTTGGTAAAAAATAAAATTTTATGAAAAGATTAATGCTAGACTATAACCGTTTCTTATCTCCATGGGCCACTTCACTCCACGTCTTCGATACAAGTAAGTTGTAACTTTAAATAGTTTATGAATTTTGCCATGCTAAGTTTTGAACTTGAGTGCTACGTGTTATTAACATTAAGTATTCCCTTTCCTTGTTTGAATGATCCCTATGTACGATATACTTATAGGAATGTGTACTAAAACGATTTTTATGTTGAAATAAAATACCCGACATCCTTGTTTGGATTGTTATACTACTCAGGTGGATTGTGCCATATTCATTTGGTTTGTGCCTTATTTGGTTTGTGGCATATATAAATGGTTGTGCCATATTTATTTGATTTGTGCCATAAATATATGGTTTGTTCCATATGTATATTTTGGGATTAAACATATGCATATTTATGCCTCACATATTTTAAATAGTCTGCGGGACTATTATCGACTATCGAAACATTTTTGTGTTTCATATCACTATATGCCGAATTAAAAATATCATCACGATTCCTAGAACGAAAAATAATATGAATGTATTTATTTACCATGGGTTTGGTAGTATGTTAATTTGTAGTAATACTTGAATCAAGCGGTGCTATTATAAAAGTCGAGCGGAGCAACTATTTATTGGGTCCGATAAATTGTTACTCCACTAAACATTTATAGTAGACTCGGTTGAGGAAGAGTGACCTACATTAATTAACGGTTTGGAAAGTAAGATTGAATACATAAATTATCATAGCGAATTATTGTTTCGCTCATTTTGAGCACGAACAAGGAACGACGACGCCGTCACTATTTATAAGAAAACATATGACGATACAACACCTTATATAAGTACTACCTTGTAACGCTCCAAAAAGTACTACAATTCAAAGAACGAATAATATTTCTCAATATGAGAACTATACCTAAATACGCCGACACGTAAGTTGAGTGGTTACCGAAGAAAAATTTCGTTTGAGATAAATTATGCTAAGACGAATCTAAAATTTTTAGGCCATTGATTGCGACTAGGTTATCAGGAGTTTACTATAAATTACAAAGTTATGATACCGATATAAGAGATGGATCCCTAGTTAAAATGGATTTTCCAATTTCTACATCAAAGGGGCTATCGCATGTCGCAAAGTTGAGAACCCCAGATTTGAAATGTGGCCACCTATTGGAAAATTTAATTTCAGAATGATTGATGATCAGTCATGAGTGAACCCAAAACCAAGACAAATCATCAAAAATGTTAAGAGGTATAACAATACTTAACAAGGTCTCAAGACTGTTCTTGTTTGATTGGGTTACGAGACTAGGTTAAGTGCAAGTCGTTACACAACTTAGGGTTTTCGATGAGTTTTCTTGAAGATGGGTAAGACTCAGGAATTTAGATGTTGCGCGATAAGTTTGATCGTTAAGTTATAACATAATTTCTAAGTTATGTGTAGGTTTAAATCGACGTTAAATTATGTGAGTAATATCTAGTAATTACGGGTACAACGCAAGACGAGAACCAAATAATCGAGACACTTGAGATAGAATAGAGCATAATCAAAACTCAGAGAAATTCTTGTCATGGAATTTAGTAATTGATTAGATTAAACAAATTGAAAAATTTTGGAATAAAAACAAATTGAACAATTCTTGTGATGAATATTTTGTGATAAAATTTTAGTACTTGATTCGTTCAAATCAAATTTAACAATTTTTCAAGGTGTAAAAATTATCGAAAGTGTACGAACTAGCAAAACTAACTTAAGGAAAGACATAATAATGAACAAGAACTAGTACGGGCTATGTTATCCATAAGCCTACCAAACCTCAAAAGCATACTTACTCATCCGAGTTACAAGTAGTAGACGTTTAGCAAGGGAAATTTGCACAAAAATAAGCGTCGGAGAAAACCTAAATTGATGAAAGAATTGATTAAGGATAACTATAATTATCCGTCCGTGAATAATCACTATTAAGAGAAAGTACAAATAATAAGTATGTGGAAGAGCATGTTAGAGGACTTTAACATCCCACAATTCACTTGTTATTTTCCATGTAAGGGCTAATTGGACATTTAAGTAGGCCTACGGAATGATTGTACGAGAACTTATTTTAAATAATAGAAAGTTTACAAGACATCATTCTGATATTTCTTGTTTATGGAACTTATGAAACAACATACCTTATCTCTGCCTACCTAATTACCGTTCTCTTCTAATTGCGACGGGTGAATTTTGAAATTGCCTCTCATTCCTTTTGTCATTTTACCATCCGGAACTGACAAGGAATTACCCCCATCCGGGGAGTAAATCATGACCGTTACGGATAACGAGCAAGAATTCACCAGTTATGACACTAAATATCATAACGAGGAAACCTTCAGAAATTCATATTATCCCCACTGTTACCATACCATTTTCAACTCCTATACCTTTACAATTACCCAAAACGTCCAAAAAAAAAAAGTCGGTCATATCTTTTTTTACTGCCACCGAATCCTAACACTACTACTTATCCAAATAGTGGGACTATTCAATAAACAACTAAGCGCGATGCAGAAGTTGTGATAGCCCGACTAGAGGATGCTGGACGTGACATGGATGCCCTTGGCACAAATGATGAGGATAAGTATCTATTGATAGCAAAATCGCGAAAGTCTCTTGCAGTTACAGAGACCGCAATTGCAAAGAGAGTAGATGATGCTGAAGCTAAGGAGGCTGAAGATCGAGCTCAGATTCAGGAAATCCTACGCCATCTAGGCCTTTGGGATGTAGCACCTTTCTAATAAAAATGTGATGTTTTGTAATAAAATCTCTACGTTTTGTCAAGACTAAAAGAAGTCATTCATTCGTTTGAATGAAAACTTTGTACTCTAAGGTTTGAAACTATGAATGGAACCTAATTCAAGGATTAAATGAACGAATTTTTATAATATGTTCTCTCGATGATTGTATTACAATAACTTTGAGGAAAACTCAGTCGATTTGGAATAATCGTTGATTTGATAACCATGAAGGAACTAACTAAGGATTTGTATATCCAAAGAATTTAAAATGTCACACGTAAAGCAAAGATAAAACCACGAGAACCTTAAGGAAATAATTCACCATCAATATTAGAACGTCATTAAGACAGCCAACTCATTCGATGTTAGTATTCGTACTAACATTCAAACTTTGAGCATGTGCTCAGGAACTAAGGAAACAAGGGTTAATCTAGTTAACCCTCTTGACCTCGAAAGATCTTTTCAAAAACCAAGCGGACTTGCGCTGGTTGTGAAAGAAAATGACTCTACGAGAAGAAGTAATCCCTTGTCGAGAAGCAATCCAATGTTGGACTTAGAAAGGCATGTTGAAGGGAGGATTATCCCTCATCATCCAACTAGACCAAAGAAACTACCCTGGCAGGCACTGTGTGCTAACCAAGGAAAGGATTTCCAACCACCATTTTGCCATAAGTGTGAGTACCATCACAAAGGTACTTGCTCGACCTTGGTAGACGCCGTGATTAGTTTGGGCATTAGGAAAAAGACGGTCGCATCGTAAGGCACATGAGAAGTATGTGAAAAAGTGTTACCTATAAAAATTCCGAATAAAGCAAGATCGAATCTTAACGGAAAAGAAATTTCTAAAAATAGGAAGCTCATATATAAAGAGCATGAACTACCCCACAAACATCATGTACCGTGTATCACTTAGTGAGAGCGCCCCAAAAACCTATAAGTAAACCAAAGGTCTTTTGCCCCCGTCATATGTAAAATTTGGAAAATTTCGCGTAATATTAAGTAATTAATTTATATGCAAATCAAGTAACTTGACATCCGTCAATGTTACCACCAACAAAAGTCTAATTATTTGATCGTGCTCTAAAACTTTTATTAAATTATTTCCAGTTGATTTTAAAAGTTATCTTTTATATCTTGCAAAGCTTTTACTTAAGAAAGAGTTTTATCCTATAAATTTTTATTCTAACGGGAATGACAAATTTTTACATTACAATATCTCCTTTTATATGCCAAAAAAAAATGAACCAAATAAATTTTACTTAAGGAAAGATTTTTATAAAATATGTTTGGAAAATATTACAAATTTTTTTTTTTAATTTTTTTTACTATAAAGGAACCATCGCCTTAAACTTTATTAGTGGGAATGAGAAAAGTTATGATAAAGCATTTCGGAAAATTGGTAAAGATATTAATGATAAAACGCCATGTTTAACGAAGCAATGTTTTGGTAAAGAAATACTATGTAAAGTTTTGAAATTTGGTTGACGACCAAATCGATGTGAAAAACACAAACTATTGATGAACTCGGTGAAATAACTGTAAAAATTATATTGTTAATTGTGGAAAGGAACAATGGTAACGAATGAGATGAACTATGGACTAACTTGTTGATAATGAAAATGAACAATGAGAGCGAATGAAATAAACTATGAATCATTTTGTTGATTGTGAAAGTGAACAATAGTCACATATGAATAAATTATGAACTACCAATATGTAAATTACAACCTCGAAGAGATAATTGTTGATGAAAAAGAGGATGCAACCGTTGAACCCGAGACGTACGTAGCCTGATCAACTACGTATGATCGTGGTCGAACGCGAGTATGCTCATAGTAGTCATCGTAAAAAAATGAAATTGTATTAGTACTAGTAAAATAAATTCAAGTTGCCTTACTCGTCAAAGAAGAGATATTTTGTACTAGGAACGACAGATATTCTATGCCATTGTTTAAGTGAAAACGCCAAGAACGCAATACAAGTAAAAATTTGTTACTACAAATTCTTCGCCACTATGACCTACAAGAGCGTGTATGACGCGAAAATACTAAGAGCGCCGTTTTAAGATGATTAAACGCAAATAGATTAGAGTCGTAAAAATCTAAAACAGATTTTAATAATGAGAAGCACGAGACACTACTTGAGTAAAACACAAATTTAACGGATATCGCAACACACCATATAAACAAATTGAAGATCAATAAAACAATTTGGTTGTAAAAGCGATGAGGCGCCTAAATGAGAAAAACCCAAATTTAACGGATGACGAGACTGTATTGTGATTTAAACGATGTCAAGGAACCAATTTGGTTAAGATAAGTATAACCTCTTGTATATGAAGAGAAAACTTCTTAACCACCAGGATAAAGATCTATTTTTACTTAACGAGATTGAGGTATAGACATACTCATCGAACTAAGAAAGTTATATATATATTTTGCACTACCTTCAGAACATGAATATGTACATATCATAATTTGGATAAATTATACATGGTTCACCTGTTTCTTCTCAATGAAAAGAATGAGAAGGAAATGATTTAAATCATTTGACTAATCGGATTGTTCAAGAAGAAAATGCCACATAGAAGGAAGAAACGTCTCAACCACCTTGAGTTGAAATGACCATATGTTATACACCTTTGCGAAACCAATTCGAGAAACTTTGACTCATGTACTACTTACTACTACCAAGTAGATGATCAAAGTGAACAGAATTAACCAAATTAGGCAGGACGACTTTCAAATATGTGATATTACCCTTAGGAGAAATTAGGATTAAACACTCAAGATTAATACTAGTGAAACTATACTCATCTATGAGGAAAATGATAGCTCTCTCTTAAATTAAAATTGATACACGAGACAACGAGAAAAATATAGATGAGAAAACTCACCTAACAAAACTAACGTCGTCGATGGAATTTGACATACAGAGAAAAGAAATACCACTAAGAAACATCATATGCTCACTAACAAGTGGACAAAAAAATTTAATCGATCAAATTCTAACGTGGTTACAATAGAATTTAAAACTTACTGAGAAGCTAAGGAAAACAAAAAAAAAAACATTGAATGACAAGAAAAGTAGATAAAACTGAATATACCTTTTGTTTTGTTAACAACATCGACATGCGAGTTTTGAGGACAAAACTCAAAGTTAACGGATATCGAATGTAACAATCGCGAATTTTGAACTATTTATTTTAATGTTAAACGTGACGTTTACGGGTTAGACATGTACGTCTATTGAAATCCCCGATTGTTTCCGCGTAAAACGTGTACAAATAACAAATTTATATTGAGTGATCACCATTTTCAAGGAGCCACTTCCCTGGGTAAAATTTATCGTTTATACATATATGTTAAACCGAGATTTGTGACATCAAATGCGCCTCTTTACAACCTAGAAAAATTTGTGCCGATAAAATATTTATAGTTTACATGAAATGCTTATTTTAGCTTGAACTATTTTTATCTTCATCTTAATGTTAACACAATTAAATTTAATTAAGATCGAAACTTATTCCGTGTATTTCGGATATCACCCCGCCAACAATCTGACACTAGACAATTAATGCCAATTTATGATTTTGGTATTTTCTATTTATATAGTGTCATGTAAACTATTTCATAGAGCCGTTGAATAAAACATGTAACTATATAAAAATATATGTAACATACCCGATACCCCGAATAAATAAACTAGCACCTCTATACATTACTAATACATTTTTTTTCACTTTCCCATATCTCTCATTGACTTTGTATAACAGCTAAAACTAGTACCCTTCCACCATAAAACTTTTACTTGAGAAATTAAAACATGTACACAGTACCAAACAAGGATGACCATAAACTCTAAAGTCATCCATACATTTTGTCCAAGAAACTTTCTTAGAAAACCCAAGAAGTGTCGACATTTTGATACCTTGTATTTCCCCAAACCCACGTGACCTACTATCAATCAATATACTATTTGTCTCCCTTAACTCATTTATCCCAACTAATGATGTCACAATGGAACTAAGATAACCTAACTAGATAGTTACCTCTCTCTTTTTCTACTATAAATTCCTTCTCTTTCTCTTTGTGTTTCCACCAAAAACAAGCACTAAACACAGTGTATCCCTCTTCTTTCTGGACGCGCCGTCGCGCAGTAAACGACACCAACACCGAATTCCTTTGTTCTTTGGTCGACGATAACGAGCAGGAGAACGACATCATCGTTTCATTCTTGGTGATGCTCACACGAATAGTCAAGAAGCGACAGTGAATCCGAGTTCACTATGGTTATATTTGGCCTTCAAAGTAGTGTATGGATTTGTGTTCGTTAGGGGTATCGACGAAAAATACTTAGATTCGGTTTACGCGATGCATACAAACCCACTGTGAGTGTACTCATCATTAATACTCCATTCTTCTTATTAGCTTTGTGTATGAGTCCCGTCCCATGGTTGTGCTTGATGAATCTTAAAACCTAAATGTAGCTTTTGTATGTTTCAATTAAAAACAATGAACGATGAACAACTCTACTATTATAATAACGTTGTGGTCATTGATTGGGTTAAATATATTAAACAAGATGAACTAGTTATCTTACAGTATTTGAAAGAGTGTAACAGAAAAGAAGCGTGCATATGTATATTTTTGTATAAGGCTTTTTGAATGAAAATAAGGAGCATGACTTTTGTGGTCGAAAAATATAAGTTATTTTGGGTCGCAACGCGACCTCTTCCGACCCAGTTTTGACCCACGAAACGACCTTGTCCCGAGACGGTTAGACAACAAAATTTGTAGACGACCATGTCGTCTACACGGGCATACTTTTGGTTTGGTCCAAAAGTCGTTATCGGGAACCGTAAGTGAGATCGAAAATGACTCGTTAAATACTTTCCTTTTAAATTGGTTTCACGACCCTTACTTCGAACACAATTTTAACCCATCATACTACCTCGGTTTATAAAACTTAAAACATCGACTTTTAGACCACGTGGCTAGCTACCCAACGGTACTTATGGTTTACTCCGCGAGCTACTAACGAACCCGTTATACTTGCCGAAAAACTTACGACATCCTTTGGTTTCGAAGCGTTTTCTGTACAAAACACGATTCAAATTTCAAATTCACTTTTAGTACATGTTTCATGTCTGCCTTACATGAAACATGTTTCACTTTATGAAACTATTTTATTTTTTAATTTAATATTTGTAAAATTTTATATAATTAATATATTTATAATAAAAATATAAAGTGTATTTAAGTTATTTGACCCGTCAAATGCCATCGCTAAATAAACTGCTCCGACAACATAACTTTCAATATTTTTAAATATATCCCGATTAAATGACCACACTTTTATTAAAACGTTAAACCCTCACAAGTGTTAAAAACTATCGATTTGTTTAAATAACTCAAGCACATACTAGGGGACTAAATGCTACGTTTATCTTCGTTATGCTTGTATAGTGATACATAGCTTATTTAATTTAGATTTCGGATTGTTTCGAGCTATTATTTCTCCATGTCTACGTTGTGCTATTATACCGTTGCTATTGCTTCGAGGTGAGTTTCATAGCCCCACTTTTTACATGTTTTAATATACTTCTGGGGTGAGAACATTGCTTATTTTTACGGATGAACATAAGTGCTAAAACTTGATACGTTTGCCTACATGATGTCTAAGTCCCTGATATCCTAAGTTGCTTTTATCCCACTATCATGAACCGTTAATTACTTGTGTGTAAGCGCAAATGTTATGGATAGATCTATTGGGACTGACCTCCCTATCTAATTGTGACTGTGTGGTCAAATTAGATACACTTACATTTGAATCCTCACAGATGCTCCAGGATAGGTATCTGCTTTGGGCTCTTATTATATTGTTGGTTAATGCCTCGGTGTCATGAGCTTAGACGTAGGAATACAAACGTATATTTTTTTTGATTATAACCTTGTTTGGTTATATGCCGGTTGCCTGATTAAATCTTATGGTTCATCACACTTATTTATAACTAAACCTATGAACTCACCAACCTTTGTGTTGACACTTTAGCAATGTTTTTCTCAGGTATCAAGACGGAGGAGTGACGTGGTTGGGCTATAGAGATAAATAATTTGTCGTGACTATCTTTTGAGAACGTGAACACTTATTTTATGTCTTAAAAAATTAGTTTATTCTATAATGTTGTATCAAATGCTTCCGCACAATTTTATTTAAGTTTAATGAATTTAAAATGACTTTTAATGTCGTTCTTTATAATCTATGTCTCATGGTAGTCATGACCGTCGCACCCCATACTGTTCCCTTACTCTGATAAATTGGGGGTGTGACAACTCAGACTCCCCACAACCCAATTGGTGTGGGGGTGCCTTGTGGTCCAAAGAAAACCAAGCACTAGGGCTTTCCTAAGCTCTTAGGTCAACTGACCAGCAAAATACACTACCAGTGGGAACTCCTTTCCCACTGCTAGTTCATTTGTTTACCCTGCTAAGCAAAAGGACGAAAGTCCAACAACATGTCACTATCAGATTTGGTTTTTTTGTCTTTTGTGGGTGAAAATTAGAGTTAGACCTTCAAACCAATTTTGTTATTTTTCTAATTTAATTTAGGATTTTTTTGTTTAATTAGTTTTTATTCTACTGTTCATCTGCTATTTTTTAGGTTTTATAGCATTTTTAATTAACTTTTAAAGTTTCTGTTTTTGTCTTTTAGTGCCTAAAATTGGTATTTTTCAGATTTAACAATTTTCCTAGACTTAGAATAATATTTTAAGAGTTTTAGTATAAAAAGTTTTCACTGTTCATCTTTTTATTAATTTTTAGAATTAAATTAAGTTAATTAGGGTTTTATTTTTAACTAGTTTTGTCTTTTAGTGAAAAATTTAATATTTTTCAATCTTTTTCATTTTTCTACTGTTCATTAGAGTAATTTAGGATTTTTAAAATTGGTAAATTATTTTTAGCATTATTTTATCATTTTTTATAATTATTTTGGTTTTAAAATAGTTTTTAGTGATTTAAAAATAGAAAAATAGTTTTTAAAAATTAGGAAAAATACTTTTTAGTCTTTAGATAATATATGTAAGTTATTTGTTCAATAAAATCATATTTTGGACATTTTTATTAATTATATTTGATTTTAGGGCTTTAATTAGCATTTAAAATTGAATATTTAATTAATAAAAGGTTTTAAAATATTTTTATTGGATTTTATTTCTTATTTATATTATTTTGGACTTGTTTTAGCTTTTAATTAATTTTTAGGTTTTAAAAATTTTATTTTGTAGTTTTTTACGGTTTTACGTGAACGCGTTTTCGTCTTAGCTCGATCCGTCTTCGTAACCGTCTTTCTTTCTCATCTCTATTTTCTTCTCTTTTCTTATTAAAATCACAAACATAAATCAATTCAATTCACAACACACTAGCCTCCTCGAGAACGAACTCACTTTTAGGGTCATACACACACGGTTTTCCTAAATCGTCGTGCACGCTTGCCCTATATTTTAGTTGCTTGTTTTTCCTAAAGCAAGTATCTAATTTTACAACCATCAGTTCACGACATGGATGCTGAATCCCCATCAATTCAGGATCAACTTATATTGTCGGAATTCCAAGATGTTTTTCCAGCGGAACTTCCGGGCATACCACCTGCACGAGAAGTGGAATTCAGTATCGTGCTTATTCCAGGAGCTGAACCAATCTCCAAGGCTCCTTATCGCATGGCTCCCATAGAGCTGAAGGAGCTGAAGGATCAACTGCAAGAACTTCTTGAACGAGGGTTCATTCGACCGAGCGCATCTCCATGGGGCGCACCAGTCTTGTTCGTTAAGAAGAAGGATGGGAGTATGCGTCTTTGCATAGACTATCGCGAGCTCAACAAGATTACTATCCGGAATAGATATCCACTGCCATGTATTGACGATCTGTTTGACCAACTCCAAGGGGCCAAACACTTCTCCAAGATTGATCTTAGGTCAGGCTATCATCAGTTACGGGTCAAGGAGCAGGACATCGCTAAGACTACCTTTCGTACCCGCTATGGCCACTACGAGTTTGTAGTTATGCCATTTGGCCTGACAAATGCTCCAGCAGTGTTCATGGATTTGATGAACAGAATCTTCTATGAATTTTTGGACAAGTTCGTCATTGTCTTCATCGATGACATCCTGATTTTCTCAAAGTCCAAGGAGGAACACGAATACCATCTTCGTACAGTACTATAGATTCTTCGCCAGAAGCAGCTGTATGCTAAATTCTCCAAGTGTGAGTTCTGGTTAGACAAGGTGGCATTCTTAGGTCACACTGTATCGGCAGAAGGAATCACTATGGATCCAGCGAAGGTTGAGGCCATTACTAAGTGGCCAAGGCCGACGTCAACGACGGAAGTCCGCAGTTTCTTATGTTTAGCTGGCTATTACCGGAGGTTCGTGGAGAACTTTTCCCGCTTAGCACTACCATTAACCAAACTGATGCGCAAATGGGAGAAATTTGTCTGGACTGAAGAACGAGATAAGAGCTTTGAAGACCTAAAGCAGAAGCTAGTATTTGCACCTATTCTTACTCTCCCATCTGGTACGGGTGGATTTCAAATCTACAGCGATGCATCGGGGAAGGGACTTGGGTGTGTTCTCATGCAACATGGGAAAGTGATCGCGTACGCTTCACGGCAGCTTAAGCCTTATGAATAAAATGACCCCAAGTGTGACTTAGAACTTACTGCAGTCGTGTTTGCATTGAAGATATGGAGGCACTACTTATATGGAGAATCATGTGACATTTTCATGGACCACAAAAGCTTGAAGTATATCTTCACTCAACGTGAATTGAACATGAGACAGAGGAGATGGTTAGAGCTGTTGAAGGATTATGACATTAATCTACAGTATCATCCCAGAAAGGCAAATGTAGTAGTAGATGCTCTTAGCAGGAAGTCTGGAATGATCAACGACATTCAAATCGAAGAGGAAATCATAAGAGACTTGGAGCGACTTGACATCGAGATCATGGTACGTGGACAGCACGGTTACTGGGCTAACTTAGAGTAGAACCCGAGTTACTCTCTAAGATCAAGGAGGCTCAGAAGGATGACGGAGAAATCTGGCCGATAGTACAGAATTTGGAGAAACAGACAGAATTCAGAGTAGATGCAGATGGTATCGTATGGCAGGGCACGAGACTTTGTGTTCCTGAAAACCAAGATCTCCGGGAAGCCTTGTTAAATGAAGCTCATAGCTCCCCATTCTCTATACATCCTGGTTCGACTAAGATGTACCATGACATCAAGCATTACTTTTGGTGGAGTGATATGAAACAGGATGTGGCCACTTACGTCTCCAAATGTCTTACCTGCCAGCAGGTTAAGATCGAGCATCAGCGATCTGGCGGTCTCCTTCAACCGTTAGATATTCCAGAGTGGAAGTGGGACAAAATCACCATGGATTTTGTTACTGGTCTTCCGCCTACTAAGAGGAAGCACGATGCAATTTGGGTTATCGTTGATCGACTTACCAAATCAGCTCATTTCTTACCAATCCGCAAGGAAGATCCAGTAAGTAAACTCGTCGATACGTACAGAAGAGAAATCATGAGACTCCACGGTGCACCATCCAACATTGTCTCAGACAGAGATCCTCGTTTCACTTCGCGATTTTGGAAGAGTCTGCAAAAAGCTTGGGGTACACAACTTAAGCTTAGCACGGCTTTTCATCCTCAAACGGACGGACAGTCGGAGCGAACCATTCAGACATTGGAAGATATGTTGAGGTCATGTGCGCTGGAATGGACGGGTGATTGGGACGATTACATCTGTTTGGTGGAGTTTGCATACAACAACAGTTGGCACGCGAGTATCAAGTGTGCTCCTTTCGAGATGTTGTATAGCAGAAAGTGTCGCGCTCCAATCTGCTGGGATCAGGTTGGCGAGCGAACACTTGAAGGACCAGAAATCATAGAGATGACCAATGAAAAGATCGCAGTAGCTAAGCAGAAAATTCAGGAAGCACGGTCACGTCAGAAAAGTTACGCCGATAAGCATCGTATGGACATACATTTTAACGTAGGAGATCACGTCTTCCTTAAGGTTTTGCCGGCACATGGTGTTAGGACGCTTCGGGATTAAAGGGAAGCTCATTTCTCGTTTCATCGGACCGTTTGATATCATTGAACGAGTCGGTGAAGTATCTTACCGATTGGCGTTACCTCCACAGCTTTCGCATGTGCACAATGTGTTTCATGTGTCCTTACTCAGAGGGTACCAGTATCATCCCCTTCACATGGTTCAGTATCCACTGGAACAGATACGTGAAGATCTCACTTTCATAGAAGAACCCGAACGAGTTCTTGACAGACAAGAACGAGTCATGAGAAGGAAGACGATTCCATTCGTCAAAATCCTATGGAGGGATCATACCGAGCGGGAAGCCACTTGGGAAACAGAGGAGTCTATCCGGGCTTCTTACCCTCATTTCATATTTTGAATTCGGGTATGTTCTTCTTTTCCAGATTACTTTATCTATAATTCAGGGACGAGTAATTCTTTTTAGGGGGAAGAGTTGTAAAACCCGCATGCTTTTACCATGAATAGTACCCTTAAGATCGTACTTACTAGATTAAAACTTTCCTATTATAGCATGATTACGATTACGTGTTAGGATTTTACGTATTACGTACGTGTTAGAACACGATAAGTATTTACTAAGCACGCGCACGCAATAATTATTTGACAATAATTAATCATGAACATGCGATCATGAAATCATGAACGTAGTTAAATCACAAACTATTATTAATTACGTATATATATTTATTGCGAGCGTAAATAAATATATTAGGTCGCGGTAATTATTTAACGAGAACACATTAAACGCGAACACAAATAATCACGAACGAGTAATTAATCAACGAGACAAGGAAAACGGTACGGGTACCCCATGTGGGGCCCCTACCCGCGGCTACAAGGGAAAGATGGGCCAAGCCCATCTCTATTTTTACTAAGGAGGGTAAAAGGAAAAACCACTACTCATTTTTCACTTTTACAGAAGATTTTACAAAAACCTAAAAGTTCTTCCTCCTCCTCTTCTTTTTTTTTTGGCCGCCACCCTCAAACACACCAAAGGGGTGTTTATTTGATCTTTGATCTTGGATTTGTTGCTAGTGTTCGTGTTTGTTCATCATTGTTTAGATCCACGCATTCGGTAATTCTTTTAAACCCTTTTCTTTTGATTTAATCTCTTAAATAATTAAGAACATGATATGTTTTTCTTAAAAACCTAATTAAATCATAGATCTAACATGAATTTGGTTTTGGAATAAATCAAAAGGGATGTTTTAGGGGTGTTTGTTCTTGGCCGCCGCCTAAACCGAACCCGAGGGGGTCTCGGTTTGGCTATTCGACCACCACCGAGACCATATGGTCCCGGTTGGTTGGTGTGGGTCCTACGGCAGCAACAAGACAAGGGTAACCCCGAATCGGTTCGGGGTATGGTGTCGATTTCATGTCCGGTTCATGGTTCTTAGTCAAGATCCGGTTCACAGTGTATGTTAAGATTATTTTTCTTTTATAATCTTATGTTAAAATTAAATTAATGAACATGACATGATTAATTTAATAACATGACTTAGGTTATATTAATTATTTAAAATCATGAAATTATTAACCTAAGTATTTTATATTTCTTTTAAGACTTATAATTAATTAATTGTTTAAAAACCATGGTTATAATTAATTAATTAACATGACTTAGGTTATATTATTAATAATAATACATGTTTTAACCTAAGTATTTAACTTTATTTAATTAAAAACATGTTATACTTTAATTAAATATTTTAACCTATAGTTTATTTTAATTACATGAAATAATTAATAAACTATATATTATATCATATGACTTAGAAATAATCATGAAAACACTTAGGCTTATATACTTAGCTTATTTAACAAGCTTATTTGTAATTATGGAAACATTCTATTTTTAGAAACTTTATTAAATAAGGCACCTAATCTATTTATGGAAACTTTCTATTTTTAGAAACTTATTTATTTTAGGCAGCTAATCTATTTATAGAAACTTATTTAATTAAGGCAGCTGCTCTATTTATGGAAACTTTCTATTTTTAGAAACTCGTCTATTTTAAGCAGTAATTCTATTTTTGGAAACTTTCTATTTTTGGAAACTTTCTATTTTTGGAAACTTTCTATTTTTGGAAACATTCTATTTTTGGAAACTTTCTATTTTTGGAAACTTTCTATTTTTGGAAACTTTCTATTTTTGGAAACTTTCTATTTTAGGAAACCTGCTATTTTTGGGAAGTTACTTATTATTACACAGTAAGTATAATACATGAAATACCAGAAACACTTAATAAGAGTAAACAGAATATAAGATAAACACAGGTTAAGGCTTAAAACAGTAAAACATGATAAGAACATATAAAATAAGCTAAGACATGACATAAAATCAGTTACGTATTAGTAAGCAGATACTTATTCATGTATGTATTTATGTAGCATTAGTGATACGGAAGTAGGATTCCTCTCAGTTCATCTTCTTCGTTCACTGGACATAAGGTACGGATTCCTGTCCTTTCAGTATGGACATTCTTTCCTTATTAGGATTCCCCGTATGCAGCCAAATGTTTTCTCGTAGTATAAGTTATGTGTCTGATTTGCTTAATTTAGAATACCTATAGCCATATACATGCATGACCAGTTTCACCTAGTTATGGAGGTACCATAACCATAACATTAGAGGCACTGATGTTATGACTTCACCACGGCGGAGTGATTGCTCATGGCGTCCCTTCAGCTTTTGGCCATTTATATTATATTTATCATGTGGGGCATATGGGTGCATCCTAGTTACATGTTTTCAGTCAGGATTCCATGGTGAATGTGGTGTGTGCCTTGCATCCTTCATAAGGAGCTGATCCCTCCTACCCAAAAACCAGTATATTAAGTTAGAGGCAGCCCCTCTAATTTGCATGATGAGGTCACCCCTCCAGGTATTCATGCACGGTGGATTTTCATGACCTATATTGGCTAATGGTAAAATATGATAAACTTTTTTTACAAGATAAACATAAGGCTTTTCAAACTATAAAACCAGTTTTATCAAGACTTAACCAGGTTACTCGGGACTTAGTTTCTTCCGCTGTTATATGTTATATGCTTATCCTATTCATGCTTTATTGTACATCCGTGCACTGAGCGTATTGCTCAGCCGTTTTCCTTTTCTATGTTCCCAAAACGGCAGGTACTCAGGGGCGCTCGTAGACTTTAAGAGTACGTGCATATGGACTGGAAGCTTTCTAGCCTTTCTTTACTTTATGCATTTCCTTTCTTTTGATACATTGCTATGGACATTGTTTAGTCCTTTCCTTTACTATACTTATGTTTGTGTGTGATGAGCTTTACTTTTGGACTACCGATGTTTGATTCCGGTAATTTCCTTTTATGGTCATGTAATGTTTAGACATTTTTCCTTGTATGCTTTGATGACACGCCATAATTGCATGTGACATTTCCATTATCAAAATGGGGTGTTACATTCTTAAACCCTTTGGATGTCATGTCATGATTCTTGATACTAGTGATGCCCTAGGCAAGTTTAATGCAAAAGGTGATGAAGGATATTTTGTGGGTTACTCTATGAATAGCAGAGGGTATAGCGTTTACAACAAGAAGGAAAAACACATCCTTGAAAAGGTGCATGTTATGTTTTTAGAAAGTAAGCCCAGTGGTCCTAAGAATGGACCAGATTGGTTATTTGATTTAGAACAATTATCTAGGACCTTGAATTATATGCATGTCACTAATCCAGACATTGTGAAGAGGGATTCAAATGTTGTGGAAGAATCTATTGTTGAAATTTCAGGTAAACATGTTGCTAAGGAAGAAGGATTACATGCAGTTGAGCCAAGTGATGTAGATTTTTTACCCCTTTAGGAAAAGGAAGGCAAAATAGTGGTAAGCGTTAAGTGTCGGTTTAGGAAAACCGAGCACTAATGACCAAATAAGTTCAAGTTCGTTCTCGAAGAGGCTAGTGTGTTGTGTAATGGATTGATTTATGATTGATGATTTTATTTAGAAGAAAAGGAAAGAAAATAGAGATAAGAAAGAAAAGATGGTTACGAAGACGGATCGAGCTAAGACGAAAACGCGTTCACGTAAAACCGTAAATAGTGCAAAAATTAAAATTTTAACCTAAAAATTCCTAAAAATTACTAAAAAATCCACAATAATATTCTAAGAGTTTACAAAAAATCCAAACTTGTTAAAACCTTTTATTAATTAGATAATGACTTTTTAATGCTAATTAAAGCCCTAAAAATCACAATTAATTATTAAAAAGCCCTAAACAAGATTTTAAAGTTTGTAAACCACAAAAATAACCTAATTAAGCTAAAAAGTATTTTTTTAAATTTTAAAACCAAATTAAACTATTTTTAAACACTTAAAAACTATTAAAATCAATTAAAACTTAAATTAATTCTAGAAAATAATTGAAAAGTCCTAAAAATATTTGGAAAGTGACAAAACTCCTAATTAAGTGTCTATAATCTAGGAAAAATGTTAAAACTTAAAAAATCAAACTTTCAATTTTTAATAATAAAATAATATTAAAATATTCAAAAAAATTCAAAGTTTATAAAAAAATTCTAAAAAATTACCAAAAATCTAGAATAATGTAACTAAGACAAAAATGCAATCAAAATTTTCTGAAACCTATTTAATATTTTTATATTAAATTTTAAAGTTAGCTAAAAACCTTAAAATCCAATAAAATCAAAAATTAGACTTTTTGAAAACTTAAATAGCTGTAAACCTCAAAAATATTAATAAAAACCTAAAAACTATTTTTTTAGATTTTTAAACTACCTTTTTCTATTTTTAAATTACTTTTCAAAATTAAAACTAAAAATAATCCTAGAAAATTAATAAAATAAGGGAAAAATAAACTTTTTGAACTGAAAAGTCTTAAATCCTAATAAGAATCAAAGAAAAATGATAACTTTCAAAAAACCTAAGAAAATAAGCTAGAATAAGCTTCTAAATAAGCTGTTAGCTAAATAAGCTACAAAACAGACACTCCTTAAGTATAAATGGAAATGGAACTTGTGCATAGAAAAGCACTTGGATCACTGGTTAACATGTATAGTCCTCCAACGAGGGGTCCCGTGTTCGAGTCCAGGCCAAGGAGCTTTTTGCTCTTTTTTTTTTTTACTTTTAAAACTCAAACACAGTAACTTAATTTACTCTAAAACACAAGTACTAATCCAAATTAACAAGATTAAAGCAATCTGGAACCAAAAACGTGCTCAGGTGTGAATTTTTAAAACACAAAGAACAGATAACTTCACTTGTGAAGAAATGGATCAAGAGGACTTGATCTTGGATTCCTGATGATGTTTTTGATGGACAAATGGCACCCCCACACCAATTGGGGAGTCAGTAACAACACAAAAAGCAAACAAGTCTAACACAAATCAAGCACAAATGACCAATTCAAGTTACTGATATGCCTTGCACAAGTCTGAGTGTGTTTGCTGATTCAGTTAGCACAATAATGAAATTCAATAAGACAAATTTTCCACATAAGCTACCCAAGAGACATGTAAGCAATAGCAAGCCCTATCTAACCCTAATATCTAACAGTCAACAAGATTTGAAGGCAAAATTCAAAGAAAATCAAGCACAAAAGCAGTCTTCTGATTTAGGCTATGTTTTCAATTTTTTTAGCATACAAATTTGTTAAAAACTGTATCAAATAGAAACCTAAGTACATGTATCACTTACTAGCATCCAAAGAAGTGAGTAAAACAGGTTTTAACTCAAAAACTTGGTCACAAATCTCAATTATACAGCTAATCCAAACACTCCTTTAAAAATCTGAAAATCAATATTTCAAAGCAAATCTTAACAAAACTCAAGCAAAATGATTCCAATCAATCTAAACATGCACAATAACAAGTAAAAGACCTAATCAAGCTGATTAAACACACAAACAAGTAGTTTTACCAAAATTCATCTAAAATCACATAAATCTAAAATATCTTTGAAAACTGAAAAAGGGACAAAAGAGGCTACCTTGTTGGGCCTACATCCAGGCCCAACAGTGACTAAAAAGTCACCTCCCACAAGCTGGTGGCTTGTGCTGAACTTTGTTGAGATGCTGATGAAGTTTTGCTTAACAAAAATGGATGAAAATGGTTCTTGTTTTGAACCTGCTAAGAGAGAAAAAGGGAGACTGTGTAAAAGCTAAGGGCAGACCCCTAGCTTATGGACAAAGCTAGAAGTGAGCTTTAGCTTATAAAGAAGACTGTGATAAGCTAAAAAATTGACCAAACAAATGGCTTATCTAAGTTTAGGTACCCACTACACCAGAACAAGCCATGGTGTCTTGGACATACACAAACTCAAACACCATCAAACTAACACATTTCATCACCATATTATCAGATTTGTATGAAAATTTAAAGTTTAAGAAAACCTTGAAATGAAACAGAAACTTTGAAAACTTAATAAACTTGCTGAAAATTAAACCAAACTTGAACAATGATCACTTAAATCAACTGAAATATAAGATGGAACTCGTTTTCATCACCAACACTTAACTTAATTTCTCATTCAGAATAGAAAGATTTACAAGGTTGTGAAAAAGGAAAACAAGAACAACTTTTTACTATGTCCTATAAGGCCTTTATATAGAGGCTTACACATGTTCTAGAATTGAAAGGAAACTAAAAACCCTAATGACATGAACTTCCTTTCTTGCCCTTGGAGATTCTTTGAAGATGCCAATTTTTGAATTTGGTCAAGTACCCATGTGAATTTCTTGGACTGTTGTGGGAGTGCCAGTGGTGGAAAGAAGATCTTGGACGTCCATATTTCCTTTGGGAGCACGAAAATGCTAATGGGCGTTGATTTGCTGTCATCTTTTTGTTTGGGAGTGAATAGTGGGGCAGGGGAGGGTGGTAGAAACATGTGAGGTGATGGTGATGGGGGTTTAAGGGTGGGTTTGGGTTTAAGTGATGGTTAATCAAGGATCTGGAGCAAATAAACAAAAACCCCTTTGAAATGTGATTAATTCATCCTGGAATTAGCTAGGGTTTATGTGGGTGATGGGGTGGATTAGATCCGTTTTTAGGGGTGATTAAATTTAAAAAATTGTTTGGAGGGAAGTTTAAACTGATTAATTAAATCAGTTAATGAGTGAGTGGAGAGGTGACGTGGAGAGGAGGGACATTTTGATTGGGTGTGGGGTGGAAGTGGGTGATGTGGCAGCTTGTGAGTGGGTGGTTTATGTTTGTTTGTCTGGCCACAAATGCCCCCCAAAGGTTCATACTTCCTTCATCTTGTATAAAACATCACAAATCTTCATTTCCCTTTGATAACAAGTTTGGCAACTTGGCATTTTTGGCACAACAAGTTTTTAAACTTGTTTTAAGGACTAAACATGCTCATTGATGATATTTGAAGGACTGATTTTGGCATTTTCTTCATTCTTCAAGGTTTGACTTGATTGTTGACTTCTTGGAGGACCAATATTAACAATTTAGTTTTGTTGAGGGACTAAATTTGCCAATTCTTCAAAGTTAAGGGTCCTTTTTGTAATTTTGACAAACTTTAGGGACCAAACTTGTAATTATAAAGATACAAGGGTATAAAGTGTCAATTCTTTCATATTGGAGGACCCTTCTTCATAATTCTTCAAATCTTCAAGGGTTTTCTTGGAAAGTTCTTCATTAGGGCTTGGTTCATCGTGCGGCTTCGTTTCCCGTGTTCGTTTTTGACTGATTCTTGTGATCTTTTGTCATTTTCTCAATATCCGTACCTAAAATACACAAGCAACAAACACAAGAATATATTTGGGTATTTTGATGATATTTAATGCATTTTAAACCCGATTTGGACGATGAGACTATGTATAAAAGCAGTCTCATCACTCCCCCATACTAAACCATTGCCGTGCCCTCACGCAATGCTAGAATAAAGTATCGTAGCACCTCCAAAATTTTTTTATCACTTTATTGAACGATAAACTAGCTACACTACTACTATTGCTACTACTACTTGCGTTTTAGACATAATGTATGATTTTCATCGCAAAATGGGACGTTTAGGTTCATTGAATAAGAACACGTGAATGCTTCGTTAGAAATAATTTCATCGTCCTCGATTTTCACCCCAATTCCATGCCAACCGTGCAACGAGATCATTGTCATTATAAGTTAGTAATGCTAACACTACTCATATGCCCTAATCACGTACTTATCCTCCCTTTATTCTTAAGTTGTATCTCTTATATTTTATTTTGTCTTGAATGTTTCACGAGGATACATTGTTTGACTTATGCGATAATAGAGATTTAGGTCTAAAAATAGAGTCCTAACGGTGTAACTAAGACCATCAAATCAATAACCCCTCCCAATAGACAACGATGTCAAAAAATTTAAGTTGACAAGAAGAATCGATAAACACGGTTTTATAACGGTTTTGAACATGAGACTTATTACCAAGACTTTTATACGCCCCCTAACGGAAGGGCCTTATTATCTTTGGTTTACCTCCATCTTTTATTCAACTTCGCCATGAAGCTTTTATTAGGACTTCGGTCTTGCCTTGCCTTTTATTATCCGCCTCATCGGTGGTTTTATCAGCCAAACACGTATATCCTCACGCTAAAGCGAATTTTGGATCTTTAAAGCTTCGAAGATTAAGGCTTGATTCACTTTCAACTTTGCATAGATTTTAGGCCTTGTGGGGCTTCAAATTGTTTGCTAGATTTAGGTTAGCACTTGAAATCTTATTATTGGGTGAAGCTTTCGATTATTGGGGTGCCAATACTTCAAAACCGTGACGCTGGCGATACCTTAATGTCTTCCCAATTTAATTACACGGAAGCTACTAGAAAAGACTAGAAACCCAAAAATCCTAACTAAACCGCTAAGTCAATATTTATTAAGCAAAAAATATTTACATGCGAAGGGAGAATAAGCAAACAACGAGAACACATGAGTTTTTGAAAGAATACGAGTACTCTACGTTTAGCATAGTAACTTATAATTAACCCTATCATTTCTCGTCCTCATTTAAGAGACTTAGCTTAATGTGTAGTTAAGGAATCAAAGCTAAGTGCTCAACACGCACGGTCGAGTCAAAAATTACTCTTATTCTCGCCATCAGAAAACCTACATTCGTGTCTTCAAACACTTATAAAATATGAGAAAAAATTTAAAATTTGGCCATTTTTAGCCTTATTTTGCAACAAAAACGATAAACAAAAAGATAAACTTTGGAAAGCGTGAAGGTTTGGCAAGGCAAAGTATCTATTCACCCCCCCCATACTAAAGTTAAACATTGTCCTCAATGTTTCGAGTCTAGGGGTGCAAAACACCCCCATACTAGAGACGTAGTCGAATGCCTAATCTAGCATGGAAAGGGTGTAACCAATAAATTAATAGCCGTTTATGAAGTGTGCTATAAACCTAAGGTTAGAACATCAAAGATATATCATGAGAAAGTCTTCAAAGCAAACGATCGAGTGCTCCCATAAAACGAACACGAGAGGCTCCAATCGTGAAGATCATGATCATCTAAAGTTCACAATTCACAAACAACCACGGAACAAAGGTTGGAAAGGCACAAATCCCCACACGTAAGCTACATTAGAAAGCGATAATATGTACATAGGATAAGCATGGGACTCCCCCACGAGGCACCTCGTTTTTGATTACCGAGTCATGAGCTCGACTCGATCCCCTCAATACTAATTATCATTGGGGAAGGTGACTTGGTCGAGGTAGTTCAAGGATGGAACTTCCCCGCCAAAGTAGTGCTTCAACCTATGTCCATTCACCTTGAAGTTAGGACCATCATCTTGAGCTAGCTTGATGGTCCCATACGGAAACACTTGAGTCACGGTGAATGGACCGGACCAACGGGATTTCAATTTACCGGAAAAGATTTTTAATCTTGAATTAAAAAGCAAAACTTGATCCCCAATGTTAAAAACCCGGTTTTTAATTTTAGAATCATGCAACTTTTTAGTTTTCTCTTTATAAATCAATGAATTTTCATAAGCAATATCCCTCAATTCATCTAATTCATTCAATTGCATTTTCCGGTGTTTTCCCGCGGTCTCCATTTCATCATTACAATGCTTTAGGGCCCAATAAGCCTTGTGTTCTAATTCGATAGGCAAATGACAATTCTTTCCATACACAAGCTTATAGGGAGTGCACCCAATGGGCGTCTTATGAGCGGTCCTAAAGGCCCATAAAGCATCGTCTAACTTATCCGACCACAATTGTCGGTTTTCCCTAACGGATCTCTCCAAAATCCTCTTCAAAGCTCGGTTTGAAACCTCGACTTGCCCACTCGTTTATGGGTGATAAGCCGTAGAAAGAAGATGTGTAACCCCATATTTCCTTAGGACCCTTTCGAATTGGTCGTTACAAAAATGGGTTCCACGATCGCTTATGATAGCACGAGGGGTTCCAAACCGAGAAAACAATTGCTTCAAAAACTTGACTACCACACGAGCATCATTGGTGGGCAAGGCCTTGGCCTCCACCCACTTAGATAGGTAGTCAACCGCAACAAGGATGTACTTATTACCACGAGATGATGGGAACGGCCCCATAAAGTCTATACCCCAAACGTCAAAGATCTCACACACTTGGATGATATTTTGTGGCATTTCATCTTTTTGTGAGGCTTTTCCTTGTCGTTGGCATGCATCACATGACTTCACAAGATCTTGTGCATCTCGGTAAATAGTAGGCCAAAAGAAGCCGGCATCAAACACCTTCTTAGCCGTGAGATTAGCACCGTGGTGACCACCCGTGGGTCCCTCATGGCAAGCTCTAAGGATGTTAGAAGCTTCGGTGCCAAATACACAACGTCGGATGATTTGATCCGCACAAGTTCGAAACAAGTAAGGGTCGTTCCAAAAGTAGAACTTGACGTCACGAAAGAATTTTCGTTTTTCTTGAGTCGTCATACCCTTAATGATGAAGTTACCCGCATGATAATTTGCAAAATCCGCAAACCATGGGGTAGAAGAATCAAGCTTAGAATTCACTACACCAAGTGTCTCGAGCGGAAATGTTTCGGTGATTTCCTTGGGCTCGTAAACACTTTGGTGAGGATCTTCCAAACGAGAGAGATGATCGGCCGCTAGATTCTCGGCTCCTTTTTTGTCAACGATTTTGTGATCAAATTCTTGAAGGAGGAGAATCCAACGAAGTAATCTAGGATTAGCATCTTGCTTTGCCATAAGATACTTAATAGCCGAATGGTCCGTATACACTATGCATTTCGTCAATAAGAGGTAAGGTCGGAATTTCTCAAATGCATACACCACGGTAAGGAACTCCTTTTCCGTTGTAGTGTATTTAAGTTGAGCCTCGGTCATCGTCTTGCTAGCATAGTGAATAGGCAAGAAGTGCTTATCATGACGTTGCCCCAAAACGGCCCCAATAGCGTAATCACTAGCATCACACATTAGTTCAAAGGGAAGGTTCCAATTGGGGGCAACAAGAATGGGAGCTTCGGTAAGTTTCTTCTTAAGGATTTCAAAGGCTCGTACACAATCTTCGTCAAAGACAAAACGTGTCTCTTTTTCAAGAAGATGTGTAATGGGTCGAGAAATCTTTGAAAAATCCTTGATGAATCGACGATAAAAGCCCGCGTGGCCTAGTAATACAAGATATTTTTACTCGTTTGAAAATTCGATTCTCGGAATCTCCTCGAATTGATCTCGGTTTAAAGTGGAAGGTTTGTTCTTGGTGTCAAGTGGGTTTGGTTTTCTAATCTACTAAATAGGGAAATGAATAAAGTAATAACGATTTAAACTTAAAACAATTCAAAAGCAAAACTAGGATTAAAAAACTAAACCAAATATCAACTGGAAAATACCCTAACTAAAAATATCCTATTCGGAATAAGTCCTATTCGGAAAACATGGCCTATGCGGAATAAAAGTTTAATTCGGAAAAATAGCTTATGCGGAAAAATAGCCCTATTCGGAATAAATTCCCTATGCGGAATGTTCTCTATTCGGAAAGTAGGTCCTATTTGGAATAAGAATTCTCTATTCGGAATGTTTTACTATGCGGAATAAAATATTGCCTATGCGGAAAAATAGTCCTATTCGGAATACTGGTCTTATGCAAAAAAAATCAACTCGGAATAAAAGTCCCTATTCGGAAAAAAATTCTATTCGGAACACTGGTTTATTCGGAATATGTAAAATATTCCGAATAAGGGATAGAAAATGGCTCTATCCGGAATAATTAGAATATTCCGAATAAAGTAAAAAAAAGAAAAATGCTATTCGGAAAGTTCAGAACTGAAGAACAGTAGCAGTAACAAGAAACGATTTTTAGATCAAATCACCAAAATACTCAAAAAGGTTTTACCAAGTTAACCATTAATCATTTAAATACCATAAGTAACAAATCCCAACAACAAAAACACAAAATCAACCACGTTTAAAAGATTAAAATTAATCAACAAGAACTTGAGAACTTTGAATGAAAATGGAGATGAACAAGATGAATGAAAAGATTGAATTGAAAGATTAATATAAAAGTAAACAAGAGTAAAGATTTAACACTTACAAGATTGAAAGAAAATTAAAAAGCACCAAACACCCTAATGGTGTTGGTGATGCTACGAACCAAAGAAACTGGGAAAGAAAAATAAAAACTAACTCCCTAATTGTGTGAAGGAAAAATCCTTTTATAGTCCTAGTGGTTGGTTGGTGAGTGGGCTATCTCCCTTTCTTCTTGTCTTCTCGTCTTTTCAGAAAAGTTGACGTTTTCGATTCTGATCCGGGATTTGTCGACGATTAAATTCAACTCGTCTTTTAATTTCTTCGTTTAATAGACTTGAGTTTCTTCGACATATGTAAATCTTCCATCTTTGGTCCTTTTCTTCGATAAATCTTCAAATAGGCCCATTGACTTCAAATCTTTTGCATCTCTTGGACAATAGACTTCGTCTTGAGTCTTTTTCCTTGATAAAACCCGTGCAATCCCATGTTTTCTTTAATATTCATCCGGTTAGCTCTGAAAACACAATAAACACAAAAACCACGCATAATTCCAAACAAATGATATTAAATACGTGTTTTGGTCTTGTTTTAGCCAGAATTAAGTGGTAAAAAGATGGGTGTTTACACACCTATCAAATCCCCTACACTTAACCATTGCATGCCCTCATGCAATGCTTAGTGATAAAGCAAATTTACACTTTTCTCATAATCAATCAACCTTGGCCTTATTAACATACTACTAAACAAAAATTAAAGTACTAAGAGGAATCAAAACTTTAAAGTAAACAAAAGGATGGAAATAACTTGCAAAGAGATCAAGGACTTACATTAGGGCTTTGGTGCTGCGAAGATTTATCATCCTTAAGTTTCACGTTCCCCAAACTAAGCTTAAAAACGAGATCATTGTTATTATAAGTTAGCAATTCAAACACTTACACACATGGCTTAATTAAATGCTTAAACTCCCTTATTCCTAGGTGTATCTCTTATATTTTATTTTTGGTCTTAGAATGATCATGAAGATGCATTTTTGGACTTATTTCGATAGTTTATTTAGGCTGAAAGCAAAGTAGGACGATTTGATCAATAGTTAGCTAAAGGACAAAATCTCTTAAAACTGCTTCTCGGGATATCAAAAAGTTCATATCTTGGCATAACTCGGTTCACGATTTGAGACCTTTCTCGGGCCGATATTTGGCATGTACTTCATACTTCATATCTTGAGAGACGTTCTTGAGATAATGGTCTTCTCATCGTAATAGAGTTTCTTCACTTGGAGACTTTTGAGGGGTACTCCAACTTTGTTGACCACGACTTCATGATTATTTCTTCAATCTCTAATTGGGATTTTGAGATACAACGATCCGCCTCCTTTTCGGACTTGGATCTATTTATCCTCATACCTTGTCAGGGTCTTTTCGGATAGACTTCTCCATGATCTTTATGGGAGTTGATTGCTTTTCGTCGTGAGTCTTGATCCTTCATATTGATTTTGGGAATAATGCTTTTCACATCACTTTGGATCTTCAGCAATAAAATTGAATCCTCATGCCTTGTTAGGGCCTTTTCGGACTCGCCAATCTTCGCGCCCCGCTTCATAAGTTATGCCTTGGCTATGAACTCTTATCATTACCGAGCAACTTTTAAACGATCTTGGGCTAGAAGCTAAGTAACTTTTCAAATCGTACGACCTTACTTATTGCAGATAAATTATTAGCAAGTGATGGGAGAATAGGCAAATAATTACACCAAGTGAGCTTGTGCAAGAATACCGACTTATAATTGACTCTATCATTTCTCGTCCTCCATAATTTAAAATCTCAAGTAATGAGACTCGTGGATACTTAGCCTAATAAACCAATTAAGGTCTACATGGTTAAGGATACTAGCTAGAATAAACTTGGATAAGTCTATTCGGGTTGAGTCAAAATAAACGCAACGGGCCTTATATGTCAGACTTCTAAACTAGCTACACCACTTTATTAATATTTTTGACTTTATTGTGGAATATATACATATGAAAGCAACGATAAAAATTTAAAAATTACAACTAAATGGCCAAAGTTAATAAAAAATTTGAAAATGTTGAAAAATATGATTTTCCGGTTAAATGAAGGCAATTTCATGGAAAAGTCCACTTAAAACTTCGATAGAAGTCCCCCCTACACTTAAGATAAACATTGTCCTTAATGTTTAAGCATGTGGGAAAAGTCTCCCCTACACTTATGACATTGTGCACGTTGGTTAACTCGAGTTAAGGAAGAGACGACTAAAGTGATCAATTGCGAATGTGAGTATGAAGAAAATTGAATCACGATAGTTGAGAGATAGAACCGGATTTCGGATAACACGGGAGCACGGTTCTTCAGAGATTCCAAGAGTGCACTTATCCCTGTAATCACATCACCACACAAAGAGAAAGAACCTATAGAGGTCCCCCTACACTTAGGAGGTTAAACATAAAAGGATAGATACTCGGGCTGCCTCCCGAGGAGCGCTTGTTTTTGATAACCGAGTCACGAGCCTGACTCGACCAAAAATTAGTTCATGGGGAACGTGGTGAGGGATGGAATCACCTCCTGAGAGGTGTCCTCACCAAAGTACAACTTCACTCGTTGGCCATTCACCTTAAAATTAGGTCCATTAGGTTGAGCGAGCTCGAGAGTACCATATGGAAAAATTTGGGCAATGGTGAATGGGCCGGACCAACGAGATTTGAGCTTGCCCGAGAAGATTTTCAACCGAGAGTTAAAAAGTAAGACTTTGTCTCCAATATGGAACTCTCGGTTTTTGATCTTGGAGTCGTGAATGAGCTTAGTTCTTTCCTTATAGATCAAAGAATTTTCATAAGCCTCATTACGGAGTTCATTGAGCTCATTGAGTTAGATCTTGCGTAGGTCACCGGCTTTGTTAATATCAAAATTAGCCCACTTCAAGGCCCAATAAGCCTTGTGCTCCAACTCAATGGGGAGGTGGCACGCTTTCCCGTACACAAGACGATAAGGCGTACAGCCGATCGGGGTCTTGTAAGCAGTATGGAAAGCCCACAAAGCATCATCAAGTTTATCAGCCCATGAGGCACGATGCTCTCCCACGGTCCTTTCAAGAATTCGCTTTAGTCCTCGGTTAGATATTTCAGCCTGGCCATTAGTTTGTGGGTGGTAGGCTGTGGAAAGACGATGATTTACACCGTACTTAGCCATGACTCTAGCAAATTGGTCATTGCAAAAATGAGTCCCACGATCACTAATAATGGCACGAGGCACACCGAATCTAGCGAGAAGAGCTTTCAAAAAGTTACAAACCACCCTTGCGTCATTAGTAGGTAAAGCTTTGGCTTCGACCCACTTTGAAACGTAGTCAACGGCTACAAGGATTTATTTGTTTCCTTTAGAGGAAGGGAATGGCCCCATAAAGTCGATACCCCAAACATCAAAGATTTCACATTCTTGTATGAAATTTTGAGGCATCTCGTCTTTATGTGTGATCGTGCCTTGTTTTTGGCAATCATCACATCGTTTAACCATATTGTGAGCGTCATGATATATGGAGGGCCAATAAAATCCCAAATCAAACACTTTTTTGGCGGTGTAGTTGGGACCAAAGTGACCACCGGTGGGTCCTTTGTGGCAAGCATCAAGGATTTCCGAGGCTGCCGGTCCATCAACACATCGGCGAATAATCAGGTCGGCACATTGTTTGAATAGGTAAGGGTCGTCCCAAAAGTAAGTCTTAATGTCGGTGAAGAACTTTTTCTTTTGTTGAGACGTCAACCCTTCCTTGAGAATTCCACCCGCCAAGAAGTTTGCAAAGTCTGCAAACCACGGGGTTTCATCAGAATTAGAATTTATAGACATTAAGGTCTCCAAGGGAAAAGAATCATTGATTTCCTTATTTGGATGATCCCCTTGGTAAGGATCCTCAAGTCTGCTGAGATGATCCGCGGCTAAGTTTTCTGCTCCTTTTTTATCGCGAATTTCGATTTTAAATTCCTGGAGCAGCAAAACCCAGCGAAGAAGTCTTGGTTTGGAATCTTGCTTTGTCAACAAGTACTTCAGCGCGGAATGATCGGTATACACAATTGTTGTAGAAAGGACAAGATAGGGGCAGAATTTTTCAAAAGCATAGACAACAACTAAAAGCTCTTTTTCGGTTGTCGTATAATGTAATTGTGCCCCTGTCATTGTCTTGCTAGCGTAATGGATTGGTTGGAAGTGTTTGTTCACTCTTTGTCCCAGAACCGCTCCAATAGCAAAATCACTAGCATCACACATCAGCTCGAAGGGAAGCTCCCAATTAGGGGTAACCAAGACGGGTGCCTTAGTTAGCTTATCCTTAAGCGAGTTGAAGGCTTCAACACACTCTTTGGAAAAGATAAAAGGAGTATCTTTTTCCAAAAGGTGGGTCATCGGGCGAGCGATTTGAGAAAAATCTTTGATGAATCGACGGTAGAAGCCCGCATGAGCCAGAAAACTTCTCACACCCTTCACGGTTGAAGGTGGAGGCAACTTAGAGATAACGTCGACTTTAGCACGGTCTACTTCAAGACCGGCTTTGGAAATCTTGTGTCCCAGCACGATGCCTTCTTTTACCATAAAATGGCATTTTTCCCAATTCAGAACAAGGCGAGTGTCTTCGCACCGCTTAAGCATACGTTCCAAATTGGCAAGGCAAGAAGAGAAGGAATCCCCGAAGACCGAGAAGTCATCCATGGTTTGTTCAACCATGTCATGGAAGATAGCTAACATGCACCTTTGGAAAGTCCCGGGCGCATTACATAAGCCAAAATGCATTCTTTTGTACGCAAATGTGCCATAGGGACAAGTGAATGTTGTCTTCTCTTGATCTTGGGGATCGATGGGTATTTGGAAATAACCCGAGAAACCATCAAGAAAGCAGTAATATTCATTACCCGCTAAACGTTCAAGCATTTGGTCCATAAAAGGTAGAGGGAAATGATCCTTTCTCGTGGCATCATTGAGTTTGCGGTAGTCTATACAAACTCTCCACCCAGTAACGAGACGAGTGGAAATCAACTCGTTGTGTTCATTGGGAACAACGGTTATTCCGCCCTTCTTGGGCACACAATAGATTGGACTAACCCATGGTGAATCCGAAATAGGGTAAATCATACCCGCATCAAGAAGTTTGATAACCTCTGTTTTGATGACTTTATGGATTTTTGGATTCACCCTTCGTTGGCTTTGAATTGTGGGCTTAAAGTCGTCCTCCATGAGAATTTTGTGGGTGCAGAAGTGAGGATCAATTCCACGAATATCAGAAATCTTCCAAGCAATAGCCTTCTTATGATCTTTCAACACGGTGATAAGTCGGGCTTTTTCTTCCTCCTTTAGGTTCTTAGCAATGATGACATGCGACTTCTTTTCTTCTTCAAGGAACACATACTCAAGATGGGGCGGAAACTCCTTAAGTTCTAAATCCGGAGGATTTTCGACGGGAGGCGTATTCGAAGTCGGAGTATCGATAGCAATGACCGTGGGAGATGGAGGAGAAGGATTGGCTTCGTTGAGAAGGCTTTCAAAGAAATGCATGTCTTCGTCCCCATCGGTAGGAGAATCATCAGTAGATAAGTTCACATCTCCCATGGTGTCTTCAAAATCTTTCCAAAACAAATCACTATCTCCAAAGAGAGACAATGATGAATCAATAGAGGACACGGTCTCAACATTGGGAAGAGAGGTAGGAATACTTTTGCAAGCATCATTAAAGTGTTCTTCACAAGCCTCATCAAGAACGTCAATACAATTAACACTCTCATATGAATAAGGCTGTTTAGACAACTTTCCCATGTTGAAGACTACTTTATCCTCACCCACTCTCATGATAAGCTCACCGGCTTCAACATCGATGAGAGTGCGACCGGTCCTCAAGAATGGACGACCAACAATTAGTGGCACACGAGGGTCCATCTCGTAGTCGACGACAACAAAATCAGCAGGAAAGGTGAATTTGTCGACTCCTACAATGACGTCTTCGGCTATCCCCACTGGATAAGCAACCGTACGGTTTGCTAATTCCAAAGTCATTTTGGTGGGGACTAGCTCTGGGAGAGATAATTGCTTCCAAACACTTAGAGGCATGAGATTAATACTGGCACCTAGATCAGCTAGGGCCATGCAATTCTCTACTCCCGGGAAATTGCAAGGGATAAGAAAATGACCCGGATCACCAAGCTTGGTTGGCAATTTCCTTAAGAGCACTACAGAGCAATTCTCATTAAGTTGGGTGTTGGCAATATCGAGGAGCTTTTCCTTGTCGCTCAGAAGATCTTTAAACATTTTTGCATATTTAGGCATGTGAGCGAGATCCTCAGCGAAGGAGATATTGAAATTCAGTTGTTTAAACATCTTAAGAAAGTTAGAAACCTGAATATCGTCCTTGCTTTTGAGCTTCTCTTTCCTCAACCTAGATGGATAAGGTATATTGGAAGAAGAGGAAGGCATTGGAAGAATAGAATCACTCACATCCTTGGGTGGTGGAGGGGTAGAAGGAAGAGGTGGAGAAATTGGGGAAGGAGAAGGATGAGGAATAGGAGCAGGTGACTCGTTCTCCTTAGTCACAACCACCGGTGGAGGTATAGGAAGCTCGGGTTCCTTGGTACCTTTGCCACTTCGAGTGGTGATTGCTTTCATCTCCCCTCTTGGATTCGTAACGGTGTTACTCGGAAGAGTACCCGAAGAAGAGGGTTGACTACCTTGGAAGAAACTAGCCATCATGTTCTTCAAGTCATTAGTTTGGCTATCCAACGTATTTCTCATGTCGGCTCTCAAATCGTTTCCTTGCTTGACCAAGTCTGCTTTCAGGTTGAGCACTTCTCTCTGAAGATTTCCCACTATCACATCGTTAGTCCTCATATAAGTTTCCACTTCTTGGTGTAGAGCGGTGGGTTGGTTGGGAGGAGCATTGTATGCGGGTGGTTGATAAGCAGGTTGTTGGTAAACTTGGTTGTTACATTGAGGTGGTTGTTGCTGTTTATGAGGTGGTATGTAAGGTGTACGAGGTTGTTGTTGTTGTTGAGTAGGGCGATTGAGGTTTTGTTGTTGGTTTGGGTTTCTTGGAGGAAAACCGGGTGGTGAGAGGTAGTTGTTGGAACGGTAGCTCAGCAAGTTACGGTCACCTTGAGGTCTAGCTTGATAAGCAGGTTGAGGATAGGTGCCATATGCTGCATTCACGTTTTTAGAAGGGTAGTCTTGGGTGGCAGTACAAGTGGTGTAAGAGTGAGGACCACCGCATATTTCACAAGGTTGGCTGACAGCGTTAACTTGAGCGTTTTTAGTGTTGTTGTTGTTGTTGTTGCTGACGGTGTGGGTGACAAGCGATTCAAGAAGCACAGTGATTTTATCCAACGCTTGTCGCTGTCACTAGTGCTAGCACTAGCGACATTGGTCCGAACACTCTTGGTTTGCACACGAGACTTATTCTCAATGATATCCCAAGCAGCATTGGAAGTCTTAGCCAAAAGATTACCCCCCAAGGCACTGTTTAGTGAATCTTGGTCACTCATGCTTAAACCATTGTAAAAAGTATTGATTTGATGTACTTTGGTAAAACCATGTTGTGGGCATTTTCTTAAAAGATCTTTAAAACGATCCCAAGATTCACTGAACGACTCATCGTACTTTTGTTCAAAATTTATGATTTCATTTCGCAAAGCAGTAGTACGAGAGGGTGGGAAAAAGTAATTGATAAACTTAGTCTCCAAATCCGTCCACGAAAGAATACTCTGTGGCGGTTCCTTAGCAAGCCAATGCCGGGCTTGTCCCTCTAAAGAAAAGGGAAAAAGTTGTAACCTGATAACCTCTTGTGGAACCCCATTGAACTTGACCGTGTTGGTGAGTTGCAAGAATCTCTTAATGTGGTCGTGAGGGTCATCAATGGTTCGTCCCAAGAATGGTTGAACGGAGACCATTTGGATAAAGCCTGATTTTAGCTCAAAGTTGTTGGCGGCAATTGGAGGTATGACAATTGGATCCGTGTTGCCATCTACATGAGCTTGCAGCAATTCAATCATCAGGCTATTATCCGGAAGGGGCTCATTGTTGTTGTTATTGTTCATGTTGTTCAAAGGTGGGTTGTTGTTATTATTATTGTTGTTCGGAGGTGGTATGTTATTGTTGTTTTGTACACCAGCCATGTCTAAGTTATCGAGAGGCTCGGGCTCTTGATAAGACGTGGATCGAGTGCGCATACACCTGCAAAAGAATGAACAAAGAAAAACAAAGCAAAAATATTTTTGGTTTTTATGTTTTTTAATTTTTTTTGTATTTTTGAAAATTTTATATTTTTTAGGATTTTTTTTGAAAATTTTTATGAAAAAGTAACGTTCACGGGGAACGGATCCCAAAATCCAAGTTCTCACAAAAAACTTTTGATCTTAACGAGAAGAGCCGGCAGCGGCGCCATTTAATACAAGATATTTTTACTCGTTTGAAAATTCGATTCTCGGAATCTCCTCGAATTGATCTCGGTTTAAAGTGGAAGGTTTGTTCTTGGTGTCCAAAAGTGGGTTTGGTTTTCTAATCTACTAAATAGGGAAATGAATAAAGTAATAACGATTTAAACTTAAAACAATTCAAAAGCAAAACTAGGATTAAAAAGCTAAACCAAATATCAACTGGAAAATACCATAACTAAAAATATCATATTCGGAATAAGTCCTATTCGGAAAACATGGCCTATGCGGAATAAAAGTTTAATTCGGAAAAATAGCTTATGCGGAAAAATAGCCCTATTCGGAATAAATTCCCTATGCGGAATGTTCTCTATTCGGAAAGTAGGTCCTATTCGGAATAAGAATTCTCTATTCGGAATGTTTTACTATGCGGAATAAAATATTGCCTATGCGGAAAAATAGTCCTATTCGGAATACTGGTCTTATGCAAAAAAAATCAACTCGGAATAAAAGTCCCTATTCGGAAAAAAATTCTATTCGGAACACTGGTTTATTCAGAATATGTAAAATATTCCGAATAAGGGATAGAAAATGGCTCTATCCGGAATAATTAGAATATTCCGAATAAAGTAAAAAAAAGAAAAATGCTATTCGGAAAGTTCAGAACTGAAGAACAGTAGCAGTAACAAGAAACGATTTTTAGATCAAATCACCAAAATACTCAAAAAGGTTTTACCAAGTTAACCATTAATCATTTAAATACCATAAGTAACAAATCCCAACAACAAAAACACAAAATCAACCACGTTTAAAAGATTAAAATTAATCAACAAGAACTTGAGAACTTTGAATGAAAATGGAGATGAACAAGATGAATGAAAAGATTGAATTGAAAGATTAATATAAAAGTAAACAAGAGTAAAGATTTAACACTTACAAGATTGAAAGAAAATTAAAAAGCACCAAACACCCTAATGGTTTTGGTGATGCTACGAACCAAAGAAACTGGGAAAGAAAAATAAAAACTAACTCCCTAATTGTGTGAAGGAAAAATCCTTTTATAGTCCTAGTGGTTGGTTGGTGAGTGGGCTATCTCCCTTTCTTCTTGTCTTCTCGTCTTTTCAGAAAAGTTGACGTTTTCGATTCTGATCCGGGATTTGTCGACGATTAAATTCAACTCGTCTTTTAATTTCTTCGTTTAATAGACTTGAGTTTCTTCGACATATGTAAATCTTCCATCTTTGGTCCTTTTCTTCGATAAATCTTCAAATAGGCCCATTGACTTCAAATCTTTTGCATCTCTTGGACAATAGACTTCGTCTTGAGTCTTTTTCCTTGATAAAACCCGTGCAATCCCATGTTTTCTTTAATATTCATCCGGTTAGCTCTGAAAACACAATAAACACAAAAACCACGCATAATTCCAAACAAATGATATTAAATACGTGTTTTGGTCTTGTTTTAGCCAGAATTAAGTGGTAAAAATATGGGTGTTTACACACCTATCACCTAGGAAACTCCTAACTCCCTTAACGGTTTTGGGATGAGGTAATTTGGCGATGACGTCTACCTTAGCTTGATCTACCTCAATCCCCGCTTTCGAGACCTTGTGCCCTAAGACGATTCCACTCTTAACCATAAAATGACATTTTTCCCAATTGAGCACAAGGTTGGTTTCCTCACAACGTTTTAACATTCTCTCTAGATTCGACAAACACGAAGTGAACGAATTACCAAACACGGAAAAGTCATCCATGAAGACTTCCATCGTCTTCTCGATCATATCATGAAAAATAGCCATCATGCACCTTTGAAAGGTTCCCGGTGCATTACAAAGTCCGAATGGCATTCTACGATAGGCAAACGTTCCATATGGACACGTAAACGTAGTTTTTTCTTCATCACGAGGATCGATGGGAATTTGGAAGTAACCGGAAAAACCATCTAGAAAGAAATAGAAATCGTTTCCCGCAAGACGCTCCAACATTTAGTCCATGAAGGGCAAGGGAAAATGGTCTTTTCGAGTGGCTTCATTCAACTTTCGATAGTCAATGCACACTCTCCATCCGGTCACGAGTCTAGTGGGAATCAAATCGTTGGCATCTTTTGGCACAACGGTCATCCCTCCCTTTTTAGGGACACAATGAATAGGACTCACCCAAGGGCTATCGGAAATAGGGTAAATCATTCCCGCATCAAGGAGTTTAAGGACCTCCTTTTTGATGACATCGTGAATTTTAGGGTTCACCCTCCTTTGACTTTGGATTGTAGGCTTGAAATCCTCCTCCATTAAGATTTTGTGGGTACAAAACTTGGGATCGATTCCCTTAATGTCGGATAACTTCCACGCAATCGCCCCTTTGTGATCCTTTAGAACATCGACAAGTGCGGTTTTTTCATCATTCGAAAGTTCCTTCACAATAATAACCGGCAACTTGTCGCCCTCCTCCAAATAGACATATTCGAGGTGAGGAGGTAAATCTTTCAACTCGAGGATAGGTGGTTCCTCAAGTGAAGATTTGGGCTCGATACTCATAACCTCCTCGGGTGGAGGAAATGGGAAATCGTTAAGAAAACCCTTGATAATCGAGAAGTCCTCATCGTTGTCGAGGTCTTCGTCACAAGTACGTGGAACATTGCATTCTTCCAACGTAAAACCACCACCTTCGAAAGGAGTGAAGGTTGGTGTCGAATTATCAAGAATTGGATCTAACATAGTGGGATTGCCACTAGTTTCTTCATCACCAAACCCTAAAACTTCTTGTGAAAATTCCTCGCAAACCACGTCGATCATATCAACGAGGTTTATGGTAGCAACGGAATAAACATGAGAAAGTTGAGAATTTTGAGTTGCGTTTATAACAAGTTCCTCGTCGTTGAAACGTAAGGTGATCTTTCTAGCATGCACATCAATTAAAGCCATAGACGTATCTAAAAACGAACGACCTAAAATAAGAGGAACTTGAGGATCCGTGGGGATATCGACAACGATAAAGTCTACGGGATAGTAGAACTTCCCTACTTTCACAAAAACGTCTTCCGCCAAACCACATGCACGAATCGTGGAATGGTCGGCCAACTCGATAGACATTAGTGAAGGAGTAAGATTAGGAAGATTGAGCGACTTGAAGATTGCAAGTGGCATCAAATTAATGCTAGCACCAAGATCGGCCAAGGCATAGCATTCTTCCATATCTTGAATTGCACAAGGGATCAAAAATTTACCGGGATCACCGACTTTTTGAGGTATGCGATTAAGATAAACCGACGAACAACTAGACAATTGGTGCAATTTCTCCTTGTTGTTCAACATACTCTTAAAGTTAGCGGCAAATCGAGGCATCATGACCAATGCATCGGCGAAACTCACATTAAGGTGAAACTCACGAAAATTTTTCATAAAAAGCTCAAATTGGTAGTTGTCGCGCTCTTGTCGTTTCTCCTTCCTAAGTCTCGATGGGTAAGGCAAGGGTAGTGTGGGTTGGGGTATAGGCATAGGCTTTGGAATCTCGGGTTCCAATGTTGGTAAAGGGTCGACCGTAGGTGTGGCATGAGCGGTACTTTATGGGCTAGAGATATGCTCCTTTTCGACCACCACCTCGGGTTCTTCCTCAATTTCCTCCACCGTTGGAGTAATTGGTTGAGGAGTCGGTTCTTTAAGTGCCTTACCACTTCGTGTGGTAATCACTTTCATCTCTCCCTTCGGGTTTGATACGGTGTTGCTAGGAAGACCACTCGAAGTAGAGGCTTTGTTCCCCATTACGGCTTCTAAAATGGCATTAAGCTTAGCATCTTGACTATTAAACTTAAGATCTTGACTAGCGGCTTTTTGGTCAATTCTTTGTTCAAGCCTAGCATGACTTTGTTCAATCTTATTGTTTTGACCTTTAATTTGATTAGCAAAATCATTTTTCAACTCATTTCTCATGTTAAGATTTTCCTTCACAAAATTAGCCAATTCCTTGGTGTTTTTAGCCGTGTCCCTAGCTTGACTAGCCAATTGCTCTTGAATGTTTTCCAAAATCTTATCATTTGCCATAGCGTAATTCAAAAAGTCCATTGGAAGTTCTTTATTGTAAACACTTTGAAGACCTTGACTCGTGTTTTGAAAATTACGGTTTTGATTTTGATTTTGCAATTGGCTACTACTTCCTTGATTCCCATAGTTGTTATTACCCTTGAAATTGTTCCTTTGATTGCTTTGGTAACCAACTTGATTGTTTCGATAATTGTTAGCATTTTGATTTGGTGGAAAACCCGGTGGAGTCAATTGATTAGTGCGAGGAACTTGACCGTTTTGGTTATAAGTTCCCGCGGCCGCGAAGGCACTCGAAGTGTTACCACCGTTGGTAATGCACTCGGAATAATCGTGAGCTCCACCACAATACATACAAGAAACCTCAACCGCCTTAGCCGTAGCGGGAGTGGGTTGTTCACCAACTTTAAACTCCCCTTAAGCTTATCAAAAATCTTGTTCTCCAAATTAGCCTCGATTTGGCAAGCATCAACGGTGTGTGACAATGAAGGCGAAGGCGAAGACGAAGTCTTACGAACACTCGACGTGCTACGAGGACTATAGACCTTAGACCTATTCTCAATGATTAACAATGCTTCCTCGACCGTCTTACACAAAAAATTACCACCCGCGGCGGCATTAAGATAATCACGCTCATGATCGTTCAAGCCATTGTAAAACGTGTCAATTTGATGCAAGTCGGAAAAACCATGACGAGGACATTCGTGCAACATTTCCTTAAACCTATTCCAAGCCGTTGAAAAACTCTCATTATACTCTTGTGAAAACTTTGAAATCTCGTTTTTCAAGTGCGTAGTCTTAGAGGGCGGAAAAAATTGGTTCACGAATTTTGAAACAAGATCCTTCCACGTCAATATAGAATTGGGTGGCTCTTTCTCTAACCAAATTTTAGCGGGCCCCGCTAAAGAATACGGAAAAAGCATCATCTTAATCGAGTCGTTTGAGACGTCTTGCAAGTGGCGGTGAGACGATTAAATTGGCGAATGTGGTTATGAGGGTTGTCCTTTTCGTCACCTCGAAACTTGTTGTTTTGAATTATGGACAACAAACCCATCTTAACCTCAAAATTCTCCGCAAGGATAGCGGGAATCACAATCGCTTCTCCATAACCCTCGGTGGGTGCTTGAAGTAACTCCATCATAGTTCGATTAGCCATGGGTGCTTCTTTCACTACAATGGGTTCGTCAATAGGAGACTCCTCACTAGAAGGAGTGATGGATTTGTTTCTTCGTTTACGAGCACGTCTTGCTTTGGAGCGAGTTTGCATAAACGTCACGTACAACGAGAAGGCGAGCAAAGAAGATTATTTTTGGTGTTTTTACTTTTTCAATTTTTTTGTGGTTTTTGATTGTTTTTACTTTTTTGGATTTTTGGAATGTATTAGGTAGACCAAAATCTACAAATCTCCTCCTTAATCAAATCTCTCGCTTAAAGAAGCCTCAAGGAATGAAAACGATCACGTGAAGTGAACGCCTTCGATGACTTTAGAACGATGGTGGAACACCAAATCGTTCAAGAGGGTTTAATCAATGAAAACCAAGAAAATATATATGATACTTAAGTAATACTTTGGGCGGCAAAACCCTCGATTAGCTTTCAATCTCAAAATACGCACAAGCAAGCGGAGGAAACGAGGCGGCGCGAAGCACTTAAGAACCTTTTTCCTTTAGGTTGTGAAATACAACCGCCTTATACCCACCTTATAGTTTGTATTTCTCAAAATCGAGATTCACGAAAGTATTTATCTATTTTTGCCTTTTTTCTTTGGTTTGAGATTCGAATACAATGATTGGGTAATGACCTCCCAAGTCAAGGTTGTGATTTCTCACGTATTTGGAGTACTTGTGAATTTATTGTTCTACGTATACAATATAGTAATAGTATTCACAAAAAACGAAAAACCGATAATACGTATTAGTAGAGTGCTACTAATACAAATACTATTATGGCTATATATAAAAACAACAATTGTTCAACCAAAACACGAAACGCCTCCCCGGCAGCGGCGCCAAAAGTGATGTAGAGTTTTTACCCCTTTAGGAAAAGGAAGGCAAAATAGTGGTAAGCGTTAAGTGTCGGTTTAGGAAAACCGAGCACTAATGACCAAATAAGTTCAAGTTCGTTCTCGAAGAGGCTAGTGTGTTGTGTAATGGATTGATTTATGATTGATGATTTTATTTAGAAGAAAAGGAAAGAAAATAGAGATAAGAAAGAAAAGATGGTTACGAAGACGGATCGAGCTAAGACGAAAACGCGTTCACGTAAAACCGTAAATAGTGCAAAAATTAAAATTTTAACCTAAAAATTCCTAAAAATTACTAAAAATCCACAATAATATTCTAAGAGTTTACAAAAAATCCAAACTTGTTAAAACCTTTTAATTAATTAGATAATGACTTTTTAATGCTAATTAAAGCCCTAAAAATCACAATTAAGTATTAAAAAGCCCTAAACAAGATTTTAAAGTTTGTAAACCTCCAAAATAACCTAATTAAGCTAAAAAGTATTTTTTAAGATTTTAAAACCAAATTAAACTATTTTTAAACACTTAAAAACTATTAAAATCAATTAAAACTTAAATTAATTCTAGAAAATAATTGAAAAGTCCTAAAAATATTTGGAAAGTGACAAAACTCCTAATTAAGTGTCTATAATCTAGGAAAAATGTTAAAACATAAAAAATCAAACTTTCATTTTTTTAATAATAAAATAATATTCAAATATTCAAAAAAAATCAAAGTTTATAAAAAAATTCTAAAAAATTACCAAAAATCTAGAATAATGTAACTAAGACAAAAATGCAATCAAAATTTTCTGAAACCTATTTAATAATTTTATATTAAATTTTAAAGTTAGCTAAAAACCTTAAAATCCAATAAAATAAAAAATTACACTTTTTGAAAACTTAAATAGCTGTAAACCTCAAAAATATTAATAAAAACCTAAAAACTAATTTTTTAGATTTTTAAACTACCTTTTTCTATTTTTAAATTACTTTTCAAAATTAAAACTAAAAATAATCCTAGAAAATTAATTAAATAAGGGAAAAATAAACTTTTTGAACTGAAAAGTCTTAAATCCTAATAAGAATCAAAGAAAAATGATAACTTTCAAAAAACCTAAGAAAATAAGCTAGAATAAGCTTCTAAATAAGCTGTTAGCTAAATAAGCTACAAAACAGACACTCCTTAAGTATAAATGGAAATGGAACTTGTGCATAGAAAAGCACTTGGATCACTGGTTAACACGTATAGTCCTCCAACGAGGGGTCCCGTGTTCGAGTCCAGGCCAAGGAGCTTTTTGCTCTTTTTTTTTTACTTTTAAAACTCAAACACAGTAACTTAATTTACTCTAAAACACAAGTAGTAATCCAAATTAACAAGATTAAAGCAATCTGGAACCAAAAACGTGCTCAGGTGTGAATTTTTAAAACACAAAGAACAGATAACTTCACTTGTGAAGAAATGGATCAAGAGGACTTGATCTTGGATTCCTGATGATGTTTTTGATGGACAAATGGCACCCCCACACCAATTGGGTTGTGGGGAGTCAGTAACAACACAAAAAGCAAACAAGTCTAACACAAATCAAGCACAAATGACCAATTCAAGTTACTGATATGCCTTGCACAAGTCTGAGTGTGTTTGCGGATTCAGTTAGCACAATAATGAAATTCAATAAGCCAAATTTTCCACATAAGCTACCCAAGAGACATGTAAGCAATAGCAAGCCCTATCTAACCCTACTATCTAACAGTCAACAAGATTTGAAGGCAAAATTCAAAGAAAATCAAGCACAAAAGCAGTCTTTTGATTTAGGCTATGTTTTCAATTTTTTTAGCATACAAATTTGTTAAAAACTCTATTAAATAGAAACCTAAGTACATGTATCACTTACTAGCATCCAAAGAAGTGAGTAAAACAGGTTTTAACTCAAAAACTTGGTCACAAATCTCAATTATACAGCTAATCCAAACACTCCTTTAAAAATTTGAAAATCAATATTTCAAAGCAAATCTTAACAAAACTCAAGCAAAATGATTCCAATCAATCTAAACATGCACAATAACAAGTAAAAGACCTAATCAAGCTGATTAAACACACAAACAAGCAGTTTTACCAAAATTTATCTAAAATCACATAAATCTAAAAAATCTTTGAAAACTGAAAAAGGGACAAAAGAGGCTACCTTGTTGGGCCTACATCCAGGCCCAACAGTGACTGAAAAGTCACCTCCCACAAGCTGGTGGCTTGTGCTGAACTTTGTTGAGATGCTGATGAAGTTTTGCTTAACAAAAATGGATGAAAATGGTTCTTGTTTTGAACCTACTAAGAGAGAAAAAGGGAGACTGGGTAAAAGCTAAGGGCAGACCCCTAGCTTATGGACAAAGCTAGAAGTGAGCTTTAGCTTATAAAGAAGACTGTGATAAGCTAAAAAAATTGACCAAACAAATGGCTTATCTAAGTTTGGGTACCCACTACACCAGAACAAGCCATGGTGTCTTGGACATACACAAACTCAAACACCATCAAACTAACACATTTCATCACCATATTATCAGATTTGTATGAAAATTTAAAGTTTAAGAAAACCTTGAAATGAAACAGAAACTTTGAAAACTTAATAAACTTGCTGAAAATTAAACCAAACTTGAACAATGATCACTTAAATCAACTGAAATATAAGATGGAACTCGTTTTCATCACCAACACTTAACTTAATTTCTCATTCAGAATAGAAAGATTTACAAGGTTGTGAAAAAAGAAAACAAGAACAACTTTTTACTATGTCCTATAAGGCCTTTATATAGAGGCTTACACATGTTCTAGAACTGAAAGGAAACTAAAAACCCTAATGACATGAACTTCCTTTCTTGCCCTTGGAGATTCTTTGAAGATGCCAATTTTTGAATTTGGTCAAGTACCCATGTGAATTTCTTGGACTGTTGTGGGAGTGCTAGTGGTGGAAAGAAGATCTTAGACGTCCATATTTCCTTTGGGAGCACGAAAATGCTAATGGGCGTTGATTTGTTGTCATCTTTTTGTTTGGGAGTGAATAGTGGGGCAGGGGAGGGTGGTAGAAACATGTGAGGTGATGGTGATGGGGGTTTAAGGGTGGGTTTGGGTTTAAGTGATGGTTAATCAACGATCTGGAGCAAATAAACAAAAACCCCTTTGAAATGTGATTAATTCATCCTGGAATTAGCTAGGGTTTATGTGGGTGATGGGGTGGATTAGATCCGTTTTTAGGGGTGATTAACTTTAAAAAATTGTTTGAAGGGAAGTTTAAACTGATTAATTAAATCAGTTAATGAGTGAGTGGAGAGGTGACGTGGAGAGGAGGGGCATTTTGATTGGGTGTGGGGTGGAAGTGGGTGATGTGGCAGCTTGTGAGTGGGTGGTTTAAGTTTGTTTGTCTGGCCACAAATGGCCCCCAAAGGTTCATACTTCCTTCATCTTGTATAAAACAACACAAATCTTCATTTCCCTTTGATAATAAGTTTGGCAACTTGGCATTTTTGGCACAATAAGTTTTTAAACTTGTTTTAAGGACTAAACATGCTCATTGATGATATTTGAAGGACTGATTTTGGCATTTTCTTCATTCTTCAAGGTTTGACTTGATTGTTAACTTCTTGGAGGACCAATATTGACAATTTAGTTTTGTTGAGGGACTAAATTTGCCAATTCTTCAAAGTTACGGGTCCTTTTTGTAATTTTGACAAACTTTAGGGACCAAACTTGTAATTATGAAGATACAAGGGTATAAAGTGTCAATTCTTCCATATTGGAGGACCCTTCTTCATAATTCTTCAAATCTTCAAGGGTATTCTTGGAAAATTCTTCATTAGGGCTTGGTTCATCATGCGGCTTCGTTTCCCGTGTTCGTTTTTGACTGATTCTTGTGATCTTTTGTCATTTTCTCAATATCCGTACCTAAAATACACAAGCATAAAACACAAGCATACATTTGGGTATTTTGATGATATTTATTGCATTTTAAGCCCGATTTGGATGATGAGACTATGTATAAAAGCAGTCTCATCACCAACCTCCATACTTGATTATGTTACCATTCCTATATGGACTGATGGGTTTATGCAAGCATCTGTTGCTGCTGGAAAGGAGGAAGAAGGGCCACAAGAAAAGCCAGTGGATGAATTCATGCATGCATCTTTAAGCGCTGACAAAGTCAATTCAGACGCTGACACGTTGAGTTCAGACGCTGACAGCCCATTTGAAAATTTATTCTCTTCCTCCAATACTGTTGAACATGTTGAAGCTCCCATACTCAATCAAGAGGTAAATTCTAGTGAGGATGGGAGTGGCAATGAAGATGATATTGTCAACATGGAGTCTGTTATAGAAGATAATTCAATATTTGGGGGAGGAATACTTACAAAAGCGGCCAAAGATCATCCTCCTTCCCAAATAATTGGTGATATTCAGACTCTTGTTCAAACAAGGAGAATTCATCAGACTCAAGGTGGTTTCATTGCCAATATGCACAAGAAGGAAGATACCCCTCTTGTGTAAGCATGTTTGTTTGCCTGTTTTCTATCACAAAAGGAACCCAAGAAGATTTTTGATGCTCTTCAAGAATCAAGCTGGGTTGAAGCAATACAGGATGAGCTTCATCAGTTTGCCATTCAAGATGTTTGGGAGCTAGTGGATTGTCCAAGGTGTGTTAGGCCTATTGGGGCACGTTGGGTTCTAAGGAACAAAAAGGATGAAAGAGGGATTGTGGTCCGAAACAAGGCACGTTTAGTTGTTCAGGGCTATACACAAGAAGAAGGAATAAAATATGAAGAGGTTTTTGCTCCTGTTGCAAGGATTAAAGCAATAAGGATTTTCCTAGCCTATGCTTCTTGCATGGGTTTCACAGTTTATCAGATAGATGTGAAAATTTCTTTCTTATATGGCATAATTGAGGTGGAAGTGCATGTGATGCAACCTCTAGGTTTTGAAGATTCAGAGCATCCACACAAGGTGTATAGAGTCAAGAAAGCAATGTATGGACTTCATCAAGCCCCAAGAGCATGGTATGGTACATTATCCACCTACCTAGTGGAAAATAGGTTTAAGAGGGGCACCATAGACCAGACACTATTTACCAAGAAGGTTGGTAAGAATTTTCTTCTTGTCGAGGTCTATGTGGATGATATTATCTTTGGTTCATCTAATACAAAGATGAGTGAAGACTTTTCCAAGCTCATGACAGACAAATTCAAGATGAATGAAATGGGAGAGATGAACTTCTTTTTAGGTTTACAAGTACAACAAATAGAATATGGTATCTTTATCTCTCAAGACAAGTATGTGGCTGAGATCTTGAAGAAGTTTGGTTTTTCTCTTCATGAAAAGCAGGCTAGCACACCCATGGATAGGGAACATCCTTGGGGAAAGACTGAAGATGGAAAAGATGTGGATGTCAGGCATTATAGATCAATGATTGGTTCATTGATGTATCTTACAGCCTCTAGACCTAACATCATGTTTGTTGTGTGTGCATGTGCACGCAATCAAGTGACTCCTAAAGAGTGTCATCTTCATGTTGTCAAAAGGATCTTTAGATACCTTAGGTGTTATCCCACATTGGGATTATGGTATCCTAAAGATTCTCCATTGGAGCTTATTGGCTATTCAGACAGTGATTATGGAGGTGATAAGTTTGATAGAAAATCCACAACTGGTGGATGCCAATTTCTTGGGATCAGACTCATATCTTGGCAATGCAAGAAACAAACAGTGGTGGCAAATTCTACAACTGAAGCAGAGTATGTGGCTGCAGCTACTTGTAGTGGACAAGTTCCATGGATACAAAACCAGCTGTTGGATTATGGGTATAATTTTATGCATACCAAGATATTTGTAGATAATAACAATACATTATGCATTATTAAGAATCATGTACATCATTCTAAAGCAAAACACATAGAAATTATGCATCATTTTATAAGAGATTGTTTTGAAAAAAGGTTTAATACATCCAGATAGGGTAGACACAGAGGAAAATGTGGCTGATCTTTTAACTAAACCTTTTGATGTTGGGAGGTTCCAATACTTGATAACAAGTATTGGAACGATCAATCTCACCTAAATGTGTTTTTGAAATCATTGTATAGTTTGTACAGGATGTGTACTATTATTGGTCTTTGTAAAGAATTAGGTTTTCCACTTTATTTTTCTCACGCTGACAAAGGTTATTTGAACGCTGACAAGTGTAAAAATTGCCGCTGACAGCAATATGTTAGTTTTGTGGTTTTTGATCTAATCATGCAGGTATTATGAGCATTGAACAAATGGATACAGAGTTGCTTATGGATCTTTGTAGCTTACAAGAAATGTGTCAAAGTTTATTTATGATGGTTGGAATGTTTACATTCCTATCTTGAAATAAATTTTTTGTCATATACTTTTTATTTTGCAACTATGTATATCTTAGTTTAAGGGGAGTGTTAGCCTCAAAATATTGAGTCAAACAAGAATGCTCGGTCATAGGTTATTATTGTAACATTAGTTAGAACATTGTAATAGATAGTTAATTAGTCGTGGTTTACGGTCTTGGATTTAAACTAATTAAAGTCCAAAAAGACAAGCCCGACCCAATATATAGTCCATTAAAGCCCGCATGTGGGTGGACTATATATACTACCCTCCTAGCATGTTAGGAGGGTGGATGGTCATTTGTAACAAACCTTTTCTTAATCTAATATTCATCAAGTTAATCATCTCCTCTCTACTTTCTCTCACTACTTTCTCTCTCTAGGAATTCATCTCTTCTTCATCTATTTTCTTTCTTTCTTCATTGCTTAATCATCACAAATACATGGGACAACATTTGGTATCAATCGCCATGGGGTAGTTTTGTGATTCGTTGTTCATTTTACTTGGTTCATCATTTCAAATCACAACAAATCTACTTAAGATCCATATTCACTTCATCATTTCAGAGAATATTGAGATGGATTCTACTGCCGAATATCGTGTGACGAACAACAACATAATGGTGGCGGGTAACAAAGAGAGACCACCAATGCTTGTATCTGGTCGGTATGCTCAATGGAAATCACGTTTCATACGATATCTTGATACAAGACCTAATGGTGATGCCTTGAAGAAATGTATTACTCATGGACCATATATATTTAAGAAGATCTCAGTTCCTCCAAGAGCAGCCACAGATACTACTGATCCAATACCTGCAAGTGAACATGATGAAACAAGAGCTGATCTCACACCTGAAAATTGTGCTTGGCATGATGCGGAGAAGGAAGCCATCTATATGGTTTTAAGTGGGATTGGAGATGATATTTACTCCACGGTTGATGCATGCCCGACAGCACATGAAATGTGGACTGCTATTGAACGCTTGCAACAAGGAGAATCACTCAACAAACAAGATGTCAAAACAATCTTGTTTTGGAATTTTGGCAAGTTTACTTCAAGGGATGGAGAATCAATTGACTCTTACTACTCCAGGTTTTATAAGATGATGAATGACATGACAAGAAATAATCTGCAAGTCTCCACCATGCATGTCAATGTTCAATTTCTTCAACAACTTCAACCCGAGTGGACACGAGTCGTCACTTTGGTGAAACAACAAGAAAAGTTAGACGAGGTCTCATATCATCGACTCTTTGACATCTTGAAGCAATTTCAGAATGAAGCAAATGAGATTCGAACTGAACGTGCTGCCAAGACGGCTAATCCACTTGCTTTAGTGACTACCACACAACATGTTCACGATCATCACTCTCGTGCTCCTAAGCCATACTCCAATACATCATCTTCACCACGATATTCCACATCATCTAAGTCTTCATATTCCACAAAATCTCGAGGTAAAGCGCCAAGAGCACCATCACCACCATCTGAGTCATCATCTGAAGAAGATAGTGATGAAGACCAAGCTCAAAAGAACCAAGAGATGAAACAAAAAATTGTTTACATAATGAAGACTTACAAGAAAATCTACAAACCCACCAACAACAATCTTCGCACATCATCTAACAAAAAGAACCGATATGTTGAGAGTCCTCCAAGGTATGACAGACGTCGACGTGGTGAAAGTCCTTCTAGGTATGATCGACATAATCCAACGCATGTTGAGGGTTCTGCAAGATATGATCGACAAACTACAAAGTATGATACTCAGAGGATTGCTGCTGCTACTGGGAATAGGGAAACGGTTGGAAGTCAAGTGGTTCAGCAGGGCGGGATTCAATGTTTTAATTGCCAAGGATATGGGCATATGGCAAAGGAATGCAGGAAGCCGAAAAGGGTTAGAGACTCCGGTTATCATAAGGAATAGATGCTGTTATGCAAGAAAATGGAAGCAGGGGTTAAATTGTCAGCTGAGGAAGGAGCAATGCTTGATGATACTGATGATGAAGATTCTGATCAAGAGCTCGATGCACATTACTCGTACATGGCAAAAGTTGAAGAAGTTCTCAAAGTCACTGAAGATGACAATGGCCCTATCTTTGACACTGAGCCAATCGATAAGGTACACACTACTGATGAATATAATGTGTTTGGTGATATTCTCCTGAGCATAGTGATCTACCCAATGCCATTAATGACACGTGTATGATGGAAACGGTTGATAGCAATACCACACCCGATTCATCAGACATGTGCAATAATGAGTCTGAGGATGATCAACATGCAAATGAATATGATGAAGAGGAACGTATTGCGCTTGCTAATTTAATTGCTACTTTACAAAAAGATGTCACTGAAAATAAAAAGAGTCAAAAGCAATTAAAGAAGCCAAACGCTACGCTCACTCAAAGTTTTGAAGAATGTAAAGCTGCTCTTATAAAATCTACTGAGATCACTGAAAGCTATAGAGATGAGCTCCTTCAGAAAACCAAAGAGCTTGAGGGGTACAAGGGAAGTGCGTTAAAAAGTCAAAAGGACGATTTTGAAAACAAATATAATACCACTCTTGAGTTATTAGCCAAAGAGAAGCGTCAATATAATATTTTCTTAATGGATGAACGTCAAAAAACGTACCTTGCCAATACCAAAGTTAATGAACTTGAACAAAAGCTCTCTATGACCACTACAGATTCTGCTAAAATTCTTGAGGATAAGAAACAAGAGGTAGATGCGTTAAAACAAGACTTCAAAAGTAGATATGATAAAGAAACCAAAAAAGTAACGAAACTAGAAGAACAAGTCGACTTTTTGAAGAACGTTGTTTATAAAACGCATGATTCTATTCAATCCGTTAGAATGCTAGCACCTCCATCAATGTTTAAGGGTCAAGCTAGCTTTGCAAGTCCTGAGTACCTTGCCAAAGCTCAAGCTGCGAACCCGTGTCTCTATCTTGATGAGACTGAAAGGACCGATCTTTATTGCATGCCGATAAGTGCCGATAGTGAAGAGACTGCCCTTTGGGACGATGATAGTCAACCACTTGTTAATAAGGAGTTTGCGAAACCATATAATTATGCTTATGAGAATAGTCTTTATGGCCTTTTCAATAAACAAACTCAGAAAACTCGTGAGGAAGTGTTCCTTGAATGCAAACAAAAGAGAATTCAATGGAAGAAAGCATTTGCCCCTAAAAAATCTAATGTTTACAAATACATAAACTACCTCCCTCTAGATGAATCTAAAAGCAAGAGTAGGAAAACATTAGGTATTCTTAAACACCACATAGATAATGTTAAATCTATTGTTGAAAGAGACTGGGCAAAACGTGAAAATGCTGAGTGGACACGTCCGATTCCTCACGATATTACCTTGCTTGTCAAAGAACTCTTAATTCCAAACACGGCGTTGATTAAAGAAACTGTTCTTCAACTTGAGGAGTTCATTCGGACTGAAATGTTTGATGATTTAAAATATGTTGAATCTATTGAGAAACACATTGATGATCTTCAAATGGAGAAGTATGACTTCTCAGATGAATATGATTTACTCTTGCAAGAATGCGTTTCTAAAGATGTTATGTGTGCTTATTTTACATCTTGTGCTGATATTGATGAATATTCTGAAGTTGCATGCTAATATCTTGATAAGATCAAAGAATGTGAACGTCTTGAAATTGAGCTTTCGAAACATAAAGAAAATGTTGACAAAAAGGCTTTTGAGTTACTTCAACACAAAACTGATTTCCTTCAAAAACATTGTCATTCACTTGAACTTGCTTTGCAAAAAGACGTTGGTCGTTTCCACATGATAATAAATTGCAAGAAAAACTTTCCCAAACATTTCGAGAAATGAATGAACAGAATTTGGAAATTAAAGGGTTGAAAGCTCAATTACAAGACAGGGACAGAGCGATAGCAGAGTTGCAGAAACTCATTGCTAAAATGGGTGGGAAAATTGTGGAACATAGCATTAAGAAAAATGTTGTTAGACAACCCAATGCCTCTAAAGAGAATAGATCCTCTATCTTGGGAAAACCATCTGCTTTATCTAATTCCTCGTTTGCAAAACCTGTGTTTGCCCCCAAGATGGATGGAAAGGAAAGGTTACCACAAGCTCAACCCATGAGGAATCCTATAGCACCAAGCGTTAAGCACAATAATGTGATTAAACCAGGGATGTATAGAATGTCCACGAAGCCCACAAACAAAGATACTCACTCGCCTCAGACTTCTAGAAACACTAATATTCGTGTGTCTTCTACTACAGGAATAGTCTCCACTACTAATGTTAGCCGGCCTCAGCTTAAGCGCACTCAAGTGAATGATAAGGTCTGGAAACACAAGAATCAAGGGGAGATGCAGGAAGTAGAAGAACACCCTAGGAATTTGAACGTTTTTAAGAATAAAAAGTCTGTAATCGCATGTAATGACGATTTGAATGCTGTGAATGATTTGAATGCTATGAATGTGAAATTTGTTTGTGTCAAATGTGGAAAGTGTGCTAATGCTAATCATTCTATGTGTGCTATAAATAAAGTCAAAGGCGTAGATACTAGAACTAAAAAGCAAGTTGTAATGCCTATTAGAGCTAGTAAACCCAAACGCAAAGTGAACCATTCTGGTGCAACCCCCGCTAAGAAAAGTAATGCATCAGAATCCACCACTAAGAATCCTAGAAGCAAAATTAAGGAATTATATGAGTCTGCCAGTAAGTCTTGGAAATGGTGGTTTGCTAATCAATGTGCTCCCGGATATAAATGGATGCCTAATGTTAGGACATAAAATGTGAAAACGAGTGTTAGTTTGCCTTTAAATGTTGATAAGGACACTAATGATTCTACTATCACAACTACTATGGTATCCAATTTAGCAAATGCTCCATCGTGTTCTAACTCTTCTGCAGGTGATACAAATAATTCTCTTCATACTGGACTCCGGATGCACGAAGCACATGACAGGGAATCTCAAGCTTCTAATTAACTTCGTGGAGAAGTTCCTGGGTACGGTCCGATTCGGAAATGATCAATTTGCACCAATCCTAGGATATGGAGATTTGGTTCAGGGGAATATCACAATTAAAAGGGTATACTACGTCGAAGGGCTCAATCACAATCTTTTCTCGGTTGGTCAATTCTGTGATGCGGATTTGGAGGTTGCTTTCAGAAAGAAGACATGTTTTGTTCGTGATTATGATGGGAATGACTTACTTACTGGTACACGGGGTACTGATCTTTATACTATTTCACTTCAAGACACATCTTCATCAACTCCAATTTGCTTCATGGCTAAAGCTTCCTCGACTCAGGCATGGTTATGGCATCAACTTCTTTCTCATCTCAACTTTGATACCATTAACTTGCTTTCCAAGAAAGATATTGTGAGAGGCCTTCCAAGTTTGAAATTCATCAAAGATCATCTTTGTTCTTCTTGTGAGCTTTGTAAAGCTAAACGAAGTAGCTTCAAAACAAAGACCACACCAAGCTCTAAAGGACGATTAGATCTTCTTCATATGGATCTATGTGGTCCCATGCGTGTTCAGAGTATCAATGGAAAGAAATATATTCTTGTAATTGTCGATGATTACTCAAGGTACACATGGACTCACTTCTTGAGGTCCAAGGATGAAACACCTGAAGTTCTCATCAGCTTCCTTAAATTGATACAACGTGGTCTTCAGGCTCAAGTTAAAGTGGTTCGTACTGACAGAGGTACAGAATTTTTGAATTCAAATCTAAGAAAGTATTTTGAAGCCGAAGGGATTGAACATGAAACATCTATTGCTCGAACACCCGAACAAAACGGCGTTGTTGAAAGACGAAACCGTACTTTAGTTGAGGCTGATCGAACATTACTATCCGCTTCAAAACTACCACTGTACTTTTGGGCCGAAGCCGTGTCAACCGCATGCTACACACAAAACCGCTCCTTAATTATCCCAAGACACGAAAAGACACCATATCACATAATTCATGATCGAAAACCTTCACTCAAACACCTTCATGTTTTTGGATGTACTTGTTACATTATTCGAGATGGTGAGAATTTGGATAAAATGAAAGAGAAAGGTGATGCATGTATTCTTGTGGGATATGCAACTCAGTCTAAGGGGTATAGAGTGTACAACAAGAGAACAAAATTGATAGTCGAAACTATTCATGTCAGATTTGATGAATTACAAGAAATGGTACTTGAACAAAACAGTTTAAGTCCCGACCCACAACGACAGACGACTTCTGTTCACAACCGCACGGAACTCGGAACTCAAGACAACAACAATGAACCGTCAAGTTCAACGCTGGTTCTAGAAAATGTTCCTAGAGCTGATATGACAGTAGACACGACCATTGAAGAGTTGGAAATGTTATATGGACCAATGTATGATGAATATTTCACGGGGGAGAAACAAGTTGTATCGATCATCGTCAACAACCGGATACAACTTCATCTACTTCAACACGGGTTGCAGCAGATTTACCTCCTCATAATATCACTTCAACAATCGATCCTACAACATCCACAACTACTGTCATTGCTCCAGAGAACACAAATGAAGCAGACAATGCATTATCTGACGAAGACAAATTCATCAACCCATTCGGTACACCGGTACACGAAAATGGAGAGTCTTCTACTCGCCATGTTGATCCGTCAAATATGCATACGTTCTACCAACGACATCCTTCAACACATCATTGGACCCGAGATCATCCTTTGGTTCATGTCATTGGAAACCCTTCACAGCCCGTTCGCACAAGACGACAGCTTAATACCGATGCCGATGTTTGTATGTTCGCACTCGCCGTGAGTTCAGGTGAACCGAAAAACATCAAAGAAGCATTAGCTGATCATGCTTGGATTTAATCGATGACGGATGAACTTCAACAATTTGAAAGACTTAAAGTCTGGGAACTTGTTGACAGACCATACGATGTAACACCATTAAATCTTCGATGGATCTGGAAAAACAAGATGGATGTAGAGAACACGATCATCAAGAATAAATCTAGGCTAGTGGCTAAAGGGTATGGACAGAAAGAGGGTATTGATTTTGAAGAATCATTTGCACCAGTAGCTCGAATGGAAGCGGTCAGGATTTTTCTTGCTTATGCTGCACATAAGGGATTCATCGTTTATCAAATGGACATAAAGACGGCGTTTCTTAACGGTCCTTTGAAGGAAGAAGTTAATGTCACGCAACCGGAAGGATTCGTCAATCCTCATTATCCTGACAAGGTGTATCGTCTCCACAAAGCACTATATGGACTCAAGCAAGCTACACGGGCGTGGTACGACGAGCTCTCGAAATTTCTGGTCTCCAAAGGTTTCTCAAAAGGTTCCATTGATTTAACTTTGTTCACTTATAAATATGGGGATGACATTTTGCTTGTGCAAATTTATGTTGATGACATTATTTTCGGGTCTACAAACCCAAAACTTTCAAAATGGTTTGAAAAAGTAATGCACAGCAGATTTGAAATGTCTATGATGGGCGAACTAAAATTCTTTCTAGGAATTCAAGTTCACGAATCCCCAAGTGGTATCTTCATTAACCAAGCTAAGTATTGTCAAGAGATAATCAAAAAACATGGTATGACATCATGTGACCCCGTTGGGACACCATTATCAACCACATCCCTAGATGCTGATTTGGAGGGATTACTCATAGATCAAACGAGATATCGTTCCATGATCGGGTCCCTCATGTACTTGACAGCAAGCAGACCTGATATTCATCATGCTACGTGTTATTGTGCACGATATCAAGAACGACCTACTGAAAAGCACCTCAAGGAGGTTAAACGGATCTTTCGGTACCTTAAGAATACCATTCACATGGGACTGGTATCCGAGGGAAACCGGTTTCTTTCTAACGGCATATTCAGATTCTGATCATGCAGGGTGTCTTGATACACGTAAAAGTACTTCTGGTGGTGCACAATTTCTAGGTCAAGACAAGCTTGTGGGATGGTCTTCCAAGAAGCATGATTGCACGTCACTTTCATCAGCCGAAGCGGAGTATGTGTCTCTATCTGCGTGTTGTGCTCAAGTTCTTTGGATGAGAACACAACTCATGGATTATGGCTTCCATTTTGATAAAGTACCTATGTACTGTGACTCAAAGTCGGCCATAGCCATCTCCTGCAATCCGGTTCAGCATTCCCGCACGAAGCACATTGATGTCCGATATCTCTTCATTAAGGAACAAGTTGAAAGAGGTATTGTTGAATTATACTTTGTTGGAACTGATTACCAATTAGCTGACTTGTTTACAAAAGCTCTTTCGAAAGAGAGGTTTGCGTATCTAGTTAGGCAAATTGGTATGAGATGTTTGACTCCAGCAGAACTGGAGGTTCTGGTAAAGAAGCCTGCTTGATTCATCTATCAAACATCTACCTCTAAATATTAATCAAAAAGAAAAATACAAAAGTAAAAAATCTTTGATAATCCAAAAATATTCTTCTCGACATGTCTTTCAGTATCGATAATATGGACGTACCTAGAAATGTCGCTCAATAACGACACGGGTGTGTACATAAAGCTCGAATGAAAGTTGTAAATATTTTTCAAAACATGTCATTTCTATCTTTTCAAAAGGAAATTGTCTATTTTGGACAATACTTCCAACAACGGGTAGAGCAATCTATCTTGGGTTGATCTTGTCACAAAACATTCAACGTTTTAAGCTTAACACAATGGCTTGTAATCACTTTCAGATTGCAACCCGGATCTAAATTCACGGGGGAGTGTACGCTTTTGTACTCTTACCCTTAGCAAAAGAAGTTAAATCTTCCTACACTTGAGTGGATTCGTCAAGACATTCAAAGTCTATGAACTCAAGTTTATGCTTTAGAAAAACCTTTTCGTCAAAAAGAATTGATTTTTCAAAAAGCGTTGAACACATTTTTTTCAAGAATTTCTCAATGATATTCAAAATCTTTCCAAAATTGTGTGTTCAACAACTCCTATCCTCAAAAGTTTAATGTGGATCAAATCCTCGTAATGACAATTCCATTGGATCAATTTTTTAGGGGGAGCAATTCAACTTCATGCAAAAGATTAACACATCTTTCTCCGGAAGATTTTTCAAGACTATTTTTCAAAATATATTTTAATCAAATTTGATATCTCTAATATCAAAAGATTTTATATATTAGAGATATGGGAGAAAATTTGATTAAAATGTGATCTATAGACTCAAGCACGTTAACTCTTACCCACATGTGCAAAATGTTTACTTAAATTCTTTCGCATTTAAATGCACATGTGAAGGGGGAGTTTTTCTGAAACGACAAAACTAGCAAGGTGTTAAATGTTTTTCACACACATTGTTAGAATTTAAAGTGGTTTTCATGGTTACGATCAAATACCCACAACATCTTTAATTCACGACGTTATTGGTGTCAAAAGGGTGGTTAGGTTTAAGTCCTATGATCCAACCAGAACCGGAGGGATCTTCCCAGGGACAATCCAATAGATTATTAGAAGTCCTTAGGAAAGATGGAGCAGAATGTGAACGTAGCAGAATGCCGACTAAGTACTGATGCTAGCACTGGAACAATCACAACAAGGTGCTAGTTATGATGTCTTGGTAAGCATTGAAGGGGTTGAAGAATGAAAAAGAAATGTAAGGATAAAGGGTCTAAAGAAAGAAGCCCTCCATACAACTTAGGCAGAAACCGGGTCAACTCATCATGAAGACAAACTCATCATGGACCCAGTGATGTGAAGCACAACCCTTTCCTAGCTACTCAGACTTCTCTCAAAAGAAGTTTGTTTTATTGTCACGGAGATCAACACGACTTCTATTGACTTTCTCACTCCGAGATTGTTGATATTGAATAGGTGGCATCTGCTCCAGCCTCCGACCACTAAAAGTGCACAAATCGAGTCTAGAGCCAAGAGATCAATCAAATCTCGTTAGGACACACGGATAAAGATCAAGAGAGTCCTACGCTATATCCTTGCGATATTGCTAGAACACTCAGAGTGATACTACTTAGTATTCACAATGATGAGTGGAAATCCTTCCAGTGTTAACATCAAACAGCACTGCGGTAGGTCATATGCAAGATTCTTTATGAATTGAACATATGTAAAACTGGAAAGCAACAGTGGTTTGATTCTGAATTGATTCAAACTCATTTTAGGTTTCTACGCAATATCTTTATGGTCTTGCCAGAACATTCAGAGTGATATTCATTAATATTCACAGTGACAAATGGAAATCCTTCTAGCGTCAACATCAAACAGTGCTACGGTAGGTGACTTGTGAGATTCTTATGAATCAAACTTGTGTCAACTGGAAAGCAACAATGGTAAGATTCTTAATGAATCAAACTTGTTCCAGGAATTTGAATTGACGACTTTAATCAAGCGGATATTTATCCAATTGATTCACTCTTTATGTTTGCAGTCTTGCTTTGAGACGGTCGAGTAAAGAGAACGGCTAGTACTGCCGCGAAACCCTGTCAAGGAGATTCTTAATTGAATCTACCTGATCACAGGTACGATATTTAATATCGTATAACGGTCTTTACCGACCGGAGGTAAAACGCTACTGATTTAGGACGAATGTCAAAGCCATTCAGTCCGTGTCTATGTTTTGTCTCGAGAAGGTGGCATCACGGTGTACTCAGCAAAGTCAAAGATTCACTACCACATATTCATTCCCAAAGACTTATCCAACAATTGATAGTGTGAGCATGTGGATAAAGACACAAGATCGCAAGATGGCAATGACAAGTCAAGGATGATTTGAAGATCTCAAGACTAAAAGACAAAGTCGAAAGACAACGACAAAGGCTCAAAGATAATAGCATGAAGGAACAAAACTATTGTTACACGTTCAAGGCTCATTTATGACGAGATTCGTAATCTCTATTGATCTTCAAATATCAAAAGGGTATGACCTCACATTGGGGGAGATTGTTAGCCTCAAAATATTGAGTCAAACAAGAATGCTCGGTCATAGGTTATTATTGTAACATTAGGTTAGAACGTTGTAATAGATAGTTAATTAGTCGTGGTTTACGGGCTTGGATTTAAACTAATTAAAGTCCAAAAAGACAAGCCCGGCCCAATATATAGTCCATTAAAGCCCGCATGTGGGTGGACTATATATACTACCCTCCTAGCATGTTAGGAGGGTGGACGGTCATTTGTAACAAACCTTTTCTTAATCTAATATTCATCAAGTTAATCATCTCCTCTCTACTTTCTCTCACTACTTTCTCTCTCTAGGAATTCATCTCTTCTTCATCTATTTTCTTTCTTTCTTCATTGCTTAATCATCACAAATACATGGGACAACAGGGAGCTTCAGGTAACCTTTAGGCTTTTGGGTATTCTTAGAATACTCTTATCACAATTCTAGATTGTGTCCACTGGTAAGTATGATTTAGAATTTCTAATTCGTGAGGCACTATAGCATGCAAAGTTGATATACTGTGCATGCTGCCAAGACATTTTGGCCTAGAATTGGGATTGGTCGGTTGGGAGACTTGGTGAACATTTTAATTGGGCTTACCTGTGAAGTTACAAAGGGTTTATATGAGGTAACTTCATTGTTAAGAACTTTGGTTAGCAAGGGACACTTGAGGACAATTATGTCTATCTTGCTTAAGCAAGTGTGCATGATTGGACAGTGCTTGTCACCCTATAGTCATTTTCAGTCTAAGAGTTATCTTCACTAGGGTAAACTTCTTTGTTAATGGTCTTTTTATTTTTAATTATTTTTATTTTTGGCCACTGACATGATTTCTTTCCAAACGCTGATAAGACCAATTTAAACGCTGACATGGCAAAATTTCAACGCTGACAAGAATATAGCCGTTACACGTTGATGTTTACTTTTTGACCGTTGAAAGCATTGGGGGTACACCCAGTTGTTATTTTTGACGAAAATACAGGCCGTAATTTTAGTGAGTTGGTAACTTTTAATTAATGTATGAGATAAGTTATATACTTTTCAAGATTGTGATGATTACTTTTTGAATATAACTGCCTCATATTTCAACCAATGGTATGTTTTTACCTCTCCTATAAATTTGGCTCTTTTCTTTCAAACAGGGTAACTACTATTTCTTGTCTACTAAAACTCTCAAACCTTCATACCTTTTGGTGATATGGCATTAATACATGATCTCATCGTTCTTTTCGGGCTTTAAATGCATTAAAATGTCATAAAATACCATATATATGCTTGTATTTGTTTACTTGTGTGTTTTAGGTATGGATATCGTGAAAAGGATAAAATATCACAAGAAACAAGGAAAAACAGACACGAGAAACGAAGCTGTACAAAGAATCGGGCCCTAGTTCATGAATTATCCAAGAAAAAACCTTGAAGACTTGAAGATTTACAAGATTGATCCCCAAAATATGAATAAATGACACTTAAAACCCTTGTAAATTCATAATTACAAGTTTGGTCCCTTAAGTTTGTAAAAAATTACAAAATGGTCCTTCAACTTTGAAGAAATGACAAGTTTAGTCCCTCAACAAATCTAAATTGTCAATTATGGTCCCTCATGAGTCAAAGATACAATGAAGACCTTTGAAGATCAAGAATGTCCAAGATCAGTCCTTCAAATATTCAAAATTGGCAAAAACAACCCTTGAAACCCTTTTACCAAAGTTTTGTGGCAAAACTATAAAATTTGAAAGTTTATTAACAAAGGAAAACGGGTTTAAAGGCTGAAAAACTTGTTTTACCACCTTTCCCAAAACACAAGGACTTATTGTGTCATTTCCCTAAGTTTAAATCACACAAACACGCGCCAAACAACTTTATCCCACAAAAATCAGATCAAAGTTACTACTATTCACCATTCATCCACCCAGATTTACCATCCACTTAAACAAAGGGTAAAATGAAATTACCCATACCCACGCTTGATTCACACATGCAGAAACCTATCCCACACACAAAACCCTCAATCCCACTACCCAAGTGACCCCACACTCAACCTCATCTACCAATGAAAACACAACTTCCTCTCCAAGGAATCTGACGTGGCCAAATCAACAGCTTAGACTCATAGCTTAACCCCAAAGCTAAAATGAACGGTTTTGATCAAAATGGACAGCTCAACAACAACAAGCTCTCAAGGGCATTCCTGGAAATTTATAGCTAGAGTTTTCATGTATTTTAGCATTCTAGAATCTTCTACTAGTGCCTATATAAGGAGACCTCAACTTGTGAGAGTCCCTTGTTCCAGATTTTAGCTATTACTTTGTAATTCCTTTTTATTAAAATAAAATTGAGTTTTCTGAAAATTGTGATTTTCTCTCTTGTTATTTATAAAAGTTTGGTGATTGAATAGCTGAAATCTGAGTTCCATATTCATGTTTTGTGGTTTTTGAGGCAAGGTTTTAAGTAATAAAGCTTGTGTTTCAAAAAATCAGATTTTTATATTTTGCGTTCATCCTTTTGGTTTGTTGATCTTAGCAGGTATAAGGAAGCTGGTGCTTGTTTTGCTAGCACCTCAGCTCAAATATTCCAAAGCTTGGATGTAAGTCTTGGAGGTTTGCATCCCTTTCCCTTTTCATTTTTCTGATTTTCATTGAATTTTTGGTGATTATGCATGTTCTATTGTGAATCTGTGTTTTTATGCTTGATTTGAGTTGCTGAGGTTGTATAAGAGTTGCTAAGGTGGATTAGATCTTGTTTGATAGGTTAAATCACAACAATCCTTTGGAAGATTGCAAAATCAGATTCCAAAGGGGTGTTTGGGTTAACTGATTCAAAGGGATTTAAGGCTTCCTTTGTTGTGGTACTTGGTTCTATTGAGTTTGTACATGCTTATTTGTTCTTAAGTGTTCATTATCTGTAGTTTTGTGGGCTTGAACAGCCAAATCAATCAATAGGCTATAAAATCTTAAATACTTGGTAATATTGGCTGAAATTTAGAGGACACCTAGATCTAATCATAGACTAGGGTTAACAAGTGTTAAATCTAAGTTAATACAACTAGGGAAGTAGGATTTGAGTGTTGAATTTGGATTTGTGGTCATCTATATCAGATACGGCATTTGTGTTCTTGAAGTTCATAATCAGTAACCTGCATATGCTTTGATCTGCTTGTAACCTTTGAGTCAGTGATTGGAATAAGTTTGTTTGTGCTTATTAATAGTTATTATAGCTTGTGTATGCTTTTGGTTCATTCTGGTTTGCTTATTCATGCTAAAACTGCTTAAGAGTTCATAACTGCTTATTTGCTAAGTTTGTGTCATATCTGGGCATTGTTGGCTTATTCTGTGCTTATTTGCTTATTGGAAGTGTGATATTTTGCTTGATTGTGACTCCTTAAAACTCACTGGTTGTAAGGGTGCCTTTGTTTTCCAACAAATCATAGTAAATCTCTCACAAATCATAAGTCAAAAAGTCAAAGCAGTGGGAACCAGTTCCTACTGAAAGTTCCCCCTGCTAGTGTAATTTGGTGTTCAGCTTATCAATAAGCTATTCCAGCTTATTCAAACGTGCAACAACTTTAATTTTGTAATAGGTGCTCCTTATTTGACCCATTTGTTCATACTGGAGCATTTGGAGGGTTGACTTTAGGCTTTGACTAGAAAACCATCTCATTTGACTTTTTCATAAGTGCTTATTGGCTTATCCAGCTTATTTGGCTTTGCTTATTGAACTTTTCTTGATTAATTTGGCTTAATTATGTTGTTTAGAGTCTTTTGCAAGTTGAATCAAGACCTGAGGTGGTCTAGAACTCCAAGTCGACTATTTTGTCCTTTTGTGAATTTTTTCTTTGCTTATTTCTGGCTTATTGAGTGTGCTTTTTCAAAATTTCTTTTCACAGATCTCTTAGGCATCTCAAAAGAAGGTTGTGTGTTTAAGCAGAGCTTATGGCATTGGCTTATTGCTTAATGGGCTTATTTGCCCAATAAGAATAAGTTGTTGACTATTTAAGCGGTGATAAGCTCAGAATCAGCTTTTGGGCCTTCAGACTTTTGTGCTTAGAATTAAATTTTGAGTCAGATAGAGCTTTTTCAGGTCATTTGGGCCTAGTTTGACCTTTTGGGCCAAAAAGCCCATTAAGGTTGACTGTTTTTGGTTTTAGCCCATTATGGGTAATTTTGTAATTTCACTTTCATTTTCTGATTATTTAGGTTAAAATAAACTAGTTTACAAGTTTTTAGAATTTTTTATAATTTTTGGATTTTTAATATTATTTTATTATTAAATTTCAAACTTCACATTTTTGCACTTTTTATATTTTTCTTAGCTTTAATACATTAAAATAAGATTTTTGCAACTCTTAGATTAGTTTTATCATCATTAGATTAATTTTTATAATTATTCTAAGTTTTAATAATTTTTAAATCAATTTTAAATAGTTTTTCTTAGTTTAAAAATTTATAAAAATAGTTTTTAATCATTTTAGGTCATTTTAGAGATTTATCAATTGAAAAATCTTTATTTGGGCTTTTTGATAATTAATTTGATTTTTAGGGCTTTAATTAGCATTTAAAAATTAATATTTAATTAATTAAAAGGCTTGAAAAAGTTTTGATCATTGGTAAACTCTTAGTTTATTTAGTTTGATTTTTGGTAATTTTTTGGGAATTTTTAGAACTAATTTTTATTTTAGCCCTTTTTACGGTTTTACGTTTAGTCGTCGTAGTAATTAATTTCACGTCTTCGTCATTCTATTTTCTCATCCCCTTCTTTCAAATATTAATCTCAAATCAATTACAAATTATTCACGCACATATACCTCCTTGGGAAACGAATTTTTTTTGGTCATTAGTGTTTGATTTTCATAAATCATCACTTAATACTTATCGCTCATTTACGCTCTTTTATTTTCCTAAACAAGAGACGTAATTTACCACAATCATTTTGGCGCCGCTGCCAGGGAGGTGTGTCGTGATTAATTTGTCTTGTTGTTTTTAATATTAACCATAAATAGTATTTGTATTAGTAGAAATCTACTAATACGTATTATTGGTTTTTTGGTTTTTCTTGTGAAATTATTATTACTATATTGTATTAAGTATCACAATGAATACAAAATATCTCCAAAAGTGTCAAAACACAACCTTAATTGGGATTTGATCTCTTAATTATTGTATTCGAATCTCAAACAAAAGAAAAAGGAAAAAATAGATAAATACTTTCGTGAATCTCGATTTTGAAAAATACAAACTATAAGGTGGGTATAAGGCGGGTATTATAAAATATACCCTAAGGAAAAAGGCTCTTCAGTGCTTCGCGCCGCCTCGTTTCCCCGCTTGCTTGTGAGTATTTTGAGATTGAAGGCTAATCGAGGGTTTTGCCGCCCAAAGTATTATTACGTATCATATATATTTGCTTGGTTTTCTTTGTGATTAAACCCTCTTGAACAATTTGGTTTTCACCAAAGTTCTAAATTCATTCGAAGGCGTTCACTCCACGTGATCGTTTTCATTCTTTTGAGGCTTCTTTAATCAAGAGTTTGATTCGAGGAGAGATTTGGTAGATTGTTGTCTACGAAGATACACAAAATCCAAAAAAAATTAAAAACAATAAAAAACAAAAAAAAAATTGAAAATTCACAAAACACCCAAAAAGAATCTTCTTTGCTCACCTCCCATTCTACGCGAAGTTTATGCTAACTCGTAGTCAAGAAAAACGAGCTCGTAAACGTAGTCAAAATCAAGGAAATCAAGAGACGTTGATTGAATAACAAACTCCAATTGTTGAAGCTATTGTAGAACAAGAAGTCGTCATGGCTAATCGTACTATGATGGAGTTGCTTCAAGCACCCACCGAGGGTTTTGGAGAAGCCATTGTGATTCCCGCTATCCTTGCGGAGAACTTTGAGATTAAGACGGGTTTAATGTCGATGTTGCAAGCAAATAAGTTTAGAGGTCATGAGAAAGACAACCCGTATTATCACATAAGGAATTTTAATCGTCTCACCGCAACTAGCAAGTTTAAGGATGTTCCACATGACGCCATTAAGATGATGTTGTTTTCATACTCGTTAGATGTACCCGCTAAAATTTGGCTCGAGAAAGAACTGCCAAATTCGATTTGACATGGAATGATCTCGTTTCTAAGTTTGTGAACCAATTTTTTCCACCATCTAAAACAACACATTTGAAAAATGAGATTTCAAGGTTTACACAACGTAATAATTAGAGTTTTTCAATGGCATGGGAACGATTTATGGAAATGTTACATGAATGTCCACACCATGATTTTTCGGAATTGCATCAAATAGATACTTTCTATAATCGGCTTAATGATCATGAACGAGATTATTTGAATGCCGCCGCGGGTGGTAATTTTTTGTGCAAAACGACCGATGAAGCTTTAAATATTATCGAGAATAGATCTAAGGTTTACAACCCTCGTAACACACCGAGTGTTGACAATATGGGTTCGTCATCATCGTCATCGTCTCGTAGCATTAAAGCCTTACATGATGAAGCTAATGAGGAAAATCGGTTTTTCGATCGGTTTTCAAATCTTATGACTCATTGGAAAGCACAAGATGCTTTGAACTCCGCTTCGGTTAAAGCGGTTGAGAAGAGTTGTTTGTCTTGTGGTGGATATCATGATCTTTCCGAGTGCATTACCGCCGGTGGTAACACTTCGAGTGCTTACATAGCAACGGGAACTTACAACCAAAACGGCCAAGGTTCCCGCCCAAATCAAGCTCCACCAAATCAAATGCTAATAACTATCTAAACAACAACCAAAATGGTGGTTATCAAGGCAATTCACGTAACTACAACAAAGGGAATTATCAAAGTGGGAATGGACAAGTTGCAAATCAAAACCAAAACCGTGATTTTCAAAACACTACACAAGGTTTTCAAAATGCTCACACTAAAAATCTTCAAGGAGAATTTTTGGATTATGCTAAAGCAAATGATGCTAAATTTGATAATATGCAACGTGAGATGATTAGCTTAAGATCCGAGTTGAAAAACGAGCTTAAAAATGAACTTGCTAATGAACTTAAAACTCATGCTAATAAAATGGAAGGAAACGTTCAACGTCTTCAACAAAATCAACAAAAGATGGAACAAGGACAACATGAGATTAAGCAAGAATTTTTAAAAGCGGATTTAAGGCAATCAAAATTTGAGGACCGAATGGAAAAAATGTTTGAAGCAATCATGTGTAAACCCTCTTCCTCGGGTGGTCTTCCTAGTGATATCATTGCAAACCCGAAGGGAGAAATGAAGGTTATTACTACACGAAGTGGTAAAACTTTCAAGGAACCAATCTCTCGTCCAAGTACTTCTACGGAGAAGGAAATCGAGAAAGAGCCCAAGGTGATGGTCGAAAAGGAGCATATCACAAGCCCACGAAGTACCACTCATACCACACCTACGGTTAAACCAATACCAATCATGGAACCCGGGATTCCAAGGTCGTCGCCTAATGTCCAACCCACACCACCCTTACCTTACCCTTCGAGACGAAACAAAGAGAAATTGCAAGAACGTAACAAACAACAAATCGAGCTTTTTATAAAAATGTTTCAACAAGTTCATTTTGATGTGATTTTAGTCGACGCGTTGTCATATATGCCTCGTTTCACTTCCACTTTTAAAAGTATGATGAGCGATAAGGAAAAGCTTTCAAAGCTTGCTAATTGTTCTTCGGTTTATCTTAACCGCATACCAGAAAAAGTTGGTGACCCCGGAAAGTTTATCATTCCTTGTGACATACAAGATATGAAAGAATGCCTCGCCTTGGCCGATCTTGGTGCGAGCATTAATTTGATGCCATTTTCCATTTGGAAATCGCTTTCGCTTCCGGCTCTTACTCCTTCGAACATGTCTATCGAGATGGCCGATTATTCTACGATTTTAGCATGTGGAGTAGCCGAGGATATTTTCGTGAAAGTGGGGAAGTTCTACTATCCCGTTGATTTTATAGTAGTTGACATCCCCGCGAATCCTCAAGTTCCTCTAATTTTAGGTCGTTCATTTTTAGACACCTCGAGATCGCTTATCGACGTTCATGCAAGAACTATCACTTTGAGATTCAACGAAGAGGAACTTGTTATAAATGCTACTCAAAACTTAAAACCTTCTCATGTTTATGCAATCGCTACCATCAATCACATTGACTTAGTTGATGTGGTTTCCGATTCTTGCTAATTCTACACCAAATCTCACTCCATTCTGAGGAGGCTATTTTACTTCAAATGAAATCGACAATAAAGATGAGGTGATTATTAGTGATGATACTTCTATTCCACCATTTCTTCCGCCGATGGAAGTTATGAGTGTTGAGCAAAAATCTTCAATCGAGGAACCACCTATCCTTGAATTGAATGATCTTCCATCTCACCTTGAATACGCATTCTTGGAAGGTGATGACAAGTTGTCGGTTATTATTGCAAAAGGTCTTGCTAATGATGAAAAAACCGAGCTCTTGAAAGTTCTTAAAGCTCATAAAGGGGCAATTGCGTGGAAAATTTCTCACATTAAGGGTATTGACCCAAAATTTTGTACTCACAAGATTTTAATGGAGGAGGACTACAAACCCGCAATTCAAAGTCAAAGAAGGTTAAACCCTAAATTTCACGATGTCATCAAAAAGGAAGTTTTAAAACTCCTTGACGCAGGAATGATTTATCCTATCTCCGATAGCCCATGGGTGAGCCCAATCCATTGTGCCCCTAAAAAGGGAGGAATGACCGTTGTGCCTAATGAAAACAACGAGTTAATTCCCACTCGTGTTGTGACCGGTTGGAGGGTGTGTATTGACTACCGAAAGTTAAATAACGCCACTCGTAAAGACCACTTTCCTTTGCCCTTCATGGATCAAATGTTGGAGCGACTCGCGGGAAATGAATTCTATTTCTTTTTAGATGGTTTTTCCGGTTACTTTCAAATCCCTATCGACCCTCGTGATCAAGAGAAGACTACGTTTACGTGTCCTTATGGAACGTTTGCTTATCGTAGGATGTCGTTCGGACTTTGTAATGCACCGGGTACGTTTCAACAGTGTATGATGGCTATTTTTCACGATATGATCGAGAAGTCGATGGAAGTGTTTATGGATGACTTTTCGGTGTTTGGCAATTCGTTCACGTCGTGTTTATCTAATCTCGAGCAAATGTTAAAACGTTGTGAAGAAACCAATCTTGTGCTTAACGTTGATCCCAAACTTAGATCGATTTAGCTTTATGTATACGAGATTAGATCAAGTAATACACTTAGAGAAACCTTTGTATATGCTTATGATAATCTAATTGTTATGCGGAATTAACACTTAAACAAGAACACACAATGATATAAACAAACTTTCACTTTGATTAATGATATCAAACTTGCTTACAATGAAAGTAGTTTACGAATGAAAACTTATATAAAACATTAACCTAAAGGTCTTCTTTTATAGACATAAGAAGCCTTGTACAATAATCTACGTATCAGCTATTCTAGGTAAAGATAAATATAGAAAATACATTGTTGTTCCTATCTTTACTAGAAGTAATCTAGAATACAATAAACGCGTAGAGTATATCTTCCCATCAGTGCTTGTATTCAATGTATCAACGCTTGACTTTATCTTGTCAACGCTTGAGCTGTCAGCGTTTGTTTTACTCCTGTCAACGCTTGATTTCCTCTTGGCAGCGCTCAAGTGATCTGGCCATAATTTATTCCCAACAATCCTCCCCTAAACTTGATATCCACTCTTATGATCAAGTTTCTGAATAAACATTAAGGACTAAGAGGAATCTTACAAACCTTCTCATATTGGTAATAAATAAATCTGATCAAGTCTTTTGCCACATCACTTGAATAATCAATCTCCAGCTGAGTGTTCTTCATCTTCTCCAAGATATCCATAGATATGAAATACTGACCATCCACAAGTAGATACTCAGCAAACTTTGTAGAACTCAAATGGTAAACACCAGCAGCTGAATATAATCTCCATTGAAGACCACTGAGGTCATCTTCAAGATCCTTCCAAATAGCAGGATCCTCATCTTTTGGTCCACACATTCTCTTGAATGTGGACCACAGTTTTATTCCATTAGCTGAAGTTGGTGCTTCAGCCTCATACTTGGTCTCTAGAAACCTCCATAGGTCCACCAAGTCTTCTCTATCACAACTTACAAACAAAGATATGAGAGTGGTAAAAGTGTGTACCTCTTTGCCATACCTGCCAATTTTCCAAAACCCACATTCATCTTCTTCATAGCTCACAATTGGGTTTCTGGAATCTAATGGTAACACTTGCACCATATCTGAAGCTTCTAATGGTGAGAGCTTGAGGCTCTTTCTTATGACTGCTTCACTTGGATACAATGGATCCATATCTTTGGGAAACTCAAGAGAAAATCCCTTTTTCATTGGTCTGGGAACAAACATGGCTTTCTTGAGCTCTATTTCTTCTACAAGTTCTTCCTTCCTTTCATCAGAAAGAAGTCTGAGAGTGTTTGCTTCCTGCACTCTCACCCAAATGGGATAAGCCTTGCATTCCAACTCATCAAATGTCAATGCCCTCAATTTTTGATAAGTCCATCCTACTCCATGACATCTGAGCAACATGCAGTATAACTCCCTTCTATCCCTTTTCAATTCTGAGAGAATATTGCTTGCCTTGTGTTTCAAAATTACCTGGCAATCCTTTTGAACTCCGAGGAGAATTTCCAAACCCCATATTTGATCTGAAGTGGTCAAGTGTGGATTCTCCATACATCTTTCTTCCCAAGCATTATACATTTGAACCACCTCTGGCATATCAAAGTCAACCTGCAATTTCAATTATATCAATTTCTCCTTGGCCAACTCATCTCCATACTCAAGTCTTTCTAGTTCTATAATCATAACACTTGAGTCCGAGCTAGCTTCATCACTTCCTTCTTCTAAAGTAACAACAAATGGTGACTCTTTCACCTCCTTTCTGTCTTGTTCCATGATTTGTGCAGCCAATCTTTTATCAAACTCAACTTGAGCTGCATCCTTTGGAACAACCTCTTCTACCATAATACCCTTACCCTTATCTAGTGGAGCAATTGTTGGTGAGGTAGATGGTGATACCTGAAAAGAAACCTCCTTGATGATGGATGATGACTGGGATACATCACCTTCATGTGCAGGTCTGTCAACGCCCAATTTTCCTATGTCAGCGCCCAAAATATTTCTGTCAGCGTCCAAATTCTCCTTGTCAACGCCCAAATTTCCTGCCTCAGCGCCTTTTGCAATCTCTTCCAACATGGTTGTAAATGATAAATTCAAGTTGGTAGGAGAGACTAAGGACGTATCAAAACCTGTCTGTTTCTTCAAACTTGTAAGGGCCTCAGCAACATCCAAAGATTGACCATCATGGCTGCCCTTATCACTCAGGTTTATTGGATCTTCCTCCCCTTTGGAAGATTCCTCCATACCTCTTCTTGCACTTGCAGTCTCCAAAACAACAATCCTCTCCTCAATTGCTTGAGTTCAAGGCCTTGTGAGCTGACAACTTGTACCAAGTCTGCACTTTGCTTTTGCAAGCTCATGCAGACTGTCGTCAATTCAAGTAGGGTCATTGGTTCCAATCTGCCCTCTTATAAAATGGGGATTTGACCTCCCAAGTCAGATTCATTGGGCATGGATGAGGACTTAATGATGGTGGGACTGCCTTGGCCAGCATTTAAGCCAGAACCAATAGTCCCAACCTCATCCATATCACCAGCCACACTTGTGGTGGTGGTTCTCTCTGCTACATGGCTAGGACCACCAGAGGAGAACACTCCAGTAGTCCTTTGGCAATTCATCAACCTATATTCAGGGGGTGTGGAAGATGGTGTGGAAGATTGGGTGGATGTGGGTTGGTTAAGGGGTGTTTGGGTTTGTGAAGGTTGTGTGTCAACGTTGGAAATAGGCACATCAACGCCAACATTTAATGTGTCAGCGTTGAAGGGTTCTTGGTCAATTTGCATATGTTCAGGTGAAGGGAATGGTTCAGGAATTGGGTCAATTTGGGGTTGGGGGTCTGGTGGGGTTTGTGTTGCTGCAATAACAGCAAGCATAGCTTGGGTTAAGGGTAGGTCACGATGGGGTGGTGAGTTCATCTTCATAAAAATAGCTTTCTTTTGCACAGGGATCTCATAAAAATCATTATGATCCCTTGTGCAGTATCCTTGAACATCAAAAACCATTTGCAAAAATCGGGGATAAGCTAAAGTCATTTTGTTCCCCTTATTTTTACACATGCCCTCAAAAATCATTTTAGAATAATTAAATTTTTGCCCTGTTGCAATGCACACAATAGCACTTGCAATAGATCTATTGATCTCATTGTGTGCAGTGCATTTGGGACTCAAACATTGTAGGAGGACATGTATGAGGTACTTCCAGGCTGGGGGGAAACTCCTGTTTATGATATTTGTTTAAAGTTCCTTCATCAGGAAAAGGATAACCCAAAGCCCTTAGTCCTTGTTCTATTTCTCTAATAGGAAGGGTGGCTATACCATAAGGATCATCAAGATGCATGGCTTGGCGTACCAAAGCCTCAGTAACCACCCAAGGTCTCCAATGAACAATAGAAGTCAATGTAGTCACTCTATTAACTGTTGAGGAACTAACAGTGTTCCAAAACTGTTTAATATGTGTGACATGAATGAGTGGTGCATGAGAAAGAGCATACCTTAGAGGGGATGCGTTCAAATACGCCACCATTTGTGTGTATTGGGGAAACAGAGTATCATCAGCTTCAAGATACGCGATCATGTTGTGTTGACTTTTGAACCCCAATTCCAAATCTGATGGTCTAAACTTTGGTGCCATTGTTGAAAGCTGTTAAAAATATTTGATGAAGATGAAGTTGATAAGAGAAAATTGTGTTAGACAAGAAGTATAGATACCTTGTTTAAAAATAGGAGCCAAATTTATAGGAGAAGAAAATGCATGTGATTGGCCCAAAAATAGGCAAGTATTTTCAAAATGTAATCATGAAAATATTGAAAAATTATAAGTTTATCTCATGCATTAAATGAAAAGTAACAACTCCCAAAATTACGGCCTAAAAATATGTCAAAAAGTAACAACTGGGTAGGACCCATTGAGTGTCAACGGTCAAAAATAACCTATCAACGCCCAACGGCTATAATCTTGTCAACGTTTGCCTATAGCTATGTCAGCGTCTAAATTGGTCACAACAACGCTTGGAAAAATTCTTGTCAGCGTCAAAAAAAAATGTTTAAAAATGAAAAATGACCTTAACAAAGTAATTTATCCTAGAGAAGATAACCAAAAAGCTGATAATTATTATAGGGCGGCAAGCACTGTCCAGTTATGCACACTTGCTTAAGCAAGATAGACATAACAGTCCTCTAGTGTCCCTTGCTAACCAAAACTCTTAACAACCAAGTTACCTTATAAAATTCCTTGTTACTCCCAGGTAAATTCCATAACAAAATTATTCCCAAGTCTCCCAACAGACCACAACCAATTCTAGGACAAAAATGTCTTGGCAGCATGCATAGTATATCAACTTTGCATGCTACAGTACCTCATGATTTGGTAAAACTAACTCATACTCACCTGTGGACACAATCTAGAATTATGATAAGAGTATCATATGGATACCCAAACATCCTAAAGGTTCCTAAAAACCTCCCCTTAAACTATGATACATAAGTTGCCAAAAATATGCATGAACATAAAAATTTATGTCAAGATAGGAATTAAAAATTCCAACCATCATCCATAAATAAAAACTTGTCCAAATGCTCCTCCATTGATCCATAAGCAACTCTGTATCCAATGGTATACTGCTAACACCATCTGCACATTTAGATTAAAAACCACAAAACTAACATTGTTGCTGACAACGCCCCGATAACACATGACAGCGTTAAGGAAAGCTTTGTCAGCGTTAGACAATTATATTGCTTACAACGTTACAAAAACACTTATCAGCGTTCAAGCAACCTTTGTCAGTGTTAGAAAAATATAGTGGAAAACCTAAATCATCAATAAGACTAATAACAATGCATCATCCTGTACATACTTTTACAAAAAGACTCTAAAACACATATTATGTGAGATTGACCATTCCAATACTTGTTACCAAGTATTGAAACCTCCCAGCATCAAAAGGTTTAGTTAGTAAATCTGACACATTTTCCTTAGTGTCAACCCTATCTGGTTGTATTAAACCTTTTTCAAAACAATCTCTTATAAAATGGTGTCTAATTTCTATGTGTTTAGTTTGAGAATGATGTACAGGATTCTTAATGATGCATAAAGTGCTGTTATTGTCAACAAATATCTTGGTATGCATGAAATTATACCCATAGTCCAACAGCTGGTTCTGAATCCACAAAACTTGTCCACAACAAGCAGCTGCAGCCACATACTCAGCTTCAGTTGTAGAATTAGCCACCACTGTTTGTTTCTTGCATTGCCAAGATATCAACCTGCTCCCAAGAAACTGACATCCACCAGTTGTGGATTTCCTATCAAATTTATCACCTCCATAGTCACTATCTGAATATGCAATCAGCTCCAACGGTGAATCCTTTGGGTACCACAAACCAAGACTAGGATAGCATCTTAGACACCTAAAGATCCTCTTCACAGCATAAAGGTGACAATCTTTGGGAGTCACTTGATGGCGTGCACAAGCACACACAGCAAACATGATGTCAGGTCTGGAGGCAGTAAGGTACATCAATGATCCAATCATGGATCTATAGTGCCTGACATCAACATCTTTCCCATCTCCAATCTTTCCCCAAGGGTGTTCTCTATCCATAGGAGTAGTAGCCCTCTTTTCATGTGGAGAAAAGCCAAACTTCTTCAAGATCTCAGCCACATATTTATCTTGGGAGATGAAGATACCATCTTCTTTCTGCTGAACTTGTAACCAAGAAAGAAGTTCATCTCCCCCATAACACTCATCTTGAATTTGTCTGTCATAAGCTTGGAGAAATCCTCACTCATCTTTGGATCAGTAGACCCAAAAATGATGTCATCAACATAGACCTGGACAAGCAACACATCCTTGCCTTTCTTCTTTGTAAATAGTGTCTGATCTATGGTGCCCCTCTTGAATCCATTGTCTACTAAGTAAGTAGACAAAGTACCATACCATGCTCTAGGGGCTTGATGAAGTCCATACATAGCCTTTTTGACTCTATACACCTTATAAGGATTCTCTAGATCCTCAAAACCAGGAGACTGCATCACATATACCTCCTCAACAATAGTTCCATAGAGGAAGGCACTCTTGACATCCATTTGATAGACAGTGAAGCCCATGCAGGATGCATAGGCTAAAAAGATTCTAATAGCTTCAATCCTTGCAACTGGTGCAAAGACTTCCTCATAGTATATCCCCTCCTCTTGTGTATATCCCTGATCCACTAATCTTGCCTTGTTTCTGACCACAATGCCTCTTTCATCTCTCTTGTTCCTTAGAACCCATCTTGTCCCTATAGGTCTGACATATCTGGGACAATCAACCAGCTCCCAAACATCCTGAATTGCAAATTGGGGAAGCTCATCCTGCATTGCTTCCACCCAACTTGGTTCTTTGAGAGCATCAAATATTTTCTTGGGTTCCTGTTGTGACAGAAAACAGGCAAACAAACATGCTTGCACAAGAGGGGTATCAACCTTTTTGTGAATATTGGCAATAAATCCACCAAGACCTTGATGAGATCTTCTAGTCTGAACTGGAGTCATAATATCACCAATGATTTGAGAAGTGGGGTGATTCTTCATAGTAGAAGTGAGAACTCCTCCTTCAAAAAGTCTGGTGTCCTCAACCTCATTCTCCATGTTGCCAATATCTTCTTCATCAGACTCTCTTTCATCAACATGAGGATGAACCTCTTCATATATATTGGAAGGTTCACCTTGTTCAAAAATGGAAGAGAAAAGATGTGCAGAAGTGTTGTCAACGCCTGAACCTTGTTTGTCAGCGCTTGGGCTAACAACGCTTGAACTGTTGTTGTCAACGTCTGAGACATCAACGTCTGAATTGGTCTTGTCAGTGCCAGATTTGCCTTTGTCAGCGCCTGAAGGACCATGCATGTTTGTATCTGGTGGTACTTGGAGACCACCATTATCTTTACCACCACCAGCAGCAGCAGCAAAAGCATCTGTCCAAATGGGAATTGTAACATATTCTTGTATAGGAAATGTCTTTTCTGCTTGTGATCCAACCTTTTCATGAACCTGTGTACCTGAACCATCAACAACTTGTTCCTCCACAACATTTGAAGTTACCTTCACAATTTCTGGATTAGTGACAGGCATATAATTTAAAGTTCTAGATAAAGGTTCCAAGTCAAACAACCAATTAGGACCACTTTCAGGATCACTAGGTTTATTTTCTAAAAACCTAACATGTACTCTTTAAAGTATACGTTTTTCCTCTTTAAGATAAACCCTATATCCCTTGCTCTGCACTGAATACCCCATGAAGTAGCCTTCATCACCTTTTGCACTAAATTTACCTAAGGCATCACTAGTGTCTAAAACTACTGCATGACAACCAAAAGGTCTGAGAAAACCAATATTAGGTTTTCTTCCCCAAAGTAACTCATAAGGTGTTTTGTTCTGAATTTTATTGACCAATGCTCTATTTTGAACATAACAAGATGTATTAACAGCCTCAGCCCAAAAGGCTATAGGAAAATGAGCATCAACCAACATTGTTCTGGCTGCTTCAATTAGGGTTCTATTTTTCCTCTCAGCAACCCCATTTTGTTGTACGGTTCTGGCAACACTAAATTGCCTAGTAATTCCTTTCCTGGTACAGAAATCATCTAGCTTCTTATTCCTAAATTCACCACCATTATCACTCCTAAGCATTTTAACTTCATTGCCAGATTTCTTCTCAATCTGAGTGATAAAATCAATTAGAATATCAGCTGTGTCACTCTTCATAGCTAGAAAGAATGTCCAAGTAAACCTAGAAAAGTCATCTGTGATAACAAAGCAGTATGACTTACCATTCAAACTTTCTATATTGGTTGGACCAAAGAGGTCCATATGAAGCAAATAAAGAGGTCTAGTACTAGAGAGCACCTGTTTGGACTTGAATGAGACCTTGTGCTGCTTGCCTTTAAGACATCCAACACAAGAGTGGTCATTGTGGAAGGCCTTCTCAGGCAAACCATCAACCAATCCAAGTCTCACAAGCCTATTATTTTTAAAATTTATGTGCCCTAGTCTCCTGTGCCACAAATTACTCTCATCTACTGAAGCTTTAGCATAAAAACAAGACATATTATTATTCATTCAAATCCCATTCAGATTCACATTATATATGTCTTTATGCCTAGGTGTTCTATACTCAATATATTTCTCATCAGGGATCTTATAATCCTTGCTTAACACCAAACACTCAGTATCAGTAAATAGAACTTTATTTTTGTTATCACAAACTTGTGACACACTAAAAAGATTGTAATCAAGTTCTTTTACCAAAAATACGTTTTCAAAATGCAAGTTCTTGGTGAGAAGTGTCCCTCTGCCTGTGATAGTACCATATCCGCCTCCAAAGTAGACCTTATCACCATCCTTTATGGGAGTGAAGTTTGTCAAATAGTCTTCCTTCCCTGTCATGTGCCTTGAGCATCCACCATCCCAATATCCATAATCATTGACCTGTTTTTGAATGCCCTGCACATAAAGAAAACAAATTAGTTTTCTTTGGGAACCCAAGCCTTAGAAGACTTGGATTCATCTGGTTGTTCAATAAGAACAGACCTAGTTCTCATAACAACCCCATTTTCATCCTTCTTAGGATGAAATACCCAGTTAACCCCAATAGGTTTTGTAATGACCTTTGAAATGTAATTAAATCTGTTGCAGGTCACTGAAATCCCATTATCATTAGGGTTTTGATCTTTCTTGGGTCTCCATGTTAAGCTTGAAGAAGCTTTAGACCCCTTACCCTGTGGTTGCAAATATTTAGGTCTGATCATGTTTCTGTCAGCGTTGGAATTGGTCTTGTCAACGCTGAAATTACCCTTGTCAGCGTTGAACCTAGGGTTTGCTACAGAAACCCATTGCCTATTAGACCAAGTGTTTGTCTTTTGAAATGGTCTTTGTCCATGAGTGTTACACCCTCTAGTAAAGAATGGGGCAGGTCTAATCACTTGTGGACTTTGCTGCACACAAGGTTTGGGTCTGACAACGTTTGACTTCCTAACAACGTTGACTTTGTTCCTGTCAGCGCTGAATTTGTTCCTGTCAGCGCTGGTTGTGGGAGCGTTGACACACTTATATGCCAAATGTGAAAAGCTACCACAAGTGTAACAAGCTTTTCTAGACACAACCCTAGGTCTAGAAGAGAAGAAGCCTGTTCCATTATTGCTAACTTGGCTCTTGGGTGACCTAGTATTCCTATACATCTCTGCATACTTAATGCTAGGTTTTCTATCTGTGTTGGAGCCAAGATCAAAAGCTTTGCCAGTGATTGGGTTAGTGACTTTAATGGGTGTTGACTCATTGGGACTTTCACATAGTAAGCCACCCTTAACAAACAAAGTAGGGTTAGCTTTCTTCCATTCATTCAGGTCAGTCAACTTTTGTTGGTACTCTTCAACTGGAGTGACAATTCTTGGTGGAGGAATGAATTCCTCCTCTTGGAATTCTGGCAAACCAGTCCAAGATAGGTCCTTTTGGTGGACACCATAGAAGTCACCAGCTGGTGGTGGAACCACAGAGTAATCATTCATCCCAATCCCAGTCATGTCCTTAGGATATCTTTGTTTACTCACACAGTCTCCTAGGGTTTGAGTGGCTCTATCAAATCTTTGAATTTTAAGGCCAACATTATCCTTATTCTTAATGGCCTCATCTAGTTTAGCCTGTAGCTCACCATTAACCCTTTCCAAGATGTTTCTAATATCCATACTAGCATTTAACTCATGTTTTAAGATATTTATTTTATCTTTTAAGTCAAATTCCATTTTCTTGTATTCAGAAACTGTTTTCTCAGTTTGAGTGAGAGCTAGTTGGTAATTAGACAGTTCGCACTTTTCAGTACTCACATCACTTAATAATCTTAACACCTCTTTGTTAAGTTTCTCAGTGTTTAACCTACAACCTTTACTACAAAAAGCATCTTTGTATACCTCATTATCAGATGAAGAGGAGGAGTGTGCCATGAGAGCATATTCAACATGCTCTTCTTCTTCAACCTCAGCAACCAAAGCTTTATCCTCTTCCACATTCTTAGCCAGATAGCTCCAATCCCATCCCATACCATCAATTCCTTGAACTGCAACCATGGCTTTAGGATCTTGAGCTTTAACAACTTGACTTGAGGGTTTACCAGCATCAGATCTTCTAGGAGATCTGTATTCCCTCATGAAGTGCCCCATACGATGACAGTTGTAGCATTCAACTTTGGATTTATCAAATCCAGCTGTGTCTTTTGCATTGAAGGTCATCTTCTTCTTAAACCTTCTGTTCCACCTGTTTGCTCTTATACTAGCAAGAGCCATGTTCCACTTAATGTCCATCTCTTCCAAGTGCTCATCACTTATCTGCTCAAGGTCCTCATATGTAATTACTGAACCATTGGGCAAAGAAGCAATATAAGCACATACAGTATCCAAATCTAAACCAACAGGTTTAACTCTAGGGGATTCACTTTTGAATGTGTCAGCGTCTGAAAAGGAGACGTTGACAGGACTTGTTCCAGCGCTGACACATGATGATCCAATAACTGGATGCATGTAAGAGTCCTTCTGATTGAATTGACCTTCACTGTGAGAGAAGAAGGCCATATTACTGTTGGTAGACTTGTTTCCATGCTCTAAAAGAGTTTCATCTTCAAACAGCCTCAGTTTGTTGTAAATGTCATCAAACGTGGAACTTTTGTAAGTATTATTGGCAAGAATGGATCTTGCCTCAATCTTCCACACCTCACCAAGACTTTTAAGAAAAGTAGCATTGATGTCAACATCACCAAGTTGTGTCCCCATGAAGGACAATTTGCTTGGGATTTCAAGCAATCTGCTTCTCACACTACTCATCTTCTCATTGGGTTGTGCTTTGAAAACAGCATAATCATGCATGAGCTGTTTCTTCTTTTCTTCCCTGGTATCTGCATTGCCACCATATGCAACTTCAAGAGCTGCCCAAAGGTGTTTAGCAGAGTCATAACCTCTATTATGCTAGTTCTCTTGTCCCAACGAGAGTTTCAGAATATTTAGGGTTTTCATGTCAACCCTTTTCTTTGCTATGTCATTAGCAGACACAGCTCTACCATCTTCAGGTTTTTCTTTCTTATCTTCTTCAGAACATCCAGCAACAGCTGATCTTTGAGTAATAGCATCAGCAATCTTTTGGGCTTTATCGAATGTGTTTCCATATTCAATGATCTCCCAAAGTGTGTAGTCATAGATCCCTAGATACTGTTCAAAGTTGAATTTCCACAATTCAAAGTTGGTTGCATCAAGCATGGGAATCTTGATGTTTGGTAAAGGTGAGGAGGAGGAGGTTATTGTTTCTGACATGATGTTGTTAGGGTTTTTGAGAAAATTAGGGTTTTGGTGATTTTTAGGGTTCTTATGTTCTTTAAGATCAAAAGTTCCTCAACAAGCTCTGATACCACTTGTTGATCCCAAACTTAGATCGATTTAGCTTTATGTATACGAGATTAGATCAAGTAATACACTTAGAGAAACCTTTGTATATGCTTATGATAATCTAAGTGTTATGTGGAATTAAAACTTAAACAAGAACACACAATGATATAAACAAACTTTCACTTTGATTAATGATATCAAACTTGCTTACAATGAAAGTAGTTTACGAATGAAAACTTATATAAAACATTAACCTAAAGGTCTTCTTTTATAGACATAAGAAGCCTTGTACAATAATCTACGTATCAGCTATTCTAGGTAAAGATAAATATAGAAAATACATTGTTGTTCCTATCTTTACTAGAAGTAATCTAGAATACAATAAACGCGTAGAGTATATCTTCCCATCAGTGCTTGTCTTTAATGTATCAACGCTTGACTTTATCTTGTCAACGCTTGAGCTGTCAACGTTTGTTTTACTCCTGTCAACGCTTGATTTCCTCTTGTCAGCGCTCAAGTGATCTGGCCATAATTTATTCCCAACACTTAATTGGGAAAATGTCATTTTATGTGTAAACAAGGAATCATCTTAGGACATAAGGTCTCGAAAGCGGGGATTGAGGTCGATAAAGCTAAGGTAGACGTCATCGCCAACTTACCTCATCCCAAAACCGTTAAGGGAGTTAGGAGTTTCCTAGGCCACGCGGGCTTTTATCGTCGTTTCATCAAAGACTTTTCGAAAATCTCTCGACCTATGACACACCTTCTCGAGAAAGATGCTCCTTTTAACTTCAATGAGGATTGTGTTAGAGCTTTCGAAACTCTTAAAAGGAAACTTACCGAAGCTCCCATTCTTGTTGCTCCTAATTGGGAATTACCCTTTGAAATCATGTGCGATGCAAGTGATTATGCTATAGGGGCCGTCTTAGGGCAACGTTATGAAAAGCATTTCCGTCCTATTCATTATCCTAGTAAGACGATGACCGAGGCTCAATTAAAGTACACCATAACAGAATAGGATATCCTTGCCGTGGTCTATGATTTTGAGAAATTCCGACCTTATCTCGTCTTAACTAAAAGCATCGTGTATACCGACCATTCGACTATCAAGTATCTCTTAGCTAAGCAAGATGCTAAGCCGAGATTACTTCGTTGGATGCTCCTCCTCCAAGAATTTGATGTCACAGTGCTTGACAAAAAAGGAGCCGAGAATCTAGCGGCCGATCATCTCTCTCGTCTAGAAGATCCTCACAAAGATGTTTTCGAGAACAAGGAAATCACCAAAACATTTCCTCTCGAGACTCTCGGTGTAGTGAATTCTAAAGACACCACCCCATGGTTTACCGACATTGCAAATTACCATGCGGGCAATTTCATAATCAAGGGTATAACGACACAACAAAAGCAAAAATTCTTTCGTGACGTCAAGTTCTATTTTTGGGACGACCCTTATCTCTTTCGGGTTTGTGCGGATCAACTCGTTCGACGTTGTGTTTTTGGTGCCGAAGCTTCTAACATCCTTAGAGCTTGTCATGGGGGACCCACGGGTGGTCACCACGGTGCTAATCTCACGGCTAAGAAAGTGTTCGATGCCGGCTTCTTTTGGCCTTCTATCTATCGTGATGCACACGCACTTGTAAAGTCGTGTGATTCGTGCCAACGTTAAGGAAAATCGTCTTAACGTGATGAAATGCCGCGAAACATAATTCAAGTGTGTGAGTTTTTCGACATTTGGGGCATAGACTTTATGGTGCCGTTCCCATCGTCTCATGGTAACAAGTATATCCTCGTCGCCGTCGACTATCTTTCTAAGTGGGTGGAAGCTAAGGCTTTACCTACTAATGATGCTCGTGTGGTAGTGAAGCTTTTGAAGCAACTATTCTCTCGGTTTGGAACCCCTCATGCTATTATAAGCGATCGTGGAACCCATTTTTGTAATTACCAATTTGAGAAGGTCTTAAAGAAATATGGAGTTACTCATCGTCTTTCTACGGCTTATCACCCGCAAACGAGTGGGCAAGTCGAGGTTTCGAACCGAGCTTTGAAAAGGATTTTAGAGAGGTCGATTGGAGAAAACCGTGCTTCATGGTCCGACAAACTCGATGACGATTTATGGGCCTTTAGGACCGCTTATAAGACACCTATCGGTTGTACTCCTTATAAGTTAGTCTATGGGAAAAATTGTCATTTTCCCATTGAATTGGAGCACAAGGCATATTGGGCCCTTAAGCATGTAAACTTTGACTTGAAGACCTCTGGAGATCACCAGAAAATACAATTGAATGAATTGGATGAATTAAGATACAATGCTTATGAAAATTCATTGATTTTCAAAGAAAAGACTAAAAAGTTTCATGATGCAAAGGTTAAAAACCGGGTTTTTAACGTTGGTGATCAGGTGTTACTTTTTAACTCTAGATTAAAGATATTTTCCAGGAAATTGAAATCTCGTTGGTCGGGTCCTTTCACCATTACACAAGTGTTTCCTTATGGGACCATCGAGCTAGCTCAAAATTATGGTCCTCACTTCTAGGTGAATGGACATAGGCTTAAGCAGAAATTCCTTATTTGGATGACCTCGATCAAGTCACCTTCCCCAATGATAATTATCATAGAGGGGATCGTGTCGAGCTCATGACTCGGTAATAAAAAACGAGGTGCCTCGTGAGGGAGATCCCATGCTTATCCTTTTATGCTTTCTAATAAATAATGAGAGGGGATTTGTGCCCTTCCAACTCGTTGTCTCGTGGTTGTTTGTGATTGTGTTATCTAGATCATCATCATCATCTACGATTGAAGACTCTCGTGTTCGTTTACGTGAGCCTCCATCATTTGCTTGAAGAAGTTTTTCACAAATCTATGACATATCCTTTATTGTTCTAACAATTATCTTTTAGCATACTTAATAAACGGCTTTAGATATATTGTTGATCACCCTTTCCATGCTAGATCCTAAGCATTCGACTCTTCGTCTCTAGTATGGGGGTGCTCCACCTTTAGACTCGAAACATTGAGGACAATGTTTACTTTTAGTATATGGGGTGAATAGATACTTGCTTTGCTACGCCCTCACGTTTTCCAACGTTTAACGTTTTGTTTTGTTTTGTTGCTAATAAGGCTAAAAATGGCCAAATTTTAAATTTTTCTTAGTTTTAATAAATGTCTTTAAGACACAAATGTATATTTTCCGATGGGTAGAATAAGAGCTAATTTTTGACTTGATGGGTATTTGGAGCCCTTTACATTCCTTAACCCGCTCAATTCAAGTTTTGCTAGACTTTTATTTAGGGAAGTTTAAAACGGGAAAGTCTTAGCTCATTCGGGTAAAGAACAAGAACTTTTCGCAAGTTCCTATAATTGATCCTAGAAAGTCACTTATCAAAGGGAACTATAAAATGCATTCTCTAAACTTGAAAAAGTCCAAGAAAGTGCAAGATCCTATAGGTGGCTTGAAAACCCAAAACTTTGATTTGATATAGTCTTAATGAAAGCTAATCCAAACTTGGCTTAATTTTGACTTGCATGGCTAAGTATGCACGAGTCTCTTTAATTAGAGGTCTTTATATAGTAAAGAACGAGAGATGATAGAGTTACACAAGTGATCATGCTAAACGTAGAACATGAAAATGTTCTTTCAAAAACTCATATGTTTTTAATTGTGGCTTTTTCTCCCATAAGATCAATGCATTAGGAATAAAATAATTGCAATAAGTAAGGTCGTACGATTTGAAAGGTTACTTAGCTTCTAGCACAAGATCGTTTAAAAGTTTCTCGGGGTTGAATAGAGTTCATAGCCAAGGCATAACTTATTGAAGCGGGACGCGAAGATTGGTGAAGATCCAAAAAGGACCTTACAAGGCATGAGGAGCTCTATTTTGTTGCTAAAGATCCAAGATGATGTGAAGTATCATTATTCCAAAATCAATATGAAGGATCGAGACACACGACGAAAAGCAATTACTCCCCTAAAGATCATGGAGGAAGTCTATCCAAAAAGACCCTTACAAGGTATGAGGATAAATATATCCAAGTCCGAAAAGGAGACGGATCGTTGTATATCAAAATCCAAAATAAAGATTGAAGAAAAATGATGAAGTCGTGGTCCAAGTATGAAGAATCTCTCAAAAACGTCAAGTGAAGAAATTCCAAAATATGAAGAGAAGACCATAATTTCAAGAACGTCTTCCCAAGATTTGAAGTATGAAGTACATGCCAAATATCGGTCCGAGAAAGGTCTCAAATCGTAAAACGAGTTATGCCAAGATATGAACTTAAGGAGATACACGAGAAGCCCTTTTAAAAGATTTTGTCCTTCGGCTAACTATCGATTAAATCGTGCTACTTTACTTTCGAACTAATAAATACTCAAATAAGTCAATATGAATCACTTGTGATCCATGACAAGTAGTTAAAAAATTCTAGAAACCCGTTTCCTTTTATAATAACTAGGATTGTGGGAGAAAAAGTATTACACAATTTGGACGTATGAGTAGTGTTAGCATTGTGACTTGTACCAACAATGATCTCGTTTTTGCACTTAGCATGGAATGTATGACAATCAAGGATGACGAAATTTACTCTATGGGACATTTACTTGTTTCTATTCATTGACCCTAAAAGTCAAATTCGTGATGAAAATCATACATTATGTCTTTACACATCTTCGTAGTATTGTTGCAAGTCTTTTACTTTTCAATAAAGGTTAATAAAAATGAATTTTGGTGATGCTTATATACTTTATTCTAGCCTTGCGTGAGGGCACGGCAATGGCTTAGTATGGGGGAGTGATGAGATGGCATTTATATATGATCTCATCGTTATTTTCGGGCTTTAAATGCATTAAAATGTCATAAAATACCATATATATGCTTGTATTTGTTTACTTGTGTGTTTTAGGTATGAATATCGTGAAAAAGACAAAAGATCACAAGAAACAAGGAAAAACAGACACGAGAAACGAAGCCGTACAAAGAACCGAGCCCTAGTTCATGAATTATCCAAGAAAAAACCTTTAAGACTTGAAGATTTACAAGATTGATCCTCAAAATATGAAGAAATGACACTTAAAACCCTTGTATCTTCATAATTACAAGTTTGGTCCCTTAGGTTTTTCAAAAATTACAAAATGGTCCTTCATCTTTCAAGAAATGGCAAGTTTAGTCCCTCAACAAATCTAAATTGTCAATTATGGTCCCTCATGAAGTCAAAGATACAATGAAGACCTTTGAAGATCAAGAATGTCCAAGATCAGTCCTTCAAATATTCAAAATTGGCAAAAACAACCCTTGATACCCTTTTACCAAAGTTTTGTGGCAAAACTATAAACATTGAAAGTTTATTAACAAAGGAAAACGGGTTTAAAGGCTGAAAAACTTGTTTTACCACCTTTCCCAAAACACAAGGACTTATTGTGTCATTTCCCTAAGTTTAAATCACAGAAACACGCGCCAAACAACTTTATCCCACAAAAATCGGATCAAAGGTACTACTGTTCATAATTCATCCACCTGATTTACCATCCACTTAAACAAAGGGTAAAAGGAAATTACCCATACCCACACTTGATTCACACATGCAGAAACCTATCCCACACACAAAACCCTCAATCCCACTACCCAAGTGACCCCACACTCAACCTCGTCCACCAATGAAAACACAACTTCCTCTCCAAGGAATCTGACGTGGCCAAATCAACAGCTTAGACTCATAGCTTAACCCCAAATCTAAAATGAACGGTTTTGATCAAAATGGACAGCTCAACAACAACAAACACTCAAGGACATTCCTGGAAATTTATAGCTAGGGTTTTCATGTATTTTAGCATTCTAGAATCGTCTACTAGTGCCTATATAAGGATACCTCAACTTGTGAGAGTCCCTTGTTCCAGATTTTAGCTATTACTTTGTAATTCCTTTTTATTGAAATAAAATTGAGTTTTCTGAAAATTGTGATTTTCTCTCTTGTTATTTATAAAAGTTTGGTGATTGAATAGCTGAAATCTGAGTTCCATATTCATGTTTTGTAGTTTTTGAGGAAAGGTTTTAAGTAATAAAGCTTGTGTTTCAAAAATACCGATTTTTATATTTTGTGTTCATCCTTTTGGTTTGTTGATCTTAGAAGGTATAAGGAAGTTGGTGCTTGTTTTGCTAGCACCTCAGCTCAGACATTCCAAGGCTTGGATGTAAGTCTTGGAGGTTTGCATCCCTTTCCCTTTTCATTTTTCTGATTTTCATTGAAGTTTTGGTGATTATGCATGTTCTATTGTGAATCTGTGTTTTTATGCTTGATTTGAGTTGCTGAGGTTGTATAAGAGTTGCTAAGGTAGATTAGATCTTGTGTGATAGTTTAAATCACAACAATCCTTTGGAAGATTGCAAAATCAGATTCCAAAGGGGTGTTTGGGTTAACTGATTCAAAGGGATTTAAGGCTTCCTTTGTTGTGGTACTTCGTTCTATTGAGTGTGTACATGCTTATCTGTTCTTAAGTGTTCATTATCTGCAGGTTTTGTGGGCTTGAACAACCAAATCAATCAATAGGCTATAAAATCTTAAATACTTGGTAATATTGGCTGAAATTTAGAGGAAACCTAGATCTAATCATAGACTAGGGTTAACAAGTGTTAAATCTAAGTTAATACAACCAGGGAAGTAGGATTTGAGTGCTGAATTTGGATTTGTGGTCATCTATATCAGATAAGGCATTTGTGTTCTTGAAGTTCATAATCAGTAACCTGCATATGCTTTGATCTGCTTGTAACCTTTGAGTCAGTGATTGGAATAAGTTTGTTTGTGCTTATTAACAGTTATTATAGCTTGTGTATGCTTTTGGTTCATTCTGGTTTGCTTATTCATGTTAAAACTGTTTAAGAGTTCATAACTGCTTATTTTCTAAGTCTGTGTCATATCTGGGCATTGTTGGCTTATTCTGTGCTTATTGGCTTATTGGAAGTGTGATATTTTGCTTGATTGTGACTCCTTACAACTCACTAGTTGTAAGGGTGCCTTTGTTTTCCAACAAATCATAGTAAATCTCTCACAAATCACAAGTCAAAAAGTCAAAGCAGTGTGACCCAGTTCCTACTGAAAGTTCCCCCTGCTAGTGTAATTTGGTGTTCAGCTTATCAATAAGCTATTCCAGCTTATTCAAACGTGCAACAACTTTAATTTTGTAATAAGTGCTCCTTATTTGACCCATTTGTTCATACTGGAGCATTTGGAGGGTTGACTTTAGAAAACCAACTCATTTGACTTTTTCATAAGTGCTTATTGGCTTATCCAGCTTATTTGACTTTGCTTATTGAACTTTTCTTGATTAAGTTGGCTTAATTAGGTTGATTAGAGTCTTTTACAAGTTGAATCAAGTCCTGAGGTGGTCTAGAACTCCAAGTCGAGTATTTTGTCCTTTTGTAAAATTTTTCTTTGCTTATTTCTAGCTTATTGAGTGTGCTTTTTCAAAATTTCTTTTCACAGATCTCTTAGGCATCTCAAAATAAGGTTGTGTGTTTAAGCAGAGCTTATGGCATTGGCTTATTGCTTAATGGGCTTATTGGCCCAATAAGAATAAGCTGTTGACTATTTAAGCTGTGATAAGCTCAGAATCAGCTTTTGGGCCTTCAGACTTTTGTGCTTAGAATTAAATTTTGAGTCATATAAGGCTTTTTCAGGTCATTTGGGCCTAGTTTGACTTTCTGGGCCAAAAAGCCATTAGGGTTGACTATTTTTGGTTTTAGCCCATTTAGGGGCCCATTAGGGGTAATTTTGTAATTTCACTTTCATTTTCTGATTATTTAGGTTAAAATAAACTAGTTTGCAAGTTTTTTGAATTTTTTTATAATTTTTGGATTTTTAATATTATTTTATTATTAAATTTCAAACTTCACATTTTTGCACTTTTTATATTTTTCTTAGCTTTAATACATTAAAATAGGATTTTTGCAATTCTTAGATTAATTTTATCATCATTAGATTAATTTTTATAATTATTTTAAGCTTTAATTGTTTTTAAATCAATTTTAAATAGTTTTTCTTAGTTTAAAAATTTATAAAAATAGTTTTTAATCTTTTTAGGTCATTTTAGAGGTTTACCAATTGAAAAATCTTTATTTGGGCTTTTTGATAATTAATTTGACTTTTAGGGCCTTAATTAGCATTTAAAAATTAATATTTAATTAATTAAAAGGTTTGAAAAAATTTTGATCATTGGTAAACTCTTAGTTTATTTAATTTGATTTTTGGTAATTTTTTGGGAATTTTTAGAATTAATTTTTATTTTAGCCCTTTTTACGGTTTTACGTTTAGTCGTCGTAGTAATTAATTTCACGTCTTCGTCATTCTATTTTCTCATCCCCTTCTTTCAAATATTAATCTCAAATCAATTACTAATTATTCACACACATATACCTCCTTGGGAAACGAATTTTTTTTGGGTCATTAGTGTTTGATTTTCCTAAATCATCACTTAATACTTATCGCTCATTTACGCTCTTTTGTTTTCCTAAACAAGAGACGTAATTTACCACAATCACCTTTATTGTTTTCATATCACAGTTTTCTCAAATCAATCTTCAATTGCACCAAAGTTTAAACCTGCTAATGTGGAATTGGGGTTCAGAAGCCAACACAACATGGTGGCATACTTAGAAGAGGATAATACTTTGTATCCCCAATACACTCAGATGATTGAGTATTTGAAGGCGTCTCCTTTAAGGTATGCACTTTCACATACTCCACTCGTCCCTGTCACACACATCAAGCAATTTTGGAACACTGTTAGTTCCAGAACAGTTGATGGAGTGATTACACTGACTGCTACTATTCATGGGGTTCAATGGGTAGTACTGAAGCTTTGGTTCACCAAGCTTTGCATCTTGATGAAGCTGATGGTATAACTATCCTACCCTTAGCAGAGCTAGAGTTAGGACTCCAAGGCTTGGGGTATGCTTTGCCCCTAGTGGGGAATTTAAACAAATATACCAAACAACAATTTCCCCTAGCTTGGAAGTTCCTTATACATGTCATCCTACAATGTTTGAGTCCCAAATGCTCTTCTTTCAATTCAATCAACCGTTCGATCGGAAGTGCCATTGTTTGTATTACAACTGGGTAAAGATATAATTTTTCAAAACTAATTTTTGATGGCATGTGTCACAACATGGGTAACAAGATGACTCTTTCTTACCCTAGGTTTTTACAAATGGTTTTTGATATGCAAAGATATTGTAATAGGGACCATGACAACTTTTATGAGGTCCCTACTCAAAAGAAAACTGTGTTTAGAAATATGAATTCACCCCCCTATAGAGACTTACCACTCACCCTAGCCATGCTAGCTGTTATTGAAGCAGCTGCACAACCTCACCCACAACCAGACCCACTACCTGAACAACCTCCATCACCCCAACACATGGACCTTGACCCTCAACCATCAGGCGCTGACACTCAAAATGTAGGCACTGACACACACAACCCAAACGCTGACACCATTCTTCCTCAAACCCAAACAGACCCTCACACCCAAACAGACCCCTAATCCACTTCCTCTCCCGAACCTCATGATTATAGGTTTGAGAAACGCAAAAGGACTACTGGAGTGTTCTCCTCTAGTGGTCCTAGTCATGTAGTAGAGAGAGCCACCTCCATAAGTGTGGTTGGGACTATTGACTCTGGCTTAGAAGCAGGTCAAGGCAGTCCCAACATCATTAAGACCCCATCCATGCCCGGTGAATCTCTTTTGGGAGGTCAAATCCCCATCATAGAGGAGGGTAGATTGGAATCTTTATCACTTTTGGAATTGACGGTGGTTTGCATTAGCTTGCAAAAGCAAAATGCAGACCTTGTACAAGTTGTCACAGGTCAAGGTCTCGAACTAAAATCATTGAGGGAGAGGATAGTTGTTTTGGAAGCTGCCAATGCTAATGGAAGGCAGAATGATTCTTCTAAAGGGGATGATGAACAGGTACATGTGAGTGACAAAGACTCACAAGAAGGTGGTTCATATGGGAGTGTGGAAATAGTTGAGGCGTTGACAAGCTTAAAGGAGAATCCAGCTATGGATGCTTCTTTGATTACTCCCAAGAAGCTAAGTTTTGTAGAGATGATGCAACAAGCCACAAAGTCAGCCGCTGACATTCAGATTTTGAGCGCTGACAAGAGAAAATCAGGCACTGACATGCTTAAAGGTATGATTGGTGTATCACAACCACCAGTTATCATCAGGGATGTTTCTACACAGGTACCAGCCATTATTTTAGCCACTATTGGAGCCAATGATAAGGGTAAAGGTAGTTTGGAAGAGGTTCAGGTACCAAAGAATGCAGCACGGGTACATTTTGATTCAGTTTTGGCTGCACAATTAGAGGAACAGGATAGGATGGAGACTACCATAGAAAAGTTTAAGGATGGTAGTGATGATGATGAGAGTTCTGGTTCAAGTGTCATGATAATTGAAGAACCAGAAAGGTTGGAGTATGGAGAGGATGAGTTTGCTAGGGAAAGCTAAGAGAGTTGAAGATGAAAGCAGATTTTGATATGCCTGAAGTTCTAAGATGTATTTTGCATGGGAATCTACAATTGATTAAAATATATTTTAAAAAAATAGTATTGAAACTTTTCGGGAGAAAAATATGTCAAACTTAGCATGAATTTGGAACGCTCCCCCTAAAAAATGGATCCACTTGAATTGTCATTGTGAGGGTGTGATCCACATTTCACTTTTTTGAGGATAGGAGTTGTTTAACACATAATTTTTGAAAGATTTAGAATAATCATTGATAAATTCTTGAAAAAATTATGTTCAACGCTTTTTGAAAAACTCTATTTCTTTTTGGCGAAAAAGTTTTTCTAAAGCATAAACTTGAGTTCATAGACTTTGAATGTCTTGACAAATCCACTCAAGTGTAAGAAGATTTCTCTTCTTTTGCTGAGGGTAAGAGCACTAAAGCGTACACTCCCCCGTGAATATAGATCTGGGTTGCAATCTGAAAGTGATTACAAGCCATTGTGTTGAGCTTAAAACGTTGAATGTTTTGTGACAAGCTCAACGCAAGATAGATTTCTCTACCCGTTGTTGGAAAAATTGTCCAAAATAGACATTTTCCTTTATTAAAAGTAGAAATGACATGTTTTGAAAAATATTTACATCTTTATTCGATCTTTATGTACACACCTGTGTCGTTATTGAGCGACATTTCTAGGCACGTCCATATTATCGACACTGAAAGACATGTCGAGAAGAATATTTTTCGATTTTCAAAGATTTTTAAATTTTGTATTTTTCTTTTTCATTAATATTTACAGGTAGATGTTTGATAGATGAATCAAGCAGGCTTCTTTGCCAGAATCTCCAGTTCTGCTGGAGTCAAACATCTCATACCAATTTGCCTAACTAGATACGGAAACCTCTCTTTCGAAAGAGCTTTTGTAAACAAGTCAGCTAATTGGTAATCAGTTCCAACAAAGTAGAGTTCAACGATACCCCTTTCAACTTGTTCCTTATTGAAGTGATATCTGACATCAATGTGCTTCGTGCGAGAATGCTGTATCGGATTGCAGGAGATGGCTATGGCGGACTTTGAGTCACAGTACATAGGTACTTTATCAAAGTGGAAGCCATAATCTGTGAGTTGTGTTCTCATCCAAAGAACATGAGCACAACACGCAGATAGAGACACATACTCCGCTTCGGCTGATGACAGTGACGTGCAATCCTGCTTCTTGGAAGACCATCCCACAAGCTTATCTTGACGTAGAAACTGTACACCACCAGAAGTACTTTTCGTGTATCAAGACACCCTGCATGATCAGAATCTGAATAGGCCGTTAGAAAGAAACCGGTTTCCCTCGGATACCAGAGTCCCATGTGAATGGTATTCTTAAGGTACCGAAAGATCAATTTAACCTCCTTGAGGTGCTTTTCAGTGGGTCGTGCTTGATATCGTGCACAATAACACGTAGCATGTGAGATATCTGGTCGGCTTGTTGTTAAGTACATGAGGAGCCGATCATTGAACGATATTTTGTTTGATATATGGAATCTCCCTCCAAATCAGCATCTAGGGATGTGGTTGATAATGGTGTCCCAACGGGGTCACATGAGATCATACCATGCTTTTTTATTATCTCTTGACAATACTTAGCTTGGTTGATAAAGATACCACTTGGGGATTGGTGAACTTGAATTCCTAGAAAGAATTTTAGTTCGCCCATCATAGACATTTCAAATTTGTTGTGCAGTACTTTTTCAAACCATTTTGAAAGTTTTGGGTTTGTAGACACGAACATAATGTCATCAACATAAATCTGCACAAGCAAAATGTCATCCACATATTTATAAGTGAACAAAGTTAGATCAATGGAACATTTTGAGAAACCTTTGGAGACTAGCAATTTCGAGAGCTCGTCGTACCACGCCCTTGGAGCTTGATTATGTCCATAAAGTGCTTTGTGGAGACGATACACCTTGTCAGAATAATGAGGATTGACGAATTCTTCTGGCTGCGACATAGACTTCTTCCTTCAAAGGACCATTAAGAAACGCCGTCTTTACGTCCATTTGATAGACAATGAATCCCTTATGTGCAGCATAAGCACGGAAAATCCTGACCGCTTCCATTCGAGCTACTGGTGCAAATGATTCTTCAAAGTCAATACCCTCTTTTTGTCCATACCCTTTAGCCACTAGCCTAGCTTTGTTCTTGATGATTGTGTTTTCTTCATCCATCTAGTTTTTCCAGACCCATCGAATATTTAATGGAATTACATCGTATGGTCTGGCAACAAGTTCCCATACTTTAAGTCGTTCAAATTGAAGAAGTTCATCTTGCATCGATTCAATCCAAGCATGATCTGCCATGGCTTCTTTAATGTTTTTCGGTTCAGCTGTACTCACGGCGAGTGCGAACATACAAACATCGCCATCGGTTTCAAGCTATCGTCTTGTACGAACAGGCTGTGAAGGGTTTCCAATTACTTGAACTAAAGGATGATCTCGGGTCCAATGATGTGTTGAAGGATTTCGTTGATAAAAGGTATGCATATTTGACGAATCGACATGGCGAGTAGAAGACTCTCCAGTTTCGTGTACCGGTATACCGAATGGGTTGATAAATTCGTCTTCGTCATTTAATGCATTGTCTGATTGATTTGTGTTCTCTGGAGCAATGACAGTAGTTTTGGATGTTGTAGGAGCGGTTGTTGATGTGATATTATGAGGAGGTAAATCTGCAGCAACCCGTGTTGAAGTAGATGAAGTTGTATCCTTTTGTTAACGATGATCGGTATCATCATTCTTATCATGAGTGACAACAGAAGACTTCGATACAACTTGTTTCTCCCCCGTGAAATATTCATCATACATGGGTCCATATAAAATTTCCAACTCTTCAAGTGTCGTGTTGACTGTCATATCTGCTCTTGGAACATTTCCTTGAACCAGCGTTGAACTTGACGGTTCATTGTTGTGGTCTTGAGTTCTGAGTTTCATGCGGTTGTGAACGGAAGTCGTTTGTCGTTGTGGTTCGGGACTTAAACTGTTTTGTTCAAGTGCCATTTCTTGTAATTCATCAAATCAGATGTGAGTAGTCTCGACTGTCAATTTTTTTTCTTGTTGTAGACTCTGTATCCTAAGACTGAGTTGCATATCCCACAAGAATACATGCATCACCTTTCTCTTTCATCTTGTCCAGATTTTCAACATCTCGAACAATGTAACACGTACATCCAAAAACATGAAGGTGTTTGAGTGAAGGTTTTCGATCATGAATTATGTGATATGGTGTCTTTTCGTGTCTTGGGATAATTAAGGATCGGTTTTGTGTGTAGCATGCGGTTGACACGGCTTCGGTCCAAAAATATAATGGTAGTTTTGAAGCGGATAATAATGTTCGAGCAGCCTCAACCAAAGTACGGTTTCTTCTTTCAACAACGCCGTTTTGTTCGGGTGTTAGAGCAATAGATGTTTCATGTTCAATTCCTTCAGATTCAAAATAGTTTCTCAGAGTTAAATTCAAAAATTTTGTGCCTCTGTCAGTACGAATGACTTTTATTTGAGCTTGAAGACCACGTTGTATCAGTTTTAGGAAGTTGAAGAGAACTTAGGGTGTTTCATCCTTGGACCTCAAGAAGTGAGTCCATGTGTACCTTGAGTAATCATCAACAATTACCATAACATATTTCTTTCCACTGATACAATGAACATGCATGGGACCACACAAATCTATATGAAGAATATCTAACCCTCCATTAGAGCTTGGTGTAGTCTTTGTTTTGAAGCTACTTCGTTTAGCTTTACAATGCTCACAAGAAGAACAAAGATGATCTTTGATGAATTTTAAGCTTGGAAGGCCTCTCACAGTATCTTTCTTAGAAAGAAAGTTGATGGTATCAAATTGAGATGAGATAAACGTTGATTCCATAACCATGCTGAGTCGATGAAGCTTTAGCCATGAAGCAAATTAGAGTTGATGAAGTTGTGTATTGAAGTGAAATAGTGTAGAGACCAGTACCCCGTGTACCGGTAAGTAAGTCATTCCCATCATAATCACGAAAAAAACATGTCTTCTTCCTGAAAGCAACCTCCAAATCCGCATCACATAATTGACCAACCGAGAAAAGATTGTGATTGATCCCTTCGACGTAGTATACCCTTCTGATCGTGATATTCCCCTGAACTAAATCCCCATATCCTAGGATCGGTGAAAATTGATCATTTCCGAATCTGACCGTACCCAGGAACTTCTCCACGAAGTTAATTAGAAGCTTGAGATTCCCAGTCATGTGCTTCGTGCATCCGAAGTCCAGTATGAAGAGAATTATTTGTATCACGGATAAGTGTGAAAACACTCATCAATAATGATCCAAAAACCACTTAAAACATAGCCAAATACATTATATTTAACTGTAAAATATCATAATTACGCGTGTATTTGTGTTTTGTGTATTTCAGGTAAACAAGATGCATTTTGGAGAAAACATGCGTTTTCAAGGGTTCTTATCTAAAGAAAGACGAAGAAAAGACAAAAGAAGGAACAAAGTTGTTCAAGTTCAAAGATCAAGGATTATTTGTTATCATTACTTGAAGGAATAAAGTATAAAGATGAATTTGAAGGAAAGTTGTAAAGCAAAGGGTTAAAACTGCTTAAAAGGAAAAGTTCAAGGACTAATAAACTATTTATTAATAATAAAGAAAACAAAATAAATAATTAAATCAAAGAAGCAGATATTGACTCGTCTTCTCCTTTGTCAAGAAAGAGAAAAGAAAGGCAGAGAAAGATAGAAACAGTCGCTTCATACCTTTTCTTCACCATATCACTTCAAGCCGAATTCAAGAGAGATAGAGGAAGATTCAAGTGAAGATCGAAGAACGAAAAATGATCCTCATCGTCTCCTCTACAAGATGGTACAAGTCAATTTGATCAAGATCAAGAGTTGAAGAAACCCCCAATCTGCATTTGATGAAGAACCCTAATAAGCTCAACCTCGTATTTTACACGTGGAAGAAGATTACTGGAGGGCACACGTCACACCACCTCCCTCGACGTCTATAAATACAAGATGATCCACTTCATTTGGAATCGGTTAGCTAGGAGTAGTTTACACATAATTAGGTTAAAAAAATTAGTTAGTTAGTTTAGTTTTCTTTTCTTGTTAAACTTTTGTAACTTAATATTGTTAGCTTTTGTAACCGAATGTTTTTCCACCATTAATGAATGAACAAGATTTTCTAGTTATATTATCTTCTTATTATCTACTTTTGTTAACAAAGTCTCGAATACATGTTAGTGATTTTGGTATCATAGCTTTAAGTAAAAAAAATAGCTTGTTAAGTCAATTAACTATTCATAGCTTTTAGAAATTACGGTATACAGCTTTATGATATTACTATTCAACCTTGTTGAAACGAGTTACTGTTCATAGCCTTAATAAGGAGTTTGTTAACCGTTATTGATTTCGAAACATTGGATTTGAGAACTATTCTTTTGGATCAGTTTACAAGATGGTTGATGTTATAAACCTCGTTCTAGTGAAAAAATAAAGTTTCAGATTATTTTGTTATAAAAAGCTGTTGGATTTTGGTTTCTCAAGCGACCTTCGAATCTAATTTTCTTGCAAGTTTCTTTTTCGATTGGTTTATAAATTTTGCAGGTGTTTGGACTCGCCAGTGATTTGATTAGATAGCAGATTAGTAGTAAAGTTCAAAGCAGTAGACGAGATCAGTTCAAGTTGTATAAGCGAGCTCAGCGCTCTGGTTCGCCAACAACGATGGCTTTGATAACAAGTTAAGCATGTTTTTTATTTCTGCAATCTTAGTATAAACTTGCTAGTTGTTAATAGTAGTGTAGAACTTTGTGTAATCTGCTTGTAGTGTTAGTTGTTTACATGTTTAATACATGATTTAGCTGTTCGAATTTTCTTGATCTATCTGATATAGAGTGTTTAGCATAAGAAGGATTTAACTGATCTGGAAGAGTAGAGATCATTAGTGCCTTAGAATTCGAGTTGATAGCTAGATAGAATATTGTTTAGTTTAATTTGAACATTCACATAAGTCAATCTTAGATGTGCATTCAATCAAGTTGAACATGGTAGGAATACATCAGCCTTAATCATATTAATATTGTGCAGATCAGTAAGTAGTGATATATCTTGTTTTAGAGAGTAAATGTACTTTTTATTAGCTAACTAGTTGTTCCACTGATGTATTTTGGATTCATTAAGCCCATAGCTTATTAGATAGTATCTTGTCTTACCCTATTCTAAGTAGTAAGACGTAAGTCCTTTACACTTGTTAGTACCTCATCTATCCCAAAAGGGTAAGTCACGCTAATTGTGTGATGTACTTCATCTTGTCAGAATTCAACTTATCCCGCCTTTTCTTCAGTCTTGGAGAATGCTTGTTTTCTTCAGGGAGATCGTATGGGGTTTAGTGAGTCTATTGCCACAACTCACTGAACCCATCAACTTCTTCTTCGTCATAGAAGACATTCGTTGAGCTTCGCCTCTCTGAATGCTTGAGTCTTCCTTTTAGACTCAGTATAGGAACTCGAAGGCAACTCACTGAGTGACTGTTCACTCAGTGACCTCGCTATGTTCAAGGTTAATAATTCACTTAGGCTGATTGTTATTCAAATCCTTCAGGGAGGTCATTAGGTACTGAATTGACCTAACAATCTCCCCCTATTTGGATATAAAATTTGCCTAAGTGAAATTGTTATAAGTGAGCAAAGAGGCTTATTCTTATTACAAACTATTCTACTTGATGAAAAGACTTGATATAACAAAGTACTTCATTTTCATTCATCATTACATAAGACTGAATAGTCTGATACAAGAAACATAAATAAAACAAAAGATTACAGTTATTCAGGAATCCATTGCTTCCCTCTTCACCCTTGATGACTTTAACACCTTTTCTTTGTCAGGCCTCCTAGCAATTATCTCCCTGAGCTTCTCACCAAATCTTTTATTCTCATAAGTCTGAATTTGTCCAGCCATCACAAGAAAGATGAGAACACTCTTAGTAGTGCATTTCTCTATGTCACTCATTCTTTGAAATGCTTGATCCCCAAATACATAAATGAATAAGATACCCCACTCAGGTTATTATATAACCATGTTGTTCACAAATGGGACATTTTCAGGGAGAGTGCGATTGCAGTCTAACCCAGGGATTTTAGACTCAGCTTCAAGCTCAACTCTTTTTCTCTTTCTTCCCTAAGTTTTGGTAGGATCATGTTCAGTTAAAGGAAGATCTTTAGTGATTCCTATTTGTTCCTTCATCTGATTCAACCTCTTATATCTCTTACGGAGAGAGTTGAGTATCTCAAGGACACATTTGTTTGTTTTGGTCCTGAAAATCCTTCCTATTTCGTCCCACTCACTGAGACCGAAATCACCAAATGAAAATTTCTTCATGACTTCAAAGTTCCTCTCATCATTGTTTCTATAGACAGATACTGAGACTGGTGTGGTATGAGGAATGATCTGAAGGTTAGTGATTGGCTCAGGATTTCTTCTTTGGGTGACGACTTTGGTGTATTGGTCATACAATTTCTTAAATTGTGTGGTTCTTTGTTTTTGCTTCAAGACCATTTCATCCTGAATGGCCTTGAGTTCTTCCTCCTGCTTTTGGATGAACTCCTCTCGCCCTTTCTTGCTCAACAAGACCTCAGGGTTACCACCCACTTCTTTCACAAACTCAGTGGATACCTTCAAGATCTCAGCCTTTATTGCTTCGTTAGCCTTAGCCGACTCCATTCTATCTAGATACACTTGGATTTGATCAGGAGTCATTTGGTACATTATTCCATTTATCTCATATGGTACCAAGACCATGGCATCAGGATCGGGCCTTACTTCCCTTGAAACTTTTACAAGTTTCTTTGGTGGAGGTGTTAGGGTTTCATTAGCTATACCTTTGCCCCTATCTAACTTAGATACTAAGGGCTCAGGGTTGGGAGGAATTGAGTTTAAGGGTTGGGGTTGTGCTAGTCTTTCCTGCTCCCCCTTAGTGTGAGAAGTAGGTTTAGTCCAAGTTAACATCATTGGTGGCACATTCTCCCCCTCAAAAGTTGAAGGATCGGCCTGACTAATCCCAACTTTTGCCCGTTGTGAGGATCCTGAGGTGGTGGAAGATCCCTTGAAAGCCTGAAACATCTCAGTCACCATTTCCTTCATGGACTGAGTGTCTGCTTTGATAGTTCGAACATCCAACTGAATAAGGGATTGAGTGTTTTTGATGGTGGTGATCCTTGTCCTTAGCCTAGGAATATCATCTTCTTTCAGGGATTTGGAAATGTCAGAGAGATTGGTGGCATTAGCCATCTATCCTTGTGCATCCCTTGACAATCGGAACTCTGCTTCAGCATCCATATGAACATCCTCATAGATGGCATCACATTTCCCTTTCACCTCATCCAAGTCAGACCTAAGAGAGTCTAACCTGGTGAAAACCTCAGTGAGCCTGTCCACCTTCAGTAACTCAAGTAATTGACCAACTCTGGAATTGGACTCAGTGGTACCAGTGATCAGTCTATCCAGAGTTGTCTTCAAGGACACATTTGCTTCGATAGTAGGAAGAGCATGGTTAAGGAAGTTGATGAGCTTCTTCTCTTGATTTTTATGACTATTGTTAACAGAGCTGATGAATTCCATTTGGTTATCTACCTGAATTCTCATCTTCTCCTCAGCCACATCAAACCTATCATCATATGTCCTGAACTCATCAAGGAGTTCATCAGCCTTTGAAGACAAGTTTTCACGAACATGAGTAACCTCAGTCTACAAGGCTTTCAAAGCTTTCTCATCCAGAACCACAGTCTGAGTCCCCAATGTAGAGGTGTCAAGTTTTGCCTCATGGGAGGGATTTTTCGGTGCCTCAGGGGAGGGATCTTTTTGTTCGGATGCCTCAGGGCAGGGCTTTTGTTGAGCCTCAGGGGAGGGTTGTATGTCCACGAACAATGGTGGGGACTGTTGCTTCTAGTCTGATTGAGGAGGGGCCTGAGTTTCAGGTTCATCCCCAACCTCAATCATATCATCGTCGTCACTGAAACCTTGGAGTAACTCGTCAGGCTTCTCGAGTAAACTTATAAAATCCCCAAAGTTCATTGAACCCTTAGGTTTATCCAGCTCCCCTTCAAAAGAAGATTTTCCTTTGTTATCGTCACTCCCTGCCCCAAATCCTGAGGCTTGGGATTTAGCCAACTGATACTCAGGGGCAGTTTGTGATTGATCAGTTATGGAGGTAAGATCCCTATTAGCGGGGTGTTTTACCCGTGGGCATCCCTCTGAGTCTTTGGGATCAAGAGTGGTTCCCTCGGGCAAAGAATTTTGTTTTAGTGTGCCTTCATCGGGAGTTGTGGAGGTGAGATTCCTATCAGCGGGGTGTTTTACCCGTGGGCGTCCCTCTAAGTCTAAGGAATCAAGTTTTGGGTCCTCAGGCAAAGACTTTTAAGCTAGTGTGCCTTCATTGGACTTGGTAGAAGTGATAGGCCTATCAGCGAGGTGTGTTACCCGTGGGCGTCTCTCTAAGTCTTTGGCCTTAGTTTTGACCTCAGGAAAAGGTTGTGATTTACGAGTGCCCTCATCGGTCTGATTGGAAGGCAGTCCCGTAGGAGAAGGTTGTTTGTTTCCTTCTCCATCATGAGGACCAGTAGGTTGGCCCATCGACCCTGACTGTGATGTATCAGGGCCTCCCGTAAGCTCTTTCCCATGGGGTATTTGAAGCTTGGTCTGAACAAGGGTAGTCTTTTTAGCCTTGGCCTTTTTGGGTCGTGCCTCAGAAGCCTCAGGGCCCTGTGCCTTTGTTGGTTTGGTCTTTGGCACAGTCTGAGTCTTCTTGTTCCCCTTCTTTGGTAAGAAGGGAATGGGAGACACGGATGATTCACGACTGATCACCTCAGTCATATGAGCCGTCAATGCAATGGGGTTGACTTCAGATGGGTTCTTTGAAAAGTTTATGGAACTCAGGATTGGAGTAGAAAAAACATTGAATTTTTCCTGAGTGTAAAGGGAACCCAGTAACCGTTCTAAGGCGCATGATATGAATCTTGGGTAAGAGACATATTTTTGCCTAGACTCCTTCAGGAGCCTGGTTACGAGATCATTATAAACAATCTATCCTATGTCAATCTTCAGTCCATTAATAAGACTGTAGATTAGCATCTGTTGAGTAGAATTAACTTGCTCAGTAGACGAGTAGTTCCCACCGATCACCTGAATCACAAACGTGACCAGGATCCTCCAAGCCATGGGAGCAGATTTGATCAATGGGGTCTTAGTCACAAGTAACTCAGGGACCCCTATTTCTTTTAGTCCTTTTTTAACTGACTCCATGTCAGGATGTGCAACATACTTTCCATTGTTATAATCAAGTCCACTGCTTTGACAAAATGTTTTAAAGTCTAAAATCAATGGTGTCTTCCCATTGTTTGCAGTGAACATGATGACACAGTTCTTATGTGACTTGATCTCAGACCCCTGAGATCCTTCAGGCCCTTGGGTAGGGTTTACAACCACAGTCATAAACCAGAGTTCCCTGAGATATTCATGGTAAAAGATTGAGGGGGGTTTTGTAAAAGCATCAGCCCAATCACAATTTTTCAAAAATTTGCAAATTGGTTTGTAGGCTGATACACTACTAGGGTAATTGAAATTTTCCTCATAGTTGTTTCCTGCAAAATGGACACCCTCATTGGTGAGATGTTCAGCATTAGGCCTAGTCACAGTCAGGGTCGATGGGCCAACCTACTGGTCCTCATGATGGAGAAGGAAACAAACAACCTTCTCCTACGGGACTGCCTTCCAATCAGACCGATGAGGGCACTCGTAAATCACAACCTTTTCCTGAGGTCAAAACTAAGGCCAAAGACTTAGAGAGACGCCCACGGGTAACACACCTCGCTGATAGGCCTATCACTTCTACCAAGTCCAATGAAGGCACACTAGCTTAAAAGTCTTTGCCTGAGGACCCAAAACTTGATTCCTTAGACTTAGAGGGACGCCCACGGGTAAAACACCCCGCTGATAGGAATCTCACCTCCACAACTCCCGATGAAGGCACACTAAAACAAAATTCTTTGCCCGAGGGAACCACTCTTGATCCCAAAGACTCAGAGGGATGCCCACGGGTAAAACACCCCGCTAATAGGGATCTTACCTCCATAACTGATCAATCACAAACTGCCCCTGAGTATCAGTTGGCTAAATCCCAAGCCTCAGGATTTGGGGCAGGGAGTGACGATAACAAAGGAAAACCTTCTTTTGAAGGGGAGCTGGATGACATTGCCATTAAAGATAGCTTTTAAATATTTAAAAGAGGACAATGGCAATTTGTGGAAATCAAATCAAGACTTGTTTCTTGTTATAATACAACAAGATTCAACAAGTGACCTAATGAGAAATTTTGCCTTATAAAAAAAAGGATCAAGAGTTATAAACAATAGGTAACATTGATTGTTTGTGCTATATAACAATAAAACAAGTGATTAATGTGATTGCCTTGTTTACAAGAAACCTTTTCTGGAAACTAGTTTGAACACACACACTTTTTCTTTGAGAGAAAATTTTGGCAGAGTAAAACTGCAAGTTTTTTGTGTGTGTGTTTGTTGTGATTGTGGGGTATTTATAGGCTCGGATGTGAAAGAGATTTTTATTTGTTATAATTTCTTTTCACATCCGCATTTAATGAAAGCGTACAAGTGGTCCCCCTATTTTCTTGGCAACTGTTCCATTACTCCAAAGATAACGCTTTTTGCAGAGATGACGTGAGGTCACGTGCATTTGAAAGGACGTTTTTACAACGGATTTTGCTAGAAAAGGGTAAGCATTTAATGCTTAGTGGGATACTTGTCATGAGTGACCCTTTGACTAGTTTATGACAATTTATTGAAGGAATATATGTTCCTTATTTAATATTGTGACTCACCAACCTAGGACATTAAGTAACTAAATCCTTAGAGCATTTAGTTACATCATTTAATGTACCTCAGTGTCAAAGGGAAGACGATAAGATATATTTACTCAGAGAGAAGATCAAGAATATACGTTATACTGAATCCAATGTCATCAGGGAGACTGATTAATCAATATTCAGCATACCAAGTTCAGCTTTCAGTCTAGTGAACGTTGGTTCATCCAAAGGTTTGGTGAAAATATCAGCTAGCTGATATTCAGTGGGTATGAAATGTAATTCAATATCTCCTTTTAAGATGTGATCCCTGAGGAAGTGATATCTTATGTCTATGTGTTTAGTCCTTGAGTGTAGGACTGGATTATTTGAAATGGCAATTGCACTGGTGTTGTCACAAAAGATAGGGACTACTTTGTATTCCACATTATAGTCCCTGAGTTGACTTTTCATCCAAAGGATGTTTGCACAGCAACCAGCAGCTGCCACGTATTCAGCCTCAGCAGAGGACATTGCGACAAACTGCTGTTTCTTTGCACTCCAACATACTAGCTTGCCACCAAGGAATTGACATGCACCTGAGGTACTTTTTCTATCCATGTTGCAGCCAACATAGTCTGAGTCTGAGTATCCTTTAAGATCGAAGCCTGAGCAACGAGGATACCATAGATCTAGTGAGGGACTACCCTTTAGGTACCTGGAGATTCATTTAACAGCAGTAAGATGTGATTCTTTGGGATCGGCCTGATATCTTGCACATAAGATTGTTGAGAACTGAATATCAGGCCTGGTTGTAGTTAGGTACATTAATGATCCAATCATTCCCCTGAATAAGGTTTGATTGACTGGTTTACCAGCAAGATCAGGACCTAAGTTGTTGGGGGGAACCATGGGAGTCTTTACTAAAGCACACTCAGAGATATCATATTTCTTAAGTATTTCTCTGGTGTATTTTTCTTGACAGACTAAGATCCCTTTGTACCCCTGTTTGATTTGTAGTCCAAGAAAATATGTTAATTCACCCATCATACTCATTTCAAGTTTCTTTGTCATAATTTTTCAAACTTTCTACAAAGATCATAGTTAGTAGATCCAAATATGATGTCATCAACATATATCTGAACTAGTAGAACATCCTCCTTTGTTATGAAGATAAACAAGGTGTTGTCTATCTTCCCCTGACAAATTTTTTCATTATCAGGAATGTAGAGAGAGTTTCATACCATGCCCTTGGTGCTTGTTTCAGTCCATAAAGGGCTTTGTCAAGTTTACAAACATGGTTTGGGAACTCGGAACTCTCAATACCAGGAGGCTGAGCAACATAAACTTCTTTAGTGATCTTTCCATTCAGGAAGGCACTTTTTACATCCATTTGGAAAACTTTGAAGTTCATGTAAGTAGCGTAGGCAAGGAAGATCCTGATGGCTTCCATTCTTGCTATAGGGGCGAAGGTTTCCTCATAGTCGATCCCTTCAAGTTTACCACACCCCTGAACAACCAGCCTAGCTTTGTTTTTAATGACAATTCCATCTTCATCGGTCTTGTGTTTAAATACCCATTTTTTACCAAGAGTTGATTTCCCTTTGGGGAGAGGAACTAGTTTCCACAATTTGTTCCTAAGGAATTGGTTGAGCTCTTCTTGCATGGCCTCAACCCACCCTGGATGTGTAAGGGCCTCTAAAACCTTCTTTTGTTCGATTTCAGAGAGAAAGTCTGCAAACAGATATTCATGGGCTGAGGCATCAGAGAGTTTGGCAGCCTAACTGCGTGTGAGCATCCCCTCAGATACATCACCAATTATATTTACAAGCTCTATGTGTTGTTGTCTTGACCATCTGTTCTGAGGACTTGGATTAGAGCTTGTCGATGGTTGGTGATTATCAGGGACCAGAGATTCAGTACATTGTACTGGGACATCACCTCCTTTTGAAGGATTTTCAGTAATAGGGGAATCGATATTTTCATCACTTGTCCCTTCAGTGTTCTCATAGATGGATGAATCGTTTGATTCATTAGCTTGAGAAGTGATAACTTCAGGGATATGTTGAGGTGTGATTAAATTATCAATTGACCTATTATGAGGTGATATATGGAAGGATATATCAGCATCAGTTTGATACTGCTTTGAAGGACAATGTTCATACTCATCAGGAGGATATCTTTATGAGTCATTTATCCCAATCTCTTCCACTGACTGATTTGTGAAGTTAATGGCATCCATATATACATCAATGGTGACATGAAATGACTCCTCAATCTGTTGTCTCCTTGTGTTAAAGACCCTGGAGGCTTTGGAGACAAAAGAGTATCTAAGAATGTATCCATCATCAGCTTTGGCATCAAATTTACCAAGATGGTCCTTTTGATTGTGAATGAACACAGGACATCCAAACACATGAAAGTAGCTGATATTTGGAATCTTTTCCCTGAATATTTCATAAGGAGTCTTATCATGTCTTTTGACAATGATACATCTGTTCTGAGTATAGCAAGCTATTTTTACAGCCTCAGTCCAGAAGTGTTTTGAAAGATTGGATCCATTAAGCATGGTTCGAGCAGCTTCAATGAGAGTTTTATTCTTCCTTTCAGCCACACCATTTTGTTTAGGTGTGTAAGGAGAAGAGAAGTTCTGAGAAATTCCTTTCTTATCACAAAAACTCTCAAGCTCTTGGTTCCTGTATTCTGTTCCATTATCAGTTCGTATTTGTTTAACTTTAGTATCATTTTGATTTTCTACTTGACTGATAAAAGACATTATGAATTCAGGAGCTTGACTCTTCTTTTTCAGGAAGTATACCCAAGTATATCTAGAGTATTCATCAACAATCACAAGAGTGTATTTCTCATGATTAATAGACATTGGACTGACTGGTCCAAACAAGTCCATATGAAGAAGATGAAGACACTTCCTGATAGAAAAGTTTTGTTTTGGCTTGAAAGAAGCTCTCTTGTGTTTACCTTTTTCACAGGCTGAACAAGGCTTGTCTTTTGAATACACAAGAGAAGGTAAGCCAAGAACTTTTTTTTGTTTCGCAAGTTTGTTCATATCTTTGAAATTTAAATGTGACAGTCTCTTATGCCAAAGCCAATTAACAGAGTCTGAGGCTTTAGCAAAGAAACATGCTCCTGAATTTGTTACAGATGACATGTCTAGGACATATACATCATTTCTTCTTGGAGCAGTCAACACAATTTCTTTGTTAGCATTGAAGATTGTACCTTACGTATCATCAAACTGAACAATATACTTAGCATCACACAGTTGGCTGATACTGATGAGATTGTACTTTAGACCGTTTACAAACGCCACTTTTGAGAAAACAATTCCACCACATTTAATTGAACTATATCCCTCAGTAACACAAGATGAATTATCACCGAATACTACCTTAGGACCTGGTTGCTCCACGTATTTGTGCAGATAACTTTTGACCCCTGTCATACTTCTTGAACACCTACTGTCTAAGTATCAGACAGGCTCCTTGATGTGTTTCTGCACAAATAATGAGGTGGATTAGTTTCTCTTGTGAGCCTACTTTTTAGTAGGCCCTTTGGCTCGAAGAGCCTGACGTCTTTCACCTCGTTTGAAGTACTCAAACTCAGCATGATCTGAGGTAGAATGAACATTGCGTCCACATGTTTTGCAGCTTAGTCCGACTGAGGATTCAGTACTTTGAGATGACTCAGCTAGCATTCCTCTTCTGACCATGATGATTCTATTGTGTCCTGAGGTAGTGTGATCATTGCTTCCACAAATCTCACACTCAGGGTAATATACACAATCATCAGGTCTGTGATCGGGAATGCCACAATGTGTACAAGGTGGGTTAGGCTTATACCTGGATTTTCTGGTTTGTTCTGAGGTGGGCCCATAGTTGTAAGGCTGAGCATTGTATCTTTTAGCATTTTTAATAGAAGTAATGTGCATCTCATGATCTGTTGTCCTGTGATCTTCACTTTTTACATTTCATGCAATAGAGAACTCTATAGCAGTCGTCAGTGGTGTGATTTGTATAGTGACATAGCTCACAGGTGGATTTCTTTGTTTTAACTTTCTTAGAAGACTCAGGTTCAGTTTTGTTACGTGTTGATGATTCAGGCTGTGAGGACACAGATGTTTCACCCTGAGTTTTAGAGGCTGAGTTCAGCTTCTCTTCCATGAAAAGTTGGAACAATATACTTAACTCCTCTTTATTTACAATAGTGGTAGAGTTGACTGAATGTTTAGGAGTCCCTGAGGGAGATATGGGTTTGGTTGTCTTTTCAGTGACAGTTCCTGACTTAGTGTGTTCTGGTATCACTTTTGAGTCAGGCTTTGTTTGTTCAATACAACCTAACCCAGCTCTTCCTCAAGGTGAGTGTTCTTGATAAGACAATGGAATTAGTTCAGAACATGGACTTGCTCCTTGAAGGTTTTTTAAAGGAGGTAGAGGAGTTTGAATGTCTTCAACAACACTAGATGTTTTAGTGTTACTAACTTTATCAGTCTCTTCATTCAGACCAAGTTTTTCAGTAATAGCCTGAGATTCAGGAATTAATATTTTTCTAGTGTCAAAGTTAGGCAAAATACTCTCAGGGTTTTATCTCTCAACCCAGTCTTTTGACTTAGGAATCATTTCATGATCAAACCCAACTGAGGCAGGGAGAAATGCCTTTTCACTCATTTCCTTAGTTGGTGCCTTTTCAGTGAGTTGTCGTGCCCCAAGAATTTTCTTCTTTTGGGCAGGTATTTGATTGTTTATACACTGAGAAGCTAAGGTAGAGATATTTTTCCATTTCTCATTGATGCGTTTTTCTTCCTTAAGTTGTTCTTGAAGAGCATGATTGATTTTAGTAAGTTAAGTGTTCTAAAGTTGACAGCTTACTGCTTCAAGTTTAGCTTGTTTTAGAACTAATAAATCTTCTCTACATTTGTTTAATTCAAAATCAAGTTTATTATATTTTGACAAAAGATTCAATCTCTGCTCTTCAACAAACGATAGGTCAATGTTAATATACTTAAGGGATTTTTGCCAATCAGATTCTTCATCCATAGAGAGAAGCATGTTTACCTTTCTCATGGTGATGTCAACCCATTCTCCATTTCGAGCATGATTCTTTCCAACTGATAATTCATCATCAGCTAGAGCCATTAACACTTGATACCTGACTTCCTCCTCTTCTGAGGACAAATCTTCACCATCCCAATCAAAAGTTTCAGCTACCAGTCCTTTGGCTTTGTTCTGAGTAGGCTTTTGAGTCTGAGCAATAGTAGGTTCAGCTTCCAAGAGTGCAAGTTTAGCTTTAACCTCTTTATACTCAGACCTATAGTCTTTCTCATTTTCTTACTATTCTGAAAACTTTGGTTAGTTGGAGAAGCCTGAATTAGTTTTGGTGTAAACTTGGGTTGAAAATTGTCATTGCCTGATGAAAAACTTTGATTTTTATAAGAGGCCAATGGGGTTTTTGAAAGACAATATTTAGCAAAATGCCCAGTTTTACCACATCGATAGCAATCCACTCCCTCAGTGGACTGGTTACCAGCAAATCTAGTTCTTTTGATATAACGTGTGGTATTTGCCAACATGGCCCTTTCATGATATTCCCTGTTCAAATCCCTTATGTATTCAGTACTAGATCTTTCATCCACCTCATCATCTGAGGTTTCCTGAAAATCTTGAACAATTGCATTTTAGTAAAAAGCAGTTGTAATAGGGCCATGATCAATTTGGGTAGGTTTGTCTGAGGTGTCTGTTATTAAGGTCTTCTTTGACTTAGGGTATCTCCTATTTATCATATTATCTTCATAGATGAATCTCCCATAAATATCTGCAAGATCCTGAGTCTGTATGTGATTAGCATTTCTCAATCCTTGAGACCACCAAGCCATTTTTCTGGGAGACTGTTCAGAAAACCAACATTGATTTCATGCTTAGACAGTTTCACCCTGTCATTCGTTAGCTCATTGAGCAAGGTTTTATACCTGGTGTAAGTCTGAGGAAGTGTTTCAGATGGTTTGGCCCTGAAAGTGTTATATTCTAACTTCAGGTCCATTATCCTATTTTCCTTAGTGTTGGATGGTCCTTCGAAACTATGAACAAGATCTGTCCAAGTCTCTTTGGCCGTCTCACACTCGATGACAGCCTCCATTATATCGTCAGGAAGACAAGATATTATGATGGTTTTGAGACGTTGGTCTTGATTAACCACTCTCCTTTCATCGTCAGACCACTGGTTTTCAGGTTTGTCATCACCAGCTGCTGTTTTTGGTTTGAATGGACCATTCTTAATACAAGTTATGTAATAAGGTTCCATTACCATCAAATAACATAGCATTCTTTTCTTCCATTTGTTAAATCTTTCAACTTCTAACTTGAGGAGCTTTAACAGAGTAACTCACTCCTTTTTTGTTAACAAGTTGGGGTACATTACTTTCAGCCATAATGGATCAAGGTTTTAAAAACTTTGAGACAGTGGTTAAAAGTTTTATAATCCTACCGCTCTGATACCACTTGTTGGTCCCTTGTAATTAGTACTATACTTAAGTATACTAAGTATAGTCCTAACTCATGGTTAATTAATGCAATAAACTTAATACAAGTAAATAAATAACACAAAGGTTTTCAACGTTTAACTCTTAGCTTTATTAAAGAATTATACCCTGTTGTATACGAAGCTACAATAGGGATTGAATAGACAATGTGTGGTTTTGTGATCTCCTCACTAACAAGCTAGTCCAATCCTAACGATTGCTAAGTTTGACGACTCTATCAAGAGGAGTTTAGAACTCAAGTGTGTGATTGTGTTTGGAGGAGAGAAAACTTGTTTGTGAATGTATAAAGCATTAAGTGCACAAACTTGTTTTCTCTCCTTTACAAGCATCCTATTTATAGAAGGAAAGTGGGGTAGAAGACAATAATTGCCCATGTGCAATTCTTGTCTTATTGGTACAGTGTAGTATCTTGTCTTACCCTATTCTAAGTAGTAAGACGTAAGTCCTTTACACTTGTCAGTACCCCATCTATCCCAAAAGGGTAAGTCACGCTAATTGTGTGATGTACTTCATCTTGTCACAATTCAACTTATCCCGCCTTTTCTTCAGTCTTGGAGAATGCTTGTTTTCTTCAGAGAGATCGTATGGGGTTCAGTGAGTCTATTGCCACAACTCACTGAACCCATCACCTTCTTCTTCGTCATAGAAGACATTCGTTGAGCTTCGCCTCTCTGAATGCTTGAGTCTTCCTTTTAGACTCAGTCTAGGAACTCGAAGGCAACTCACTGAGTGACTGTTCACTCAGTGACCTTGTTATGTTCAAGGTTAATAATTCACTTAGGCTGATTGTTATTCAAATCCTTCTGGGAGGTCATTAGGTACTGAATTGACCTAACATAGTCATAGATACCATTCAAGCTCTTTTAACCAAAAACAATAAAGTCAAATTTGGAACGTTAGATCAATTCGATTAGATACCGAGACGAAACGATACTAAAAAGATAGTTATTAAATGGCGCCGATGCCGGTTCTTGTCGTGAAGATTAATGGTTTCGAGTGAGACATATTGGATTTTGGGATCCGTTCACTTTGTGAACGTTATTTTTACGTATTATAAATCAAAAACATAAAAAAATAAAAAAGATAAAAATATAAAAACTAAAAAATGACAAAGTCAATTCTTTATTCCTAATGAATTGACCAAAAAAATAAAAAATTCCAAAAAGTAATCTTTTTCCTAAAAGATTACAACCAAAAATATATATTATATCGGTTTTCATCGTCTTTACGTACATATAGTATTTTTCTTAAAAAAATACAATAAATACAAAAATATTTTTGATATATTAATATATGTAAATAAGTATACGTAGATACGAACACTTAATATACCTACTTCCATAAGTATTGTCGAGGCAATACACTGTGTTCAGGAGCGTTCCGGTCCTTGACACGTGTATCGATCAAATTTAATTAAGGCACAATAGATAAATACCGCAATCTACTTCATCTTGAGAAAGAGGACACTGTGTGGGGGGTATAAGGCGAGTGTATTTCACATTCTAAAGAAGCAGGCTCTTAAGTGCTACGCGCCACCTCGTTTCTCCACTTCCTTGTGGGTCTTTCAAGAGTGATAGTGGTGAGTGGTGTGCCACCCAATTAGTAATTATATATATTATATTTTCTTGTGTATATTACTTATTGCACCTCGAGGGAGATAATCTCTTCTCTTTCAAAAGTCGACCGAGAGCTCATCTCTCACTCCTCGAGTTTATTTACACGTGTACTCGCACACGTGTAACCATACCACCTTTGGTGTATTACTTCCTTCTCCGAGGAAGCTTTTAAACGTCATTCGCTTGTATATACATTCGACCATTTTGCCACACATGGATAATCGTCCTATTTTGTAGATATTATAAGACGAGCATTATCGAGCTGTGTATGGGCCTTGTACGACTTGTGGAGGACCGCATGGTGACAATAATTGTCGTCTATACGCGAGCGATTATGATCAAGGGTTTAGTGAGGATTTTCAAAATCAAGAATTTTTAAATCAAGACGATTTTCAAAAGGAAGAAAATTTTCAAAGTCATAATCAAACAACCTTTCAAAATCAAGGCATTTATCATTTCTTGAGTGAAGACGCTCTTAAATTTATAATGCAAGCACTTGAGCAAATGAAAGGGGCAACTGATTCAAACATCTTAGGCTTGCGAACACACGTCTTGCAACTCATAAGACCTGACGATGCTTTACCTGATGATGAGCCTTCTTTGAGAGTAGATGTTGAGGATGATACACTTAGTGATGTTCCTATTGTAGACCCTTCCATCTCTCCACCGACTATACTTGAGACATACACACCTTCATCACCTTTAACTCACATGGGACCCACCGACTTTTTAACCATGGGGGACGAGCCTCTTAGCACTAATACAAACACCGATTTTGATGAATTAACCATTTTTAGTGTTGAGAACCTTATCCCAATCTAAAGAGAGCTTGAGAGTGTTTCCAATAAACCATGTGACGAGCTTTGTATTGATACTTCTTCTCCTCATGATCACATTGAGATTTCATCACATGTTGACCTTCATGCTACTACTAGTGATTTTGGTGATTTTGATTTTGATGAATTGTTTAAAGAAAGGGATAATGAGATTGAGGAAGAGTTTTTGCAAGACTTGCCACAACTAAAGGATGATGATTGTGATTCTAGTGAAGCATCTTATGATATATCATCCGAGGACTTTTCATGTCAAGATGACATTCCTAATTTGGATGTTGATGTTGATCATATAGAAGAAGTGGAATATGTTCATATTCGTGAGGTTTTATCAAACGTTTATAATCTTATCTCCTCGATTGAAGCATTGAACACACAGCATAATGATGATCCCATAGAAGAAGAACCTTACATTGATATTTTTTCACCGGTTTTGAGGTTGCACCTATTGATTTTCATGATTGTATCATCCCTTTAAGTGATTCTCTCATTAATACACCTTCTTTTGAGCCTTTTATTCCCACCCTCCCACTCTTGAAGTTGGTTATTGATGAAGATCCTATACTCTTAGAGATTGATCCTTTTTCACCTAAGGCACCTCTAGAACCCAAAACCTTTGATATGGCTTCTCTTATGGATATTGATGCCACCATAGAGGCTTATCTGTCGATGATAGTGATTCTAATTGGGAAGAGGAGATTCGACTTATTGAGAACATGGTTTCTGGGACAATAGAGCCTACACCTCCTTCACAAGACACTATTAATCTTGATCCTCCTTTCACTATGCCTTCTATGGAAGATTACCCACCTTTTGATGATGATGAGGAGCCCAACATGGACATAATAGTTATGAATGTTTTGATACCTACACCTTCATTGTCTCATGATGCTTTGATATCTAAGGGGGAATCTTATATGGTTGATACGAGCTCATCTTCTTATTTTCCCATGAAGGGAAAGGTTTTTGATCCTGGGATACATATGTTTGCGAAAAATTGGTTTTCATCTAGTCCACTTAAGAGTGTGATTTCGATCGGTATGGACTTCTCATATGAGCTTACTTTGGTGATGCTACCTATTTTGGAGTTGTTCGAATGTATAGATGGAAACTATGTATTTGATCCTGGTGTGCTTACTATAAGAGAGCTTTCATATGTTGGACAAACTTGAGACACGTTGGACCGTTCCATTTATCGAGGCGGATATTGTAATATTATAGTAAATGGAAACGTGCTAAGTTTGAGTGTATCATGTGAGATGTGCTTCAAAGTGATATCATTTATTCTTCATGATGGTTTCCCCAAGGACAACCTAATTCAGGGCCGAGTCAAGCTAGTGACTTAGGGTTAAAAAAACTCAAGCATTGAATAACTAGGTTAGAAAACGTAGAGTAGATCTAAATAGGTTAGGTTTAATTAAAAGTTGTTATAGTAGAGTTGAAGTGGATGGGTGGCCTTTCTTCGTCTTTTCGTGTTTGTTTCAAGGGTTGCTCTCTCTCATTTCATGCTTGGAGCTCATGGAGGAGGCTCGTGTATCCGGTTCACTTCGATTAGGTTTTGCTTTTGTGATATTGAACACTTGTGCTTAAAATGAATACCCTTTAGTTGTCTCTTCCTTAACTTGGGTTAAACAAAGTTATCAATGTCATAAGTGTAGGGGAGTTTACTCCAATACTCTTAAACATTGAGGACAATGTTTATCTCAAGTGTAGGGGAGACTTCTATCGAAGTGACCTTACCTAGACCATTGCCTTGCCTTCATGATAACTTGGAAATTAATTTTTCAAACATTTTTCAAATTTTTGATCTACTTTGGCCACCAAAAATATGCATTCATAATTTTTCATTAATCATTTTTCATTTGCATAACACATTTGCATTGTATATATTCTTCTTTTATTTTTCATCAAAAATATATAAAAGGGAAAAAATATAATAAGGACATGGTTTAACAAATTTAGACTTCTTTGACATATTAGGCCCGCCATGGATACTTTGACTCAACCTGAGTTTTCTTATCATAGCATTCTCTAGCTAGTATCCTTAACCATGTAGTCCTTGATTGGTCTATTAGGCTAAGCATCCACGACTCTCATTATTTGAGATTTTAATTTTGTGGAGAATGGGAGACGATAGAGTTGAAGCAAGTATAAAAGGGCTAGATAAACTTCATGATTTTGGCTAAACCCTTCTCTTTCTTTGCCTCTATTTTCTTCGCATGTATATATGTTAATAAATAATCAAGAACGGTTTTAATCGGTTTGTAGTCTCTTATGCATTTTTGACTAATCATTCATGGTTGGTATAAGTACGTCTTAAGATTCTAAGTTAGAACGTTTTATATGTACTAGACTTATGTCATGCTTAATACTTAGCGGGTGTTTTTCCTTTTATTCTTTTTCAATTTCTTTGTGAGGAATAAAGAAAAATAAGAGCGGCTTATAAAAAAAATGAGTGGCTAGAAAAAAAAAAGAAAAAAAAATTATACAAGACTCCCAAGAGGGGCAGTGAAGTTTTAATTATAATAACTATTAGATTCCAATATTACCTTGACGGGTTGCGGGGATTTAATAGTTGCTCCAATCCAATATTACCTTAACGGGTTTCGAGATTGAAGATCCAAGGTCTCATAAAGGCGGCGGATATAAATTATTGCGTGAGTTTTATTTTTCTTTCCTTAGCGAGTGTGTAGCGATTTATTATGCGTGACATAAGGATCTTACACATAAGGCGAATGACTTATTACTCTTGAAACGGACTTATATTAATTGTGAGTGGTTTTTCAAGTAATGGATGAGAGGATTACTTAGTATTAAAACCGGGCTTCCTTATTTTTGGATTTTACATTTCTTATATTTCACGCTTCTAATAATGACAAATTTGCCCAAAAGCAATTTTCTCAAATAATAACCGGTTCCACATTTAATTGTCATGAATAAGTTGATGCACTTTTTACTTGTGAATGCAATGATCCCATTTTTAAGCTTGGTATGGGGAAAGTGAAACTTGAGGGTGATAAGTGTTCATGGTACCAAAAGCCCTAATCTAAGTCTTTGATATCTGTATGAGTTATTTCCATCAAAACCATTTCAAGTAAAATCCAAAAATATATAAATAGAATTGCTTTCTTTGCATTGCATTTTACAATATTCAAAATCATTTATCATGTAGTATAATATAGTTTATTAAATCATAAAATGGCCAAGGTAGATTAATTATGAGAAAAGTGCACTCTAAAGCTTTGAAATGCTGCATTGCATGAGGCCATGACAATGGTCAAGTGGAGGGGAGTTGATAAGTGTGAAAACGCTAATCAATAATGATCCAAAAACCACTTAAAAACAGCCAAATACATTATATTTAACTGTAAAATATCATAATTACGCGTGTATTTGTGTTTTGTGTATTTCAGGTAAACAAGATGCATTTTGGAGCAAACACGCGTTTTCAAGGGTTTTTATCTAAAGAAAGACGAAGAAAAGACAAAATAAGGAACAAAGTTGTTCAAGTTTAAAGATCAAGGATTATTTGTTATCATTACTTGAAGGAATAAAGTATAAAGATGAATTTGAAGGAAAGTTGCAAAGCAAAGGGTTAAAACTGCTTAAAATGAAAAGTTCAAGGACTAATAAACTATTTATTAATAATAAAAAAAACAAAATAAATAATTAAATCAAAGAAGCAGATATTGACTCGTCTTCTCCTTTGTCAAGAAAGAGAAAAGAAAGACAGAGAAAGATAGAAACAGTCGCTTCATACGTTTTCTTCACCATATCACTTTAAGCGGATTTCAAGAGAGATAGAGGAAGATTCAAGTGAATATAAAAGAACAAAAATGATCCTCATCGTCTCCTGTACAAGATGGTACAAGTCAATTTGATCAAGATCAAGATTTGAAGAAACCCCCAATCTGCATTTGATGAAGAACCCTAATAAGCTCAACCTCGTATTTACACGTGGAAGAAGATTACTAGAGGGCACACGTAACACCACCTCCCTCGACGTCTATAAATACAAGATGATCCACTTCATTTGGAATCAGTTAGCTAGGAGTAGTTTACACATAGTTAGGTTAAAAAAATCAGTTAGTTAGTTTAATTTTTTTTTCTTGTTAAACTTTTGTAACTGAATATTGTTAGCTTTTGTAACCGAATGTTTTTCCAACATTAATGAATGAACAATATTTTCTAGTTATATTCTCTTCTTATTAGTTACTTTTGTTAACAAAGTCTCGAATACATGTTAGTGATTTCGGTATCATAGCTTTAAGTAAAAAAAATAGCTTGTTAAGTCAATTAACTTTTCACAGCTTTTAGAAATTATAGTATACAACTTTATGATATTATTGTTCAACCTTGTTGAAACGAGTTACTGTTCATAGCCTTAATAAGGAGTTTGTTAACCGTTATCGATTTCGAAACATTGGATTTGAGAACTATTCTCTTGGATCAGTTTACAAGATGGTTGATGTTATAAATCTCGTTCTAGTGAAAAAATAAAGTTTCAGATTATTTTGTTACAAAAAGCTGTTACATTTTGGTTTCTCAAGTGACCTTCAAATCCAATTTTCTTGCAAGTTTCTTTTTCGATTGGTTTATAAATTTTGCAGGTGTTTGGACTCGCTAGTGATTTGATTAGATAGCAGATTAGTATAAAGTTCAAAGCAGTAGACGAGATCAGTTCAAGTTTTATAAGCGAGCTCAGCGCTCCGCTTCGCCAACAACGGTGGCTTTGATAACAAGTTAAGCACGTTTTTTATTTCTGCATTCTTAGTATAAACTTGCTAGTTGTTAATAGTAGTGTAGAACTTTGTGTAATCTGCTTGTAGTGTTAGTTGTTTACATGTTTAATACATGATTTAGTTGTTCGAATTTTCTTGATTCTGTCTGATATAGAGTGTTTGGCATAAGAAGGGTTTAATTGATTTGGAAGAGTAGAGATCATTAGTGCCTTAGAATTCGAGTTGATAGATGGATAGAATATTGTTAAGTATAATTTGAACATTCACATAAGTGAATCTTAGATGTGCATTCAATCAAGTTGAAGATGGTAGGAATACATCAACCTTAATCATATTAATATTGTGCAGATGAGTAAGTAGTGATATATCTTGTTTTAGAGAGTAAAGGTACTTTTTATTAGCTAACTAGTTGTTCCACTGTTCTATTTGGATTCATTAAGCCCATAGCTTATTAGATTAGTTGTAGAATAAGCTTTCAAAGTGCTCATTCAGGCTATTTCTTTAGATTAATTGTTCAACATTTTCCCAAGTTGAGCTGTAGTTAAGTTCGTTAAAATTGATTGTATAAGGTCTGAAAGTAGCAGCGTACAAATAAGATGACTGAAGATTTTGCATTAGAAAGTAATAAAATCAAAATGACTTGTAAGTAGGATTCAAACTAGTCACATGTAGCTCATCAATACACAAGTTTACCACTAGACCATTTCTATTTACTTGTTATAACTCTAGAACAAGTTTCTTTTACCTTCATTTACTTTAGCTATTGTATCTAATTTTATAACCGTAGCTTAGGCTACTTTTCATAGAAGTCGTTTTTTTACTTTCTTCTATTAGATAAACTTTTTTTTCCAAACTTTTATTTCAAGTAGTTAGTAACTTTGTCATATTAACATTTTTAGAATAGTAGTAGACTTAGTTATTCTATTTCATTTATCCCTATTATACTAGTATAGTTATAATATTAGGATATTAAAATGAAATTAGATTTATAATTTGTACTTTGTAATTTTCAATTGTAGGATAAAATTGTATTCTCATTTTTACATTTTGTGCATTTAATTGTGGTACGTGCAACGTGTTTTAGATTAGTACATATACGTATAATAGTATATTTTTACTTTTTACATGCTTTGTGCCAAGTAGTCATAGATACCATTCAATCTCTTTTAACCAAAAACAATAAAGTCAAATTTGGAATGTTAGATCAATTTGATTAGATACCGAGACGAAAGGATACTAAAAAGACACTTATTAATCACCTACAGAAGAGTTAGAACACGATGGAGCATTTGCTAAATTGGATACCACAGTAGTTGTGATTGTAGAATCATTAGTGTCCTTAGCAACATTTAAAGGCATACTAACACTCGTTGTCACATTTTTTGTCCTAACTTTAGGCATCCATGTATATCCTGGAGGACATTGATTAGCAAACCACCATTTCCAAGACTTGCTAGCAGACTCATATAATTCCCTAATTCTGCTTCTAGGGTTCTTAGTGGTGGAGTCTGATGCAATACTTTGCTTAGTGGGGGTTGCACCAGAATGGTTCACTTTGCTTTTGGGTTTACTAGCACTAATAGGCATCGCAACTTGCTTCTTTATTCTATTATCTACGCCTTTGACATTATTCATAGCACACATAGAATGATTAGCATTAGCACATTTTCCACACTTGACATAAACAAATTTAACATTCAAAGCATTCAAATCTTTCAAAGCATTCAAATCGTCAATACACGCTATTATAGACTTTTTATTCTTAAAAACATTCAAATTCCTAGGGTGTTCTTCTACTTCCTTCATTTTCCCTTGACTCTTGTGTTTCTAGACCTTATCATTCACTTGAGTGCTCTTAAGCTGAGGCCGGCTAACACTAGCAGTGGAGACTACTCCTGTAGTAAAAGACACACGAATATTAGTGTTTCTAGAAGTCTGAGGCAAGTGACTATCTTTCTTTGTGGGTTTACTGGTCATTCTATACATCCCTGGTTTAATCACATTATTGTGCTTAACGCTTGGTGCTACAATATTCCTTATGGGTTGAGTATATGGTAACCTTTCCTTTCCATCCATCTTGGGGGTAAACACAGGTTTTGCAAACGAAGAATTTGAGAAAGCAGATGGTTTTCCCAAGATAGAGGATCTATTCACTTTAGAGGCATTGGGTTGTCTAACAACAGGTTTCTTAACGCTAGGTTCTACAACTTTCCCACCCATCTTAGCAACGAGTTTCTTCAACTCAGCTATTGCTATGTCTTTTTTTTGTAACTGAGCTTTCAAATCCGAAATATCAAGACTTTTTTCGTTTAGTAATCGACATGACTCAGATAATTTTACTTCCAAAGGTGTATCATTTGAAAAACTGCCAACTTTCTTTTGCAAAGCAAGTTCAAGTGAGTGACAATGTTTTTGAAGATAATCATATCTATGTTGTAGTAACGAAAACTCTTTTTGGTCAACTTTATTCGAAAGCTCAGTTGCAAGACGTTCACATTCTTTAACTTGATCAAGATATTTGCACGCAACATCAGAATATTTATCAATATCAGCACAAGATGTAACATAAACACACATAATATCTTTTGAGAGACATCCGTGTAAGAGTAGATCATATGTTGTAGAAAAGTCGTCTCTTTCAGGTTGATGGTCGTTCACTTCTTGTTCAATAGATTCCACAAATTTCAAATCATCAAACATTTCTTGCTTAACTAATGTTTCAAATTCCAAAATATGTTTTTGCGTTCTTTCCGCAAGTGGAATTAAAATACTTTTCACAGGAACAGTTATATCGTGAGGAATTTCTTTGTCTCCTTTCAAAAGTTCACGTTTTTTCCAGTTATCATCAACAACCTTTTTGAAATTTTCAATGTTACTCTTGAGAATACTAAGTGCTTGCTTACTCTTGCTTACAGAAGATTTATATGGCAAGTACTCAATAAATTTTTAAACATTAGTTTTCTTAGTGGCAAAAGCTTGTCTCCATTTAATTCTTATTTGTTCACATTCGAAAAATATTTGCTCACGAGTTTTCTATGTTTGTGGTTTGAAAAGACCATAAAGACCGTTTTCATAAACATAATTATATGGTTTAACGAATTCTTTATTAACTTTTGGTCTACTCTCTTCTTCCAAATCATTTGTCTCTTCACTATCAGGCCTAATGACAAGACAATCAAGATCGGTCAATTGGGACTCATCAAGATATAAGTGTTGATTCTCAGATTGAGCTTGCTCAAGGTACTTAGGATTTACAAAACTAGGTCTTTCCTTGAAAAACGAACGAGGTGCCAACATTCTTATGGTTTGAATTGATTGATTCGTTTTGTAAACAATTTTCTTGTAAAAATCAATTTGAGTTTCAAGTTCTACCATTTTGTCGATGTCATTCGCTTGTTTAGTTTTGAAATCCTTTTCCATCTTTTCAACCATAGCTTTCTTTTCATTAACAAGTTTAGTTTTATCTTCTTGAAGAAAACCATTTACTTGAGTTAGCTCATTGACTTTAGTGGTAGCAACATACGTTTTGTGACGCTCAGTACTCAAAGAGGTGTTATAATTATGTTTCTCTTGTTCTAGAAGCTTAAGAGTTTCGTTATATTTCTGTTGAAAACCGTCCTTTTTTACATTAATTAAACACCCTTTGTACCCCTCAATCTTATTCGTCTTTTGAAGAAGTTGAGCTCTATAGCTATCAATGGTCTCACTAGATTTAATTAGAGCAGCTTTGCATTATTCAAAATTTTGAGTGAGCGTAGCGTTTGCCTTCTTTAATTGCTTTTGACTCTTTCTAGTTTCTTTGAGATCTTTTTGTAAAGAAACAATTAAGTTAGCAAGCGTAATACGCTCCTTGTCATCATCATACTCATTTGCATGTTGATCATCCTCAGACTCATTATTGCACATGTCTGATGAGTCGGGTGTGGTTTTTCTATCAACCGTATCCATCATACATGTGTCATTAATGGATTTGGGTAGCTCAGAATGCTCATGAATATTACCAAACAAATTATATTCCTTTTAAGTATGTACCTTATCGATTGCCTCAGTATCAAAGATAGGACCATTGTCATCTTTAGTGACCTTGAGAACTTCTTCAACCTTTGTCATGTACGAGTAATGTGCTTCAAGTTCTTGATCAGAAGCTTCATCATCAGTGTCATCAAGCATTGCTCCTTCCTCAGCCGACAATTTAACCCCAGCTTCCATCTTCTTGCATAGCATCATCTTTTCCTTATGATAGCCAGAGTCCCTAACCCGTTTCAGCTTCCTACATTCCTTTGCCATATGCCCATAACCTTGACAATTAAAGAATTATCCCACTTTGTTGAACCACTTGAGTACCAACAGTTTCCCTATTCCCAACAGTAGTAGCAATCCTCTGAGTACCATACTTAGCATTTTGTCGATCATACCGTGCAGAACCCTCAACATGTGTTGGATTACGTCGATCATACCTAGGAGGACTTTCATCACGTTGACGTGTGTCATACCTTCGAGGACTCTCAACATATTGGTTCCTTGTATTTGATGATGTTAGAAGATTGTTGTTGGTGGGTTTGAAGATTTTCTTGTAGGTCTTCATAATGAAATCAATTTGTTGATTCATCTCCCTATCCTTCTGAGCTAGTTCTTCATCACTATCCTCTTCAGATGATGGCTCAGGTGATGGTGATGGTGCTCTTGGTTCTTTGTCTCGTGATCTTGTGGGAACTAAATACTTAGATGAAGTGGAGTATCTTGGTGAAGAGGATGTGGTGGAGTATCTTGGTGATGAGGATGTAGTGGAGTATGACTTTGGAGCACGAGAGCGATGATCTTGGACGTATTGAGTGGTAGACACCAAAGCAAGTGGATTAGCAGTCGTTGCTATCCTTTCAACTCGAAGTTCATTCGCCTCATTCTGAAATTGTTTCAAAATGTCAAAGAGCGTGTGATAGTTGACCTCATCTAACTTACTCTGTTGTTTCACCAAAGTTACGAACCGTGTCCACTCTGGTTGAAGTTGCTATAGAAATTGCACATTGACTTGCATGGTGGAGACATGCAAATTGTTTCTTGTCATGTCATTCATCATCTTGTAGAACCGTGAGTAATATGAATCAACTGATTCCCCATCCAATGACGTAAACTTACCAAAGTTCTAGAACAAGTTTGTTTTGACATCTTGCTTGTTAAGTGATTCTCCTTGTTGCAAGCGTTCAATGGCAAACCACATTTCTTTTGCAGTAGAGCACGCATCAATAGTTGAGTAAATATCATCCCCAATTCCATTGAGAATCAAATAGATTGCTTCTTTCTCTTCATCAATCCGAGCACGTTTCTCTTTCGAAGTGTTCTCATATGTTTCCTCAATTGTTTGCTCATCGGAACCGGTCGTCGAGTCGGTTGCTGGAATTGCAGGAATGGTTATTGTAGTGAGAGTATAGGGTCCTTCTTTGATGCAACGTCGAAGAACATCATTACTGGGTTTGGTGTCAAGATATCTAAGGAATCGTGATTGCCATTATGCATATCGACCAGTCACAAGCATTGGTTGTCTCTCTGTGTTACCCGCCACCATGATGTTGTTATTAGTAACACGATATTCAGTAGTAGAATCCATCTCAAGAATGAAGTGAAGTGTATAGGATCTTAAGTAGATGTTGTTGTGAGTAGATTGTGGTTGAGATTTCAAGAAACATTGTGAAAACCCTAAACAATGTCTTTGTAAGAAACCAAATATTCTTAAGCGAAAAAAATCACACGATTAAAGATTTTCAAAATCACGTTTTTGAAAATTTTATAACAAGTCGGATTAAATCTGCTTTACCTTATCCGGAGTAACAAACACCACTTAATTCGGAATAATTTATCCCAAGTTAATATAGAATAAAAGTTATCCGGAAAAAATTCCTGACCTTCTTCAGAATCTCAAAATGTAACCTTATCCGGAATCCAGTCTTATCCGAAATCAAAAAATTGACCAAATCCGGAATAATGTTAACTCCCTTATCCGGAATCCCAAAAGCAATCTTGTTCAGAATAATGAGAATTCAACCTTGTTCAAAATACTCGAACTTCCCCTAATCCGGAATGTGGTTCTTCAAGCTTATCAGGAATGCTTGTTCTGTGTCTTATCCGAAATAATTCTGTCTTATCCGGAATAAATCGGATCTTTATTCGGAATGATGTTGAAGCTTTTCCGGAATACATTTACTCTTGCTAATCTGGAATGTTTTTTCTCAAGCTTATCCGGAATAAATTAATATGCACCTTATCTGGAATAATGCCTTGATACTATCCGGAATATAACTGTAGCTTTTCCGGAATATGTGTTCTACTGCTTATCCGGAATGATGTTTCTTGATACTTAACCGGAATAAACCTTCTAACCTTAATCCGGAATAAATATTCGCAAGACTATCCGGAATAAACTAACTCAATACTATCCGGAATAACTTAAAACCCTCGTATTCCGACTTGTAAAACCCTTATAACCCGAATCAGAAAAATAAAATTGGTACCTTGTAATTTACCAATAATCAAGCCAAAACTACCAACAAAATTCGTGAAAATCAAGAAAACGACAAACACAAATTCCTAGCACAACTTTGTAGGCAATTTGTATGAAGATTTTGAGCTCGAAAACACAAAAAATTTTGAGACGAGATGATTTGGAGATGAAGATCACACGAATCAAAAATAAGAACTACAAGCCAAACACGAATCTACCCCATGGCAATTGATACCAATTTTTGTCACTAATTATATGATGATAGATTAAAGAAATTAGATGGAAAAGATATGAATTTTAGAGAGAGAAAGTAGTGAGAGAAAGTAGAGAGAATGAGGTGATTAACTAGGTGAAATTAGATTAAGAAATGAAAGCTTACCACCCTCCTAACATGCTAGGAGGGTGCTTATATAGTCCACCCACATGCGGGCTCTCTAATGGACTATATATGTTTTGGGCCAGGCTTGAATAATTGCTTAGTACCTTGAAAGAGGCCTTTTAAGCTAACCATCAAGCCCGTAATGTCACGACTATTTTAACTAACTATTACAACGTTCTAATAAATATTACAATATAAACCTATGACCGAACATTCTTGTTTGACTCAATATTTTTTAGGCTAACAGTTTTTATACAAAGGTCCCAGAGTTCTATATGCGGAAAAATCTATTATTTCATCATGATTTATAACATATAGTTGCCAAAAGACAGAATAAACTTCTGACAGTTTTTACTGAAACCAAACTTTTAAAAGCATCACATAAATCTCCAAGCTGCGATATCATCCTGCGGGCTCCCATCCAAGCAAGCTAAGTATTAATACTTGAGACTAAACATGTAAAATCGTCAACATAAAGTTGAGTGATATTCATAGGTTTAGCAGTAAAGGTGTGGAACACAAGCATTCATTTGCAAACAAGAAATAGGGAAAATGGTTATGATCGTTAACCATAGTCTGAAACATTATTATTGTTGTTTAGTTCATGAACCGAAGCTTAACTCAGTGTAAGTTCCTCTAGTGAGTATTCAACCTAAATACTCAAGTAACAAATCAAATGTTAAATGCGTCAAGGTAATCGGGACAGGGGTTGTCAATCTCGATGGATCCACCCACAACATTCACGCTTAGCAACACAACTAAATTAACGGTTAATGATAAAGAAAGGCAACTTAAGGCTATAACTAAAAGCAATAGTATCAATAAAAACTGTTTGAAAAGCATACAAGTCTGGATAGCATACAATTTCTGGATAGCATACAGTTTTTAAATGGTTGTGTTCTACCATGTAAAATCTCACCCCGCGTTTAGAAACATGCAAGTAAAAAGGGGCTATGAGCTCACCTTAGCCATGAGGTAAGTGAATCATTCTAATCAGAAGTTGAGTAGAAAGAGTAGTAGCATGACGATCACCGACGATATGGATGCCCGGTAAACAAGGAAGTCGCAACCTACCAAATAAGGCGCACTCGTTAATAAATGACTCAAGTTATAACCATACTTAATAACATGAATTCCAAATTTCCAACATTGTAAAACCATTAAAAACCCGAAAGAAAAACAGTGCAAGTGTACTACAATACCCTTCTATATGTTTACTTTATTAAACTACTTGCTCGATAAAAATATGTCGGTACATACCAAATGTACAAGCTCATTTCCCTTACTTAGACAACTCAGATTTTTATGAAACTTGGTGAAAAACTCAATCATAACCTGATTAAAACTCAATTTAAATTTCATGCAATGATTTACATTTTAGAACCACCTGCTCGACATATTTCTAGACTTAGAAAACCGGACAGATTTGTATACTTGACTCGTGAAACCATTTTGACCATCCTAACCGTTACCATTAGCAAAACCGACACTTGACTTTGAAAATAGACTCAAAGTGCTAAGTTTAGGGTCTGAGAACAGACCTTTACCATTTGTAAAACTCATTTTATAGTCCCCGAGATTCGATCCAAATATCGGCAACAATTTAGGATTGTGTCGATACTCGTCTCGCGGTACACGGATAATCAAACTAGCGTAACTTCTTCCTCGTTTTGAGTTAGAAGGCCTACTTTATATCAAAACAAAGGTATCGAAAAACTTTACAACAAAATCAAATAATCTCAACCTATATCCAATCTTAAACCCATGAAAATCTGCTCTAAACCTGCTGTCCAAAAATACTTTTTAGAAAATCACATTAGATGATTATTTTGACTTATTTTAACATGATCCATACCTCTAAAATCATCCTACTATCATACCCATCAACTAAACAAACTCCTAAGCACTTGCATGTCGAATTTTAATAAAACCAAAGATAAAAAATAAAACCTTTTTAGGATCAAAACATCAAGATCATAGCATAAACAACACATGCATAATGATCAAAACACATACTAACCATAGAATCATAAAAATCTTGTAACTTGATGCATGTGATAAATTTTTGTACCGGAAGAATCACAAGAAGATTTTATGAATGGTACTTTGATTGATTTAACAAGATTCATAATCAAAACTAAATTTTGGGGGTGCTTTTGGCTTGAGGAGGTGGCGACATTAATAAGAAAGAAAGGGAGGGAGATAATTTTTCCCATGTGTGTGTTTTGTTATGAAGAAATGAGAGGAAGTTAGGTGAATTTCACCTTTTATATGGTGGAAAAGGGGCTAGTTTTGCCAATTGTGTAATCTTTTCGACTTATAAGCAATTTAATAGTTTAAATGGTAGAAAATGACTATTTGTAAATTTTGAAAATATTTACGGGGCTCGGGTTTCGTAAAAATACTTTTCAAAAGTTAAATTGCATCAAAAATATGATAGTATGGTTCCCCGACACGACTTAACACGTAATTAAAACGAAATCGTCGAAAATATTAATTATCGAACAATCGATAATAAAATGTAAATTATCGGGCATCCGTCGGTATCGCGATCATTAGAAGTTCTCGTTGTTCATTGATTTTGAGTAAACTCGTTGTAAAATGTACGCGGGTGATTTTAAATCAAAAACTTTGATTTAAAAAATATGGAAAAATAAAATAAAATTTTTATAATTCCATGTAAAGTATTATCAATGATCAGAAAATACTTAAAAAGTATAATTTATTAAAATTATCATGATATTAGGATTTACATATAAGAATACAAGTAAATATAATACGTTGGAAAATTCAACAAGCATGAATAAAAGAATAAAATAATACCGGGAAAAATATGAGTTCTTACAGTCTACCCCCTAATGGAACTCTGGTCCCTCAGAGTTCTACTGGAGATAGAAAAAGATGCAAACAAAAGGAGGTACATAGTTTGGAATTGATTCAGTGCTTCCTAGGTAATTTCTTCACCACAGCGTACCTTAACAATTAGAATTCACTATGCTTTAATTTCTTAATTCCTTTTCGAATAAGATTTTCAAACTCAGATTAGAATAATGACCTTTCAGTATGGAGAAATATCAAGAGATAGAATGAACACAAGAATTGCTTGACGGACAAGGTGTGATAAAATGAATCAAGGTTGTTAATCAACAAGGAATCGCAAATCATGCAATTGGAAAACATGACAATTTACTTATTTGAAAAATAGAGGGGACATATGAATTACATATAGACATTTGGATTACAAGTTGTCACAATTATTTTTCTAGGATTTGGTATTACTTTCAAATCTAGCTTAAGTATTTTCTTGATTAAAAGAAATTTTACAGAGTTTAGTCATTTGAAATCAAACTATATATATTTAGTGGATAAGCAGTGCTAAATCTTTTTCTTGATAAGGATTTCAAAGCCAAAAAGTAGAATAGTTCAAAATAGTTATCTTGATCGGCTTAAGAACTTTTGAATGACTGTATGAAATTATTGTTAAAAACTCAAGTTTATCGTTACCATTAGAGAAAATCAATTTACAAATTATTTAGAATCATTGTTAGAAATTATAAATTATATTGATAATTTCATTAGGTTGAAAGTAAAGTATGATATAATCAAATACTTTAAAAGATACAGCTTGACATCCTTTTAAACACTAGATATAAATCTACCAAAGAGGATGTATAGATCCGTCATTATACTTGAAACAATTATTTTGGTAATTTAGCCACTTGATATATTGTGTAAAATGTTTCTTAAAAAATAAATTTTTTTTTAGAAATCCAAGAAGGTGATTTAGGTATCAATGGTAAACATAGGACATATTTGGATTTTTCAAAAGGTGAAAATATAAGAAACAAATGTGAAACACATAGTAGTCAACAATTAGTATGCAAGCAATAACAGGATGGAATGAAACAAAATCGTACCGATTCTCAACAATCGTGATAGAATAGAAGCGTCAATGATACAAATAATAAGAAACAAAGAATTATAGCAAGTCATCACTTCATGAGTGCAGTTGGTGTCACCAACAATGGCTTATTAAATTCTCGGTGGTCGATACACGATCGAAAGAGAAAAGCCACACAATAAATTTTTCGTATCAAAGAAAATTCTTAAGGAGTCACTTGAGAGTAATTCCAGTAAGATGAACAACATTAGCAATGAGTGGCGAAATCAATACATGGTTCACACGAACGAATTTCAAGACAATAGAGTCTAACACATAATCATGACAAGTACACGAAATCATTGTTCACGTCGAGCGATGTTTCGGTGGTCTACCAAAATAGATAGAGAAGGTCGATCGATGTAGAAGCATAACAATGTTGAAACTTTCAAGTCTGGTATCAATGGTAAGAAATTAGACAAGTGTTAACGAGAATTATATCACGAAGGAAGATGAGGTAACAATTAAAACAAAGATCGTTGAGTAAGTAAATATGTGCTTGAGGCATGTACTTTGTTCAAGAAAAGATAAGGGTTCATATGTGTATGTCGCGAACTGATGCTACTCGCATAAGGATGTAAAATTTTTCTAAAATTTATTTTATCTAACTTTATAAGGAACATAATAAAAAGTTGATTCTTGGTCAAATATTTAAGGTGACTACTATTTGGCCTTGCATGGCTCCTTATAAATTACGCATAGGTGATCAGGCCATGCATAATTTAGGTCTAGCAATACGATGCTCAGCTTCGTCAAATCAGTATTACATGTCATCTGATTTAAAAAATGTATATAATGTCATTTGTAAAAACAGGAATCAAAATAATATATAAAACTTTTCGCCAGTAACTAATTGGCTAGATGTTTAAATCAACAATTTTATTGTTAGAATAATTCTTTATAAGACCAAGGTAGAACAATTTGGGAAGATACATCATAAAATTAATATCAATTAATTTTATAGGGTAACGTTCAAGTATTTTGTAATGCCCAAGTAAAACATTTTGTATCTGATACCAAATGTAGATTTGCTAAATGTGATCCGGTGGTCTAACATGGTGGAATATGGTGGTGGAAGCCATTGTTGAGCTTAGAGAGAGAGAGAGTGGTTGTGTGTGAGAAATGAAAAATGTATTAAACTAGAAAGTGACACAAGCAACACCCCTCCTTGGAAGCTAAGGAGGGGTATATATAGCCACACACACAACATAAACTATACAACGAACCTAGTCTAGTCTAAACGTGTGTGACTATGATAACTAATGGGAATTCTTAAATGTCGTCACATAAAGTGAGTTTCCAACAATCTTCCCCCATGGGACGACGTGTAGAATTCCTTACAATATTCTTCCTAATAAGTACAAAATGATTAAGAACAAGAGCTTTCATGAAGCGTCCAATGCTGATGAAGTCTTCTGAGGCCTTCGTCTTCAAAACGACTCATCTTTAACTTGTAGTAGAAATACTGTAACGGCACGAGCTAAGTAACCCATACACTTCTGGTTAAGGAGAAGCTTCTGAATTAGCTTCCCCCTAATTCATGCCACATAAACTTGATGTAGAAGCTTTTAAATAGCTTCCTCCTAAATCGACAATCCTCGTAAGCAACTTCAAAGCTTTCAATAAAGCTTAGAATGATTAAGCGCACAGCGGAATCTAACAAGCAAATCCCATCATATAACATGATAACGTTGCTAAGAGGGATTGAAAGTAAGGGGTACACCAAGTAGATCAACAACTTCTCTTCTCACGCTTGAATAATTCTTCTGAATTTTTCTTCCCCCTGAGAGTTCAAGTAATGCATACCAGAAAGAATCAAGACATTTCTTCCCCCACATAGTTGAAGAAAGTAAATCAATCCCAATTATGATGCTCAAATACTGAAGTGGACACTTTATCCCATTCATGAAGTTGACATCGTAACACTAGAGTCAATTAAGTCCCGGAAATGCACATATCTTCTTCCGGAGATGCACCAGAGTCAATTAAGTCCCGGGAATGCATATAGGATAATGATGATGTTTAATTGCAACAATCAAACAATTAAACCTCGAATCAGTAGTGTACCGTTTAGAGATTGATAACGCCACGAGTTAAAACACTGATTTTCTCTGCGGCTATGACAAATGTCATCCCGGAATGTCTTCAAATCAAAAGAAGGTATGAAGTTCATCACGTGTACTCGTTGTGCGTTCAATGTGTCTTCTTCTTCCCCCTTGATGGTTTCGAAACTCGGAACCATCAATAAATTGTACGCACATGAACCTGTAATCTCGTGAGAATAATAAATAAGCTGAATTATATATTTTGTGAGAATCAGCTGTTGATCAAAAATATCTTCTCATAAACTCTCCATGGCCACCTTTACCAACCCACGTGAAAGCAATTTGAAGTGACCATTGATTGAATGAACCAGATACATCAAACATGAAGCTGAATAAAAATCCTTTGATCTTGTGACTTAAGCTTGCACTATTGTTGAATGAAGAACGGTGGAGAAATCTCTAAGTACTCAATGCATCACTGAAGAAGTCTATAAGCACAACACCTCTTGAAATTATCCACGTCGACTAAGCGCGTGACACTGAGTACAACAATGTAACCCCTTTAAGTGATAGTTATCCGAGTCATCAACCATCCATCCCGAACCCGGACACCAGATAAACAAGTCTTCATTCTAATATGAAGCACGAGCAAGTTATCTATGAAAGATAAAATAAGTACACGCCTTCAAAAAATCCGTTTTCAACGTTACGTAATTAATACCCGATCCAGAAAAATCTGTAGTCACTAAAAAATCGCCCATTTTTTTCTTGGTCTCGTCTCAAATAAATTCTCGTCACAATTGTCACGTCACTTTTTGTCTCGTCCCGATAATGACCGAAGTAAACTTAATACACACAAAATTTATAAAAAATACAAATTTGTTTTAAAAACTTGTGTGTATAAAAGCAAGACACACGGTCCATTAATTACTCGGCCCACTGCATTGTTTGTCCAAATGAAATAGCATCATCCCGTGTGTTTATGGCCCATCATTTTGAATAAACAAGAGTCCATGGCCCATTCACTGCAAAACTAATACCCGGTCCAACAACAAAAACCGTATGATTATATAAGTTGTACGCAACCCTAATCTCACTCATACTTTACCTAATCTCACATCATAGTAAAATCCGCCCCTACCAAACTTCATCTCCCAACAGAAACCATTGACATCTCCGTCCCCCCCAAAATCATCTAACCTCCATCTTAATACATACGAATCCCAAATCTTGTACCATCTCAATCATCCCCTCATCCATCTTAAATTAATCCAAATCAAATCAATCCCATCTTACACTTCGTCATATCAGTACACAAAACCAATAAAACCTCTCACCATCACTCATTCAATTAAATATTTCGTAAATCGAACCAGTAACTATAAAACTGAATCACAAGAGAGACGACAAGGTCTCGGAAGTGAGGTCTCAGGTAGGGTTATGAATGGTTTTTGTGATATGCATGTGTTGTTTTATATTAAACGAATCAAAGACAGATTGTAACATAATTGTTACAAATCTTCTTATATTTCGAATATCAAAAAAAATGGGTATCCCATTAACATGAATCTGTGATGATTTTGGATCGATGATGAATTAAATTCGATTTTTTAAAGATCTATTGAATATTTATAAATCAAAAATCGAATTGCAAACTGAGATCAAAGGTTTCTGTTTTTGTTCGAGTCTTAGATGAGATGGGGGATTAAGAGACGAAGGGTTTAGGTTAGTTATGGTGTTGTGGGGTTATAAGGTTGGATGTGTTAGACTTAGTGTGTTAACTAAGTCAACTCGGTAATTACCGAGTTGACTCGGTCGAGATGGTTTCGGTCAAAAAAACTACATGGTCAAGATTTGTTAAACTTGGTATTGGGTTGTGTTAAACTGGTCATGAGGTCCTTTTAAACTGCATAGGAATATCAAAAAAATGATGACATCGTAGTCTGTTAAACCCATCGCAGTGAGTCCCACATCCATCGCAACATGAGTCAGATGGTCATCGCAGTCAAACTTTTTAGACCCATCGCAGTCTAAAAAGTATAGCCATCTCAGTCTAAAAGTTATGCCATCGCAGTCAAAAGAAAAGTCCATCGTAACATGAGTCCATCGCAGTCAAGATGGACCCATCGCAGTCTAAACAAGAAGAGTCCATCGTAATGATGACCCATCGCAGTCTAAACAAAAGAAGAGTCCATATTAATGATGACCCATCGCAGTCTAAACAAAAGAAGAGTCCATCACAGTCTTACCCATCGCAGTCTATCGTGATGATGTCCCATCGTATCATGATGTCCCATTGCGATGGTACCCATCGCAATGGTACCCATCGCAATGGATCCATCGAAATGGTAACATCGTAGTCAACCCATCACACTCAATGCGATGTACTAGGAAGCTGAAATCTTATCCAAATCTGTCCTTGTTCCTGAAAATCCGGGAATGTGAATCTGACAATTTTCCTGGGTAACTTCATCATCCTAAACAACAAAATAAGCCCAGAAAAAATGATACCAGATACGAAAAATTTAGACCAGAAACAGTAGATATCCAGATATGAATACCAGATTACCACTTTTGACCACTTTTTGACTATCAAAAGCAACAAGACAACTTTTGACAAGGGGTTTTTGAAAATCAGATGTGGACAGTAAGACAGCAATTTGACCAGGATAAAGAAGTTTTAATGAAACCAGTGAAACTGTGGACAAAAAATAATAGGGCGTGACAAAAAAAACTTGTGAATATGATAAAAAAACACAACAAACCGTGACAAAAATGATATAGATTCGGACCAAAAAAAACTTTTTAGACCACCTAAATCGAAAACAAGAACGATCCAAGGATGGAACCGAGGCTCTGATGCCAAATGTAGATTTGCTAAATGTGATCCGGTGGTCTAACATGGTGGAATATGGTGGTGGAAGCCATTGTTGAGCTTAGAGAGAGAGTGGTTGTGTGTGAGAAATGAAAAATGTATTAAACTAGAAAGTGACACAAGCAACACCCCTCCTTGGAAGATAAGGAGGGGTATATATAGCCACACACACAACATAAACTATACAACGAACCTAGTCTAGTCTAAACGTGTGTGACTATGATAACTAATGGGAATTCTTAAATGTCGTCACATAAAGTGAGTTTCCAACAATGATTTACAAACAATACCTGTTTGAGTTTATATGGTAATTTATAAAATAGCGAGTGGGTTACATGAGGGTAATAAAGAGTAATTCAAGACAATCAATGAAATGGTTACAAGTTGATAAGGTTTCAAAAGGTTTAGTTGGGGTGGTCATTAGACACGTGTCAGAAATGATATCGAAAGGTATGAAAACAAGAACTTCAAACCTCGGCCCAAATCAGTGGTACGATATAAGCAAGGAAAAATAAGATAAATTGACAAGTAAGTCATTTATGAAAGAGCAGGTAAAGGAATCCATATGTGCTCATGTCGTAATTTATTTGACGTAAATATACTTTTAAGAAAGTAAAGCATCAGTTCCCAAATAGTATAACTACTCCGAAAAGTTTCCCTTTTAGGAAAGTTTAAAAATTTAGCATGTAAATAGTGACGCATAAAAATGTTCTCATTTTATGAAACATATATTTCATCATCGGTTTATCAAATCACTTGGTTCCAAAAGTTCAAGATTTATGTATGACCGAGCTCAATGTTATTATTTTTAAATGTTTTAAAACGCAATTAATGTTTCATAGTTGTAAAATCCCATTCATTAGAGTTTTACGAGCTCAAACGAACTCAAAACGTTGAAATCATATTTTTAAATTCTATCAGTTTTGACCTTTTTAGTCAACTTTGACTTTTGGGTTTGACTAGACCAATTGACTCAGTAAATGATATTCTAAGACTCGAAGTCTAAAGCGATTCTATGTAAAATGATGTTTTGAACAACTTCCTAGTTTTAATCGAGACTTGAAACGGATCAAAAATTAACGAAAATGCCCTAGCATTAAATCTGTCAACAAAATGATATTTCTGAAATACGCAGAATTATGTTCTTAAATTTACAATTTCAAATGAGCGTAACTTGCTCGATTCTAAGATTTTCGGGTCAAAGTTTGTGTCCTAAATGAACGTTCCAACAAGTAGGAATATATTTTTATGTCCAAAGTTTATAAAAATATTTTCTCGATATCGTTAAATTACATGTAACTTTGCTGTAAAAAGTACATTTTTTGACATACCTTGAAATTTAATCAAACTTAATAACGACCCGGAATTTATGTACACGCATGACTTGTATATTCCATAAAGACGAAAGAGAATAAATTGTATAATTAGCATTTAAAGAAATACATAGTATAAAATTGGTTTAAGAATACCAATGATAATCTAGGAAATCAAAAACAGTGCATGACATACATGTCTTCGATTTCAAGATACAATGTAGGAAGGTCTCTTGGCGGTGTGATTTTCCAAAATCACAAGACATATCGAGAAAGAAACGGGATATTAACAAGTCGCACTACTGGAGCGAGGAGGTTTAGTGAAAAAGGAGGATAAAGGTTTATAGAAGTACAATCGTGTTCCAAACAATCGTCACATAATAGAGGATGGATTACAAGATGACGATAATGTTTTCAAGATACAAATGAACGTTGAAATTCGAAGTCGAAACGAAGAATGGTCAATGAAGTAATATTTAATCGATCTATAAGTGTCGCGTAAAATGGTGACATAAACGTCAATAAAGGTTACGAAAACTCACGATATTATTCAACACGAAGTTCAAGGAATGCTTCAAGATGTGTGACTCACACGATGTCCTTAAGTCTTTTTCGGAGACACATTGAGCTACACAATAGCCTATAGACTATTTTCCAAGGCATCCAATCGCAAATGGTCGAAAAGCAAATTTGATATCTAAATAGATATCTTAAAGAAATTTAACAATGAAGGTAACGCACAAGGTAGTAAAATGAAAATCGGTAGTTTCATTTTACAGTGAGTCAACACTTATTTAATCTCGAACAATGGTATCACGAGAATACGCACAACATGAAACAGTGAGTCAAGAAAAATAAACGGTTCAAAACGAACGAGTGTATGAGGTCAGTCGTATCACGCATAAACAGTAGTACTTAGAAAAGTGAGTATGAAAAATCGGCAGCATACGCGCCCCGGATACAAGTATGAAATGTCATAACAATATAAATTATTGTAACAAGATTCAATTCACAAGAACAAGAATTCAAGAAATGCAGTAAGAGCATATGTAATCAAGTAATATTTGATGATAATTCATTGAGCACAAAGGATTTCAAAAGAGAAAGTAATTATCGTCATTAGGGTAAAGTAATATTTCAAAATGTAATCAAGAGATAAATACTACAACGATAATTAAAAGTAAATAGTAAGGATTAGAGAGTTACCCGCGCAGATATCGAACAACATTGGCAGATTCTGTTGTTGACACTTACAAACATGAAATATTTGAACTTTCGGTTATAGACTAAGTTTTGAAAAACGACTCAGTTCCTTATAACCATTGCTCTGATACCAATCTGTGAGACCCCTAGAATCAGGCATGGAACAACTAGGCAACAAGCGGGTAACACGTCATGGTACAAGAAACAATGAATTACTGTTGACACAAAGCTGACGTAATATAAACATATACATTATTACATCATAAAATATCAAAGTTTTTATACAAAGTGTTGGGTCAAAAAGTTGATGTGGCAGAAACTCAAAAATGAAGAAAACGTGAAGTATTTGTCTAGGCGTTGACAAGAGCATTCCAAGCGTTGACAAGAGTTATTTAGGCGTTGATGGAATCAAGCATTGTCAAGAGCAATCCAAGCATTGTCACATGCAATTCAAGCATTGACAAAACGTAGACAAAAGAAGCTAATGGAAGCTTCTATTTAGATAAACATGCAAAAGATATTCTGCATAAGTTTATTTAAATAGAAGATTTACTTGTTTATTCATTCTTATCTCTTGTAAACCCTAATCCTTACACTATAAAAGGAACCAAGGGTCATAGGTTTTATATCATATTATTCATTCACAATGTAAACCTAAAGTGTGTGTCGCACTAGACGTGGGATTCAATGTATACACGTCTAGTGGATGTTTGTTATTAATATAATGAACATCCCCAATTGTTTTAATTCTTGTCTTTGTGTCCAAACACCTTGTTCATGATCATTGTTCTTTTCCGCTATGTTATCATATGAACGATGATCAACCTAGATATAATGGTTCATAACCATTGAGTCGAACGATTAATGGGATCAACAATTGGTATCAGAGACTAAGGCTCGTGATATCTAGGTCCGACGAGGTGTTCGTGTATGGTGAAGAAGAAAAATTCGTATTGAATTTTTCTGGACATTTTTGTGTGCGCAGCAGTATTCAGAAGGTCATAACTTTTGATTGCACCGTTGGATCGTCACGAAATTTTAGATGTGTGTTCTACATACATAGATCTAAACATCCACCGGAGGGATTGTCGAGTTTTATCCCCAGTCAAAAGTTATTAAGCGTCGAAGTTGGCAGCAGAGGTGATTTTCAGATTTTTATATCTACATGAAATCATGATTTAGGGTTACTGAAAACCCTAGATCATTACATATAACAGAAGATCTGATGTTTTATGACGAATTGGAGGTGATAAAGTTTTAGGGTTTCATCCAAAACCCTAGATCTATGATAATGAAGATTACTTGATATAAACGGATCATAGCAGACGTGAGGTCAGATTTCAGTATGTGTACTTCACGTTTATTCAGCAGGGTAATTTTTATTTAGTCCAAGAAAACAGAAAACACACGTGGGGATTGCAGCTATCTTTTTGAAGCGTGATTATAAAACAAACGAAGAAATTTTCCTGATTGGAGGAACAGATCTGCGTTCACACGAACTTAAACCCTAAGTTGTCATCTAACTTTAATTCACTACATGCTAGTCCAAGGTTATTCATGTGTTGCTCGATTTTGATTGGAGGAACAAGTTGCATTCACACGGTCAAAAGAAGCCCTAATATTTGTTATCTATAGTTCGAATCTTATACATGCTGGTATACGGTTACTCTCATGGGGCTAAAGTTCATTCGTTTCTCATTGGTCTAAATCAATTGTGTTCACACGGCTCTAAAATTTTCATTGGTGGAGGTTTATTGTGTTCACACGGTTTGGTTATTTGCATTCGTATGGTTTAAGTGTTCACATGGTTCTACACTTGTGATTGGTCCTTAACAATGTGTTCACACGAAGCAGAATTCACATTCAACCATGGGTCTTTAACGTTACTGTGATATTAACTCAACGTTGACAAATGAAAGGTGACGTTGATGGTTGTTATTTTGACGCTGTCAAAGTCTTGGAGCAACGTTGACAAGGAAAAGTGAATGCAACGCTGACAGATTATGACGCTGATGTTAGCAAATTAAACGCTGACACGTTTAAACCTTAGACGCTGACAAGGTTTAATATAGACGCTGACAGGTTTAAATGTAACGCTGACAGAAGGAAGTTTGACGCTGACAAGGAATAAGTCAACACTGATAGGTTGACAGTGTCGTCCGATATATGTACTTCAACGCTGATAAGTATTGTCTGATATTGGACAATACATCTGACCAAGATATTGGACAGAAGAGATATTGGACAACACACTGTTTGCTGCTGTTTGAGAAAATTGAACGTTTTAAGCACACAAAAAGGAGGATTACACACACAAAAGGTACATGGAATCTCCGTTATAATCTAGAATATCATGATGATATTTATGGCTCGGATATTTTGAAAGGGATTAATGATTTTTAAGTAAGTTAGCAACAATTCATGAAGAATTTTATTGGATTATGTAATCGGGATAGCCTTGTGAAAGAGTTATTTGTTAGCAGCTTTTACATATGAAGATATTGACTTGTCATGAAGAGGTGTTAGCTTAAGGGGAAGAATTCTTATGGTAAGTTTGATGATTGAAGAAGATTTTCGCGAGTTTGTGTTCTATCATATCTTAAAGTCATGGACTTCCAGCCACTGACTTTAAAGGTAACTTGTTCGTGCTTACATAGTTGGTGACGAAGACTTGTCATAACACTTGAAGGAGTTACATTATCGTGCTCAGTGTCTCACATAGGATGAGAATATTGACAAGGGATCGAGGTCTACTTATATTTTTTCTCAATTTGGTATAAGTTCTTCATCACATGGTTAAACAAGACATGGAACATAAGATTGGGTTATCTACTTCAACATCAGGAATACTTTATTTATTTTTCTTCAGGATCATTACACAGAGCCTACATTTGGAGAATCTTCAACATTGCAACATTGTTTACTTCCTTGTTGATGTGACAAAAAGGGGAAGAAAATACGTGCTACACTTGAGGGGAAGCAATTTGAAGATCATGTATAACTTACAAGAGATACACAAAGAGTTTTGCCACCATCAACTAGGGGAAGATTGTTGGGTCAAAAAGTTGATGTGGCAGAAACTCAAAAATGAAGAAAACGTGAAGTATTTGTCTAGGCGTTGACAAGAGCATTCCAAGCGTTGACAAGAGTTATTTAGGCGTTGATGGAATCAAGCATTGTCAAGAGCAATCCAAGCATTGTCACATGCAATTCAAGCATTGACAAAACGTAGACAAAAGAAGCTAATGGAAGCTTCTATTTAGATAAACATGCAAAAGATATTCTGCATAAGTTTATTTAAATAGAAGATTTACTTGTTTATTTATTCTTATCTCTTGTAAACCCTAATCCTTACACTATAAAAGGAACCAAGGGTCATAGGTTTTATATCATATTATTCATTCACAATGTAAACCTAAAGTGTGTGTCGCACTAGACGTGGGATTCAATGTATACACGTCTAGTGGATGTTTGTTATTAATATAATGAACATCCCCAATTGTTTTAATTCTTGTCTTTGTGTCCAAACACCTTGTTCATGATCATTGTTCTTTTCCGCTATGTTATCATATGAACGATGATCAACCTAGATATAATGGTTCATAACCATTGAGTCGAACGATTAATGGGATCAACACAAAGGTCCCAGAGTTCTATATGCGGAAAATCTATTATTTCATCATGATTTATAGCATATAGTTTCCAAAAAGACAGAATAAACTTCTGACAGTTTTTACTAAAACCAAACTATTAAAAGCATCACATAAATCTCCAAGCTGTGATAATATCCTGCGGGCTCCCATCCAAGCAAGCTAAGTATTAATACATGAGATTAAACATAATATCATCAACATAAAGTTGAGTGATATTCATAGGTTTAGCAGTAAAGGTGTGGAACACAAGCATCCATTTGCAAACAAGAAATAGGGAAAATGGTTATGATCGTTAACCATAGTCCGAAACATTATTATTGTTGTTTAGTTCATGAACCGAAGCATAACTCAGTGTAAGTTCATCTAGTGAGTATTCAGCCTAAATATTCAAGTAACAAATCAAATGTTATATGCGTCAAGTTAATCGGGATGGGGATTGTCAATCCCGATGGATCCACCCACAACATTCGCGCTTAGCAACACAAGTAAATTAACGGTTTATGATCAAGAGAGGCAACTTAAGGCTATAACTAAAAGCAATAATATCAATGAAAACTGTTTGAAAAGGATACAAGTCTGGATAGCATACAGTTTTTAAAGGGTTGTGTTCTACCATGTAAAATCTCACCCCACGTTTAGAAACAATGTGCAAGTAAAAAGGGGCTATGAACTCACCTTAGCCATGAGGTAATTGAATCATTGTACTCAGAATTTGAGTAGAAAAAGTAGTAGCATGACGATCACCGACGATATAGATGTCCAGTAAACACGAAAGCCGCAACCTACCAAATAAGGCGCGCTCATTAATAAATGAAAGAAGTTATAACCATACTTAATAGAATGAATTCCAACACTGTAAAACCATTACAAACCCGAAAGAACAACAGTGCAAGTGTACTACAATACCCTTCTATATGTTTACTTTATTAAACTACTTGCTTGATAAAAATCTGCCGGTACATACCAAATGTACAAGCTCATTTCCCTTACTTAGACAACTCGGATTTTTATGAAACTTGGTGAAAAACTCAATCATAACCTGATTAAAACTCAGTTTAAGTTTCATTCAATGATTTACATTTTAGAACCACCTGGTCGACATATTTCTAGACTTGAAAAAACGGACAGATTTGTATACTTAACTCGTGAAACCATTTTGACCATCCTAACCTTTACCATTAGCAAAACCGACACTTGACTTTGAAAATAGACTCAAAGTCCTAAGTTTAGGGCCTAAGAACAGCCCTTGAACATTTGTAAAACTCATTTTATAGTCCCCAAGATTCGACCCAAATATCGGCAACAATTTCGGATTGTGCCGATACTTGTCTCCTGGTACACGAATAATCAAACTAGCGTAACTTCTTCCTCGTTTTGAGTTAGAAGGCCTACTTTATATCAAAACGAAGGTATCGAAATACTTTACAACAAAATCAAATAATCTCAACCTATATCCAATCTTAAACCCACGAAAATCTGCTCTAAACCTGCTGTCCAAAAATACTTTTTAGAAAATCACATTAGATGATTATTTTGACCCATTTTAACATGATCCATACCTCTAAAATCACCCTACTATCATACCCATCAACCAAACAAACTCCTAAACACTTGCATGTTAAATTTTAACAAAATCAAACATCTAAAATAAAACCTTTTTAGGATCAAAACATCAAGATCATAGCATAAACAACACTTGCATGATGATCAAAACACATACTAACCATAAAATCATAAAAATCTTGTAACTTGATGCATGTGATAAAATTTTGTACCAAAAGAATCACAAAAAGATTTTATGTATGGAACTTTGATTGATTTAACAAGATTCATAATCAAAACTAAATTTTGGGGGTGTTTTTGACTTGAGGAGGTGGCGACATTAATAAGAAAGAAAGGGAGGGATAGAGAGAATTTTTACCATGTGTGTATTTTGTTATGAAGGAATGAGAGGAAGTTAGATGAATTTCACCTTTTATATGGTGGAAAATGAGCTAGTTTTGCCAATTATGTATTCTTTTGGACTTAAAAGCAATTTTATACTCTAAAGGGTAGAAAATGACTATTAGTAAATTTGAAAATATTTACGGGGCTCGGGTTTCGTAAAAATACTTTGCAAAAGTTAAAATGCATCAAAATATGATAGTATGGTTTCCCGGCACGACTTAACACGTAATTAAATCGAAATCGTCGAAAATATTGATTATCGAACAATCGATAATAAAATGTAAACTATCTGGCATCTGTCGGTACTGCGATCATTAGAAGTTCTCGTTGTTCATTGATTTTGAGTAAACTCGTTGTAAAATGTACACGGGTGATTTTAAATCAAAAACTTTGATTTAAACAAATATGGAAAAATAAAATAATTTTTTTATAATTCCAAGTAAAGTATTATCAATGATCAGAAAATACTTAAAAAGTATAATTTATTAAAATTATCATGATCTCAGGATTTACATATAAGAATACAAGAAAATATAATACATTGGAAAATTCAAGAAGCATGAATAAAAGAATAAAATAATACCGGGAAAAATACGAGTTCTTACATGAAAAGTGGTTACAAGTTTAACAATCTAAAAACAGAATGAAACTGAATTATACGTAACTTATAACCTAATTTCTAACAGAATGATAAAACTAAATCAGCTTTTATATCAGTAAGAAAGAAGAAAAGTTGAAGAGTAACAAATAATTCATTAATGGTCGACACTGTTACAAGACTCTAACAGAAAATGTAACCGGTTATAAACTGAATTAACTACTAACTCGATAACTACTCCTATTCTAACTAACAATGTGTAAAACTACTCCTAAGCTAGCTGATTACAAATGAGGTGTTTGATTGGGTATTTATAGACAGGAGTTGGAGTTTGTTGAAGCCTTTTAACGTGTCAGATCCAATGAGCAGATGCCACGTGGTTAATACGAGGTTCTTCAACCTTGATTCCCAGAATTGGGTGTTTCTTCATTACTTGATATTAATGCAATTGACATACATCATCTTGTAGAGAAAATGAAGGTGAAAAACTTTGCTATTTAACTCTTCTCTTGAATCCTTCTCGAACATGCGTGAAATTGATTTGAAGATATTTGAAAATGAAAGATTAGACCGTCAGTGGCTCTTGTGTTTTTTTCTCTCTCCTAATGATAAAGATGATGCGTTTCTTTTGACCAAAGTAATGTTTTTTTTTCTTTTTTTTACTTTTTTTAATAAGTAATTTACTTATTAAGTCTGTAGGACTTATGCACATGACTTAACCAAATACGAATACCATCATGGATTAAACCAAAAAGAAAGATAAGATTAAAAAGAATAAAAGAGAAGAACAAAAAGGGTTGTGAATTCCTAGTGAGAGAAAGACATAAGTTTCTCTCTCTACAAACTATGAAATGGAAAACATACACACACAAATGAGGAGTTTAGTGCCTTTTATACTACAAGTATAAGTGTAGAAGGCCTTCCTCATTTGTGTGTTCGGGACTAATTCCCGTTACATACCAAACATTATACTAGAAATCTCAACACCATTATGTAGAATTTTCCGCGAGCTTCGCAACGGTATATTATATGACCATCACTTTAAATACGGCTAACAATCCCCCCCTAAGGGGTGGTCATGTAATATGTGACTTCACTTCTTTGATGTTGCAGACTTTGAAGCTCGTTGTCTTGAGAGTTCTTTTATAGTTCCTTTCATGACTTGTGATCTTGGATCTTTGATCTTTGCCTTGACATGATCTTGAAACTTTGCCAACTTGTATTCTTGTGTCTTTCTCCACATACTCATATTTTGTATTGTCTTGACAACTTGTTAACAATCTCCCTTGATTATCAGAGTAGCGGAAGTCTTTGTCTTTAGAAGTTCTTGAGCTTTCTTCATTTACATGAGCATGTGGTCTTGAATTACGACTCTTGAAGTTACACCACCGTTTACATTCCTCCGGTTTCCCGTTATATAGTACGAATATTGTACCTGTGATTAGGTAAGTTCAAAGAACTTCCTTGACAGGGTTTTCGGCTGTGGTAGCCGTTCTCAATACTTGAATATCTCGAAAGATAGTTCATAGTAAAGAGTGAATCAAGCAGTTCCATTCTGTCGATTAAGTCGTCAATTCAATTTCCTGGAACATGTTCGATTCAATTAAGAATCAGACCATTGTTGCTTTCGAGTTGACACAAGTTTGATTTAACTAGAATCTCACAAGTTACCTACCGCAGTGCTGTTTGATGATGACACTGGAAGGATTTCTATTCGTCACTGTAAATACTCAAGAGTATTACTCTAAATGTTCTGGCAAGATCATAAAGATATTGCGTCGAGACCTGGAACGAGTTTGAGTCACAAAAGAATCAAACCACTGTTGCTTTCCGGTTAACATATGTTCAATTCAAGTGAATCTTACACATGACCTACCGCAGTGCTATTTAATGTCAACACTGGAAGAATTTCCATTCATCACTGTGAATACTAGAGAGTATCACTCTGAATGTTCAGGCAATATCACAAGGATAGAGCGTAGGACTCTGTAACTTATCGCTTGTGTTCTAGAGAAGAACAACACTTGATATGTGGAATAAGTGTCCTAATGAGATTTTGGATGAATCTCGTTGGCTCTAGACTCTATAAGTGCACGTTTATTTGGTGATCGGAGGCTGGAGCAGACTGCCACCTTTTCATTATCTACTATCTTGGAGTGAGAAAGTTGATAGAAATGAGTTGAACTCCGTGACAATAAAACAAGATTCTTTTGAGAGAAGCTTGAGTAGGCTGGGAAGGGTTGTGCATTGCATCACTGGGTCCATGATACTTTTTCTTCAATACTAGAAATCATCAAGGTGATTCTGATAGTAGATGTGTTGACCCGGTTTCTGCCTAAGTTGTATGGAGGGCTATTTATTTTCACCCTTTATCCTTACATTTCTTTTTCATTCTTCAACCCCTTCAATGCTTACCAATACGTCATAACTAGCACCTTGTTGTGATTATTCTAGTGCTAGCTTAAGTACTTGGTCGGCATTTTTCTCGTACGCACTACTACTCCATCTTTCCTAAGGACTTCTAAGTTCTAATGGATTGTCCCTGGGAAGATCCATCCGGTTCTGGTTGAATACCTAACCACCTTTTTATACCAATACCATCGTGAATTAATGTGTTGAAGGGTATAGATATTGTAACCAGAAAAACCAATTGAAAATGCAATCAAGGTGTTGATGAAATCAATGTTTACACCTTGAAAGTTTTCTATATCACCAAAACGCTCCCCCTACATATGTGCATCATAAAATGAAAGGTTTTTGCACATACTAGGAAGAGAAAGCCCTTATATCAAAGATCTTATCCAAGATGACACATTTTAATCACTATTCTCCCCCTCAAAAATTGCATGTGATTGAAATTTTTGTGAAACTAGTGATGAAACATGGAGAGAATAATGTTGCATAAAAGTTTGTACTCCCCCTCGAAAAGGAATTCTAATTAAAATAGGGGAGTATATGAGCATACAGTTCTGAAATACCTTGAAAAGTTGTGCTCAAACCCGAGAAAACTGAATTTTCCATTGTTGAGGAAAAATGTACATAAATGAGCATTTTCCTTGAGTTCATGAGCTTAAAACTTTGAATGTTTTAATATAATCCCATGACCGAGAAAAATTAATTTCCCATTGATGAGGATAAGTCATAGACTTTCCTTTCTTTGGGGACCGGGTTATAGTCTGACATGTGACTATAAGCCATTATGAGAAGAAAGTAGAAAAGACATGTTTTGAACACATTTGAACTCTCATTCGAACTTTATGTACGTACCCGTGTCGTTATAGAGTGACATTTCCAAGTACGTCGATGTTATCGATGCTGAGAGACATGTCGGAGAAGAATATTTTTTGTATTATTGAAAGATTTTCCCATTTTTTATTTTGTTTTTATAGGTTTTATATTTTTGTATTTTGATTTTCTGATAGATATATACAAGATTATTGCAAATGTGCAAGACGTTCAAGTTCATCTGGAGTGAAACTACGCATATCAAGTCGACGAACCAAGAATTCAAATCTGTCTTGAGAAAGAGCTTTGGTGAAGATGTCGGCTAGTTGGCAGTCCGTCTTGACAAAGTACAGTTCGATCGTTCCTCTTTCCACATGCTCCTCTATGAAATGGAATCGGACAGCAATGTGCTTGGTCTTAGAGTGTTGGACCGGGTTGCATGATATAGCTATGGTTGATTGTGAATCACAATAAATAGGAACTTTATTAAAGTGAAAGCCATAATCTGTGAATTGTGTTCTCATCCAAAGGACTTGAGCACTACATACGGATAGAGACACATATTCTGCCTCCGCGGTGGACAACGCCTTGCAATCTTGTTTTCTTGAGGACCAGCTCACTAGCTTTTCGTCTAAGAATTATCCTCCACCGGGAGTGCTCTTGAATGTATCATGACACCCTGCATGGTCGGCATCTGAAAAACCAGTTAGATTAAAACCAGAATCCTTCGTATACCAGAGACCCATGTGAATGGTTCCCCGGATATAACAAAAGATCCTTTTAACCTCCTTGAGGTGCTTCTCGGTTGGCTTAGCCTGATACCGAGCACAAAAACAAGTAGCATGCACAATGTCCAGTCTGCTTGAGGTTAAGTACATAAGGGACCCGATCATACTTCGGTATTTTGTAGCATCTACAAATGTCCCTTTCTTATCCAAATCAAGCTTGTGTTTAGTGTCCATTGGAGTACCAATTGGATCACAGTATTCCATTCCAAATTTCGTTAGAATCTCGAGCACATATTTGGACTGATTTATGAAAATACCACGGGGGTATTGGTGAAATTGGAGACCAAGAAAGAACGTCATTTCCCCCATCATGGACATTTCAAAACGGCTTTTCATAAGTTCGGCAAATAATATGGAATATTTTGGGTTTGTAGAACCAAAAATTATGTCATCTACATAGACTTGAGCCACCAATATTTCGTTTCCGTAGGGCTTGATAAACAACGTTGGATCTATGGTTCCTTTGCTGAAGTGATTTTGGAGAAGAAATGACGATAATTCATCGTACCATGCCATCGGTGCTTGTTTCAAACAATAAATTGCCTTTTTCAACTTGTAGACATGGCTTGGATGTTCGGTGTTGATGAAACCTTCAGGTTGACATACGTACACATCTTCTTTTAACGGCCCATGCAAGAAATCCGTCTTCACGTCCATTTGATACACAGTGAACGATTTGTGAGCAGCGTATGCCAAGAAAATCCTAATAGCTTCCATTCGAGCAACCGGGGCGAAGGATTCTGCACAGTTAATTCCCTCCTTCTGTTTGTAACCTCTCATAACTAACCTAGTCTTGTTCCTGATGACCGTTTGCTCTTCATCCATCTTGTTTTTGAATAACCATTTCAGGGTAAGGGGATCGATATTGTCCGGGCGTGGTACTAACTCCCATACATCAAGCCGGATGAAATGATTGAGCTCTTCTTGCATAGCCTCAATCCATGATGCGTCGGTCATTGCTTCTTTAACACTTGATGGTTCCATTATGCTGACAGATAGTGCATAGATACACATATCACCATCGGTACGTAGCTGATTTAGTGTTGAGACTGATCGTGAGAGATGGCCAATCACTTGAACCAAAGGATGATTCTTAGTCCATTTGTGTTCATGTGGAAGTGTATGAGAAACTTGATACGAGCTCGACAGATCCACATATGGTGTTTAAGGTTGAGTAGTACTTGTGGAAGCAGCAAATGGATTAACAAACTCATGTTCGTTGAGCATCGCATTGTTTGCATTTTCAGCAGCTATATCATTTTAAAAATGAACATGATTAGGAATTTGCTGAGAATGTTGTTGAGTGGCGTCAGCAGTCGGAAAAGTGGGTGGAATATTTGGAGGCAATATGGTTGAGGTTGACGTAGATGGTGCAGAAGTAGATGTCGTTGGTGTAGATGCAATCGGAGGTTCTTGAACTACCGTAGCAGGTGCAGCCGGGGGATTTTGAGGAACACCAAATGACGAAGGACCCTCCATATATTTATCATATATTGGCCCAAATAAAACTTCCAAGTCACGTTCAGAGGGTTGTAACGATGAGATTGCTAATGGTGTAAATTGAAGCGCGAGTCCTGAACTTACGTGTCCAGAAGTCTGGCCTTGAAGCTCGGGATGTGAACTTCTATGTTGAGAGGCCATACCCGAGAGTTCATCAAAGGTAACATTCATAGTCTCCAATACCTTTCTTGTCCTTCGATTATAAACCCTGTAAGCACAAGCAGTTGAAGAATAACCAATGAAAAAACCAATATCACCTTTAGGTTCAAGTTTACCGATATCTTCACGATCATTCTTTGGATAACATAATGTACCGAAGACATGTAAAAATGAAATATCCGGTTTTCTTCCATTAATGATCTCATAAGGTGTTTTGTTGAAACGGGTGTGAATAATGGAGCAGTTTTGAGTATAACATGCAGTTGCTATAGCGTCGGCCCAAAGGAATAAAGGTGCACTAGAGGAGAGAAGCATCGTCCAAGCAGCTTCAACTAACGTACGATTCCTCCGTTCCACAACTCCATTCTGCTCTGGAGTTCTTACAGCCAAAGTTTGATGAGAAATCCCAACTTCGTCAAAATAAGCTTTCAATTTCTGATTGGTGAATTCTGTGCTGTTATCCGTTCTCACAATAATGACAGGGGCTTGCAGTAGTACTGATGTTTTCTTCAAGAAGTTAATAATTACATCAGGGGCTTCATCTTTTGATGCAAGAAAATGAACCCATGTGTAATGATAATAATCATCCACAATTACTAGGATATACCGCTTTCCATTAATGCTTTTGATCCTCATTGGGCCATATAAATCCATATGACGGAGATGCAACCTATTTGTCGAATTTGGAACAGGTTTGGGTTTGTGAGGCTTCTTCTTACTTTTTCCTTGCTCATAGGAAGGACAAAGATGGTCTTTTGTATATTTGAACTTTGGAAGACCGGTAACGATATAATCTTTCGCGAGTTGGGTGATGGCATCGAAATTGAGATGAGATAACCTTTGATGCCATAACCATGACTTTGTTGATGTGACTCGGGCCATGAGACGAATTGGAGAAGCAGAAGACATTTGAAAAAGATCAATGGTGTAAAGGTTGGTGGTACGATTTCCTTTAAACAAATCAATTCCTTCAAGATCTCTTACAAAACATGTATGACTTCTAAAGGCAACCTCCAAGTCTGAATCACAAAATTGCCCAACCGAGAACAAATTGTGTCCCACGCCATCAACAAAAGAGACTCTGGTGATGATTATATTTCCCCAATAAAGATCACCATAGCCTAGAATTGCCGCAACATGATCATTTCCAAATCAAACAGTTCCCATGAAACGCCATACAAAGTTCTTGAGAAGGCTTCGATTCCCAATCATATGTTTGGAACAGCCCGAGTCCACGCACCAGAGACAAATTTCAACAGCCTGCCAATGATAAGAGAAGAAAATATTTTGGCAACCGATGAAATAGGTTCCTATAGGGTTAGATGATAATTAAGTTGTATCACATACCGACGTTTCACTGTCAGTATGAGATCTACTAGTGTAGATAATTTTGCCACTACAGTTAAAATTTCTACCATTAGGCAACCATTTAGAGGTGAATCTAGGGCTACTAGGCTTAGCAAGACTTTTTGTGGACCCTACGTGCGTACTTTTTGGAACATACACCTTAGCCTTAGGAGTGCGTTGTTGTTCATTGATTGAAAGCTTGTCAATTCGAGTGTAACCACCATTATTCAAACCATTCATAGTCAAACCACAAGCATCATGACTAAAAGTAAAGAAACATTTATTACATTTAGCACAAATAACTTCAGATTTTTCATTCCGAATAGCAAGCTTAAAGTTATTACATTCAGATGAATTAAGTTTCTGATTATGATTGAAAAACGGTAAATTCCCAGGGTGTTCTTCTACTTCCACATTATTGATCTTGGGGCGACTAATTCTAGAGGCAAAAGGGACCCTATCATTCCTTGTATTGCTCGTAGGCTGTGGCCTTCTACTCTTAGTGTAGTTGTTTATTCCTGTAGAAGAAGACACGCGTCTATTAGAATTAGCACTTTTTAAATCAATGACTTGTGGTTCAGTTATAGTAATCGGTTTTGTCCTAACGCTTGCTTTACGTTGTTTGCTAGGCACAGAGGGAGAACTAACACGAAACATTCCGGGGGAATCACAACATTTTTCGTTCCAACAACCTTGGGAAAAGGTGTCACAACAATACGAGTGTGTCCTGAGGTTGCTGGTGTTTGAATCGTACTAGGCTCAGAAGTCGTATCTTTTAATAAGGCTTTTAACTTACAGTTCTCACAGATTTTATCAATAAGTTTCTGATAGACAGACTTACTTTGTTCAACAGCCCGCTTATATGAAACAACAACAGATTCTAAATCTGCAATTTCAGCCTTAAGCTTCTGAACATTTCCATCACTGACATTCTCTAACCCTGAAGAAGCCAGATTGGTTCCCTGAGCACCTCCCAACTGAGCTGTCAAGCGTACAATTTTTTGTTGCATTTCATTGTAAGCTTTTTCGTAAGAAATCTTGTCATATTTGCATTCATCACATTTTTAGACAAATTTATTCCATAGATCGGTGAATTCTTTATCCTTTTTAATGACATAAGATTCCATTTTCTCTTTCATAAGATCAAGCTCAGTTTGGAGGTTTTCATTATGCGACATAGAGGTACCTAACTCAGCAGGGCTACTATCAATAATATCACGTGCTTTAGAGAGGCGTTCAAGATCATTTTCCAAAACTTTTATTTTATCAAGAGATTCATAAGCTTCCTTCTTCAAAGATTTAAAGTGTTCAACAAAGTTGGCTAATTTTTTTAGAAAAGCGTTTTCCAAATTGCCTAACCGAGCATCAACTTGATTAATAATCGGATTAATATCGTTTTGCAGAATTTTCTGAACCTCAATCTGAACAGGTGATGTAAAATTTCCTCCAGTGATTTTGGAATTAACAACACGTTGAAGGATGACAAAGTTATCTTTAAGCTCGTTTAAAAATCAACGTGTGACACTCGGTTTAGGAGGGTCATCAAACAATTCCTCACTTGGGAGCAAAAGAATTTCAGTACTCGTTTTAGACCGAAAAAACAGTTGGAGGATTAACTTTTGGATAATAAACGGGTGTCACTTCTTTATCAAGCTTTTTCATTCTTAAATGAGTCTCTACTGCAAGTTCAGTAGTTTCCTCAGAATCATGCACACTAGGAGGATCATGCTCATCAGACAAGAGCACACTACCATTATATAAAGTTTCATTAGTGGCCTGAACTTGCTTGACATATCCGGGATTAGGAGGAAGAGGACAACCTAAAGCCAATTTGTATCGAGTGTAATTTATCTCATTCACTTTTGGTGCGAGCATATTTATCGTTTGCTTAGTTTGGCCACGTTTTACTAATAGGTTTTCTAATTCTCTAATCCTATCCCGAGCTTTGCAAAAATCCTCAAGAAGCCCATCTTCTCGAATTTTGAAATCATGTTTCAGCTTTTTTTGTTCTTCTTTTAAATCCAAAATAGTAGATTTTTTAGTTGAAAGCTGTTTATTAAGGGATGTGATTTCATCATTCAATTCGCTTATCTTTTTAGCACTACTTACATGTAAGGAATTTAATTTCTTAGTTGTGCATTTTTCTTGATAAACCAATGTAGCATGAGCTTGTTCAAGTTCTTTAATTTTAGTCTAATGAATTTCAAAACTTTTCTCCCGTTCCTTATATCCCACAAGCTCAGTGGTCAATTTGGCATTAGTTTCTCTAAACTTATTATTAACCATTGTAGCATGGTCAACATCCTTAGCAAGCTTATCAAATAAAGATTTATAATACGCATGTGTCGCATCAGGAAGGGTTGTAGGCTGGGCAACTTGATCCACACTAAGGTCCACACTAGGCTCATTCGAATTAATATTACTATTATTCGTTTGATCCCCATGTGTCTCAATGTAGGGCTCAAGCATCTCAGTATACTCCTCCTCCTGATTAGACGTACTATATACATCATTATCATCGAAACGTGGATGTACCTCAGAGGGACCGTCTGAATCATAAACGGGAGCTCTGTCAACATGCATTCCTGAGGTAGATGCTTGCTGTAAGTTAGCCATCAAGATGTAGTTGGCATTCACTTCTTCTTCCTCATCATATTCTGCAGCAAAAGCCATAAGATCGAATTCCTCAGCTTGAAGTGGAATCCCTGCCTCTTCCTTTTGTGCTATGAGAAGCTGAGTCTGAAGATAAGCAACATCCCTCTTTTTTTTGGCTGTGCAATCTCGAGCATAACGACCAAATCCCCTGCAGTTGTAGCACTGAATCTGACGATTGTTGTTTCCATTTCCCGTTCTAGTATTCTCAGCCCTTGCAGCCACAATGTTTCACATCTGGTTACCAACCGCTGGCACAACTATTAACCCATTCTGATTACCCGCATTCAGAACATTCGGATTCTGACCACGATTTTGACGATACTGATTTCCTGCATTGCCAACGGTCTGCCCAGCATTCTGACCATATTGATGAAACAGAGTCTCCGTGTTCCCAGCAATTACCAATTGGCGATCTTGATTCGCATTCATGAAAGGTTGAGCAATATGCCTATTTCTAGTGTTCGAGGAGATTCTCTGATTGTTGTTGGTAGGGTTAATGGTGAATTTGAATGCTTTTACAAGAAGGGCAAGACCAGTATTAATAGCATGAGTAGGATCGATGATGTCATCAAAACAGGCAATGGGTTATTGTAAGTAATTCACAGCAGCAGGAGGTTGATATCCAGAAGAGGTGAGTTGTTGTTGTTGTTGTGGCATGAAGTTACTTGATGAGGGTTGATGGTAGGGTACCATGGGATATGACATAGATGACGGAGAATTTGCCATAAAAGCCAATGGATCTTGGGTTTTGGCACGTCTTTCAGCCCTAACTTCGTTAGCTTCATCTTGATTCATCTTCAAATAATCATATACTTGAGTGTAGTCCACGACATGAAGATCCTTGGTTTGATTGACAAGAGTGACATATGGTGACCATTCAGAAGGAAGATTATCAAGAAATTTGATGTTGGCAGCAATTTGTGCAGGTTCATGTTTGTTTCTTCTAAGATGATTCATGAGGGTTGAAAACCGATGGTAGTAAGGTTCAATTTGTTACCCTTCAGTAGACGTAAATTTCTCCCATTTACGAAGCAACTTAGTTTCCTTTTCTTGTGAACCTATTTCACTCCCCTTCATCATTTTCTGAATCTTAAGCCACATCTCATGTGCTGTAACACCCTACTTTGATAACTGGACCGTTACGCGTAATTATGGCGTGTCATCAAAGCATGCAAGGTAATATGTAGTAAAACATACATGACCATAGGGAAAACCGGAATCAAACATCGGTTCCCAAACATAAGCCCAAAACATAAATAAGGTAAATGAACTAAACAAAGACTACACCAGCATAAATATATGAAGGCAAAAGGAAAAGAAGTCTATGGCAGCTTCCATCCTATGCACGCCCTCCAAATGCTCGAGTCTGTCCTTGGGTACCTGCCGTTTTGGGACATGGAAAGGAAAGTAACGGCTGAGCAAAACGCTCAGTGTATAGATATAGACATAGTATGAATGACTGAAACATAATAAAGACTTAATAGCAGCGGAAATGTATAAGTCCTATAAAAACACGGAACATGTTCATGAAACTGGTTTTATAGTTTGAAAAGCCTTATGTTTATCTTATGAAAACTGTTTAACATGTTAACCATTAGCCAATATAGGTCATGAAATATCAACGTGCATGAATACTTGGAGGGGTGACCTCGTCATGCAAATTATAGTGGCTTCCTCTAATTTAATATACTGGTTTGGGTAGGAGGGATCAGCTCCTTGTGAAGGATGCAAGGCACACACCACATTCACACAGAATAATCTGCTGAAAACATGTAAACTAGGATGCACCCATACGCCCCACCTGATAATAATAATATGGACAAAAGCTGAAAAGGACGCCACGAGCTATCACTCCGCCGTGGTGAATTCATAACACTAGTGCCTCTAGTGTTATAGTTACGGTACCTCCATAACTAGGTGAAACTGGTCATGCATGTATATGGCTTTAGGTATTCTAATTAAACATAAGCAATTTAGAAACATATAAAACATATACTGGGAAAACAGTTGGCTGCATACGGGGAAATCCAAATAAGGAAAGAATGTCCATATTGAAAGGACGGAGAATCCGTACCTTGAGTCTAGTGAACGAAGAAGGCGAACGGAAGAGAGTCCTACTTCGGTATCACTAATGCTACATAAATACATACGTGTATAAGTATTTGATTACTGAGTACGTAACTGGTTTTATATCATGTCTTAGCTTGTTTTATATATTCATGTCATGTTTTACTGATTAAGGCTTTATACTGTGTTTATCATATATTCTGTCTATTATGATTAAGTATTTCATGTATTTCTTGTATTATTATACTTGTTGTGTAATAATAAGTAACTTTCTAAAAATAGCAGGTTTCCTTAAAATAGAAAGTTTCCAAAAATAGATTTACTGGCTAAAATAGATAAGTTTCTAAAAATAGAAAGTTTTCCATAATTAGATTAGCTGCTTAAAATAAATGAGTTTCTAAAAATAGAAAGTTTCCAAAAATAGAAATAAGTTGGATTTATAAGCTAATAATATAAGCTTAGTTTTATTGATTAGTTATACTAAGTCATGTGATTAATAGTATATTTTATTAATTATAACATGTAAATTACATAAACTATAGGTTATAAGATTTAATTAAATATAAACATGATTTAATTAAATTAAGTGTATAATATACTTAGGTTAAAAGAATATTAATATTAATATAACCTAAGTCATGATAATTAATTAATTATAAGTCATGTTTAATAATTAATTAATTACTATAGTCTAAATTAAATAATAAAATACTTAGGTTAAAATCATGTATTATTAATTAATAATAATAAACCTAAGTCTATGTTTTAATTAAATTAATTATCTAGCATGTTAAATTAATTTAATTAATCTTGTAATAATAATCATGATTTATTAATTTAATTACCTTGTAATTAATATACATATAAAGCTAAGTAAACTTGTAAAAAAATAATCACCCGAAACCGTGTATTATTTTATGAAAACGTGTCGTAAACCGAACCCGTGAAAACCCGTGAAAACCGTGTTGTTTTTATATATATAAGCCGAACCAAACAGCCCCTTATTGTCTTTTAAAACTGACAGCCAAACACCCACTTAACTGTTTATAAACCTAAAAACAAACAACCCATTAACTGCCAGTTCCCCCTGGCAGTTCTGTGTTCCCCCTGCTTGTTATAATTTCCCACCAAGACCTGGGTGGTCTCGGTTCCCACTGCCTGAACAACCATACCACTGGCCGTAGCCAGTGGTTTCCCCTGCTTGCTCGCTAGACGCCACCGTTAGCACAAAACCAAGCCAACACCCTTTTTAGGGTTGCGGTTGGTGAGCTAATCTTACCATCGAGACCATGGGAGGGTCTCGGTTTGTGTGCTACTTCGCATAAAACAAACCCCAACCTATAATCTTGTTAGATTTACTTTTATATACCTGTTTTAATGGATTCATGACTAATTAGATGTATATAACGAATGATTTAAAAGGATCTAGAACTACTTACGTTTTTAGGGTTTAGGAGCATAAACACGACACCATCTTTGATCTTCTGGATTTAAAACCACGTCTGATCTTGTTCCTTGATGATGAAAACCCACGGCAGAAGAGGCAGAAGAAGGAGTAAAGGGGCGGCTGGTTTTTCCATGTTTTAGGGTTTTAGAATATTTGTGTTTTGTCCAAAAATAAGATTACTCCCCGTCTTTTTTTCTTTTTGAGCCGATCAAACCCAAATGGGCTTAAGGCCCATGTTTGTCTTGTCTTCCTTTCTTGTCTAAAAAGCCCAACAACTATCTCCCTATTCGTTTGTATTAAACCTTTAATAAAACGCACGTGTGTTCGTGTATTTAAAATGTCATGACTTTCATAGTTATTCTCATGCGTGTTAAACGTAACATTAAGTACGTAATTACTTGCCGTGTTAATTTAAATATACGTAATAATAATAATCGTGTTAAATGTTCGTTTTTACGTGTTATGTAGTTATTAATTATTCATGTTATTATAATTACTTGTACGTAATGACATTCGTCGTATTAATAATTACGTAAGTACATAGTTATCTGTTCGTGATTTCATGTTCATGATTCTATGTTCGTGATTATAATTATTATTGTTAATAATTATCGTGTAGTAACACGTATTTAATACTTATCGTGTAATAACACGTACGTAATTCTTGTAATTAATATTCGTGAAACGTGTTCATGTTATAAACGTAAAGTTTCAATCGTGTACGTACGATTATTAGTGTACTGTTCATGGTAAAAGCATGCGGGTTTTACAACTCTTCCCCCCTAAAAAGAATAATTCGTCCCCGAATTATAGATATCGTAACTGGAAGCGTAACATACCCGGCTCAAACTGGAAGGGTATGCAAGCTAAAAGGAAATGAAGGTGACGTGAAACGTGACCTAGCTTAAAAGGACATGGAACGTGACGTGACTGAAAGGACATATTTGATCGACAAGAGAAAAACGGATAAGAAGTCCGGATGAACTTGTCCGTTTCCAAGTGGCTTCCCTCTCGGAACGGTTCCTCCACAAGATCTTGACACAAACTACGTAAGATAACAGAAATAACATGTAAGGGGAACTGAAACATTACGATACAAAATAATCTAACCTGACTGATAATTAGCCACGATGCGCGAGACATATTGAAACGTAGTACGTGAAAATTTTTGAACGTGATACGTTAAAAATTTTGAACGTGATACGTGGAGATATGGTGAGTGTAGTATGAGCAAACATATCGTGATCCATAATACGTATAACATATCGTGAACGTGATATGAGGAACGTGGAATGAACATGACATGTGAAACATATCGTGAACATGGGATACGGTTACGGTAACGCTAAACGCTATAAGGTGAAACATGGAATGTGACGTGAAACGTCTGTCTGAAGATAGGGAGTTATACTAAACTTGAGTCTGGTCTCTCAAGTTCTGGCAAAACCTCCAGAACAAAAATGTACGTACGATCGTAAGCCAAGATACAATTATTAACGTGAATAGTGTCGTGAACGAGAGCGTGAAAGCAAGTCGTAAAACTGGAACAAGAACGTGAACGTAAATAAGGAGCACAAATGCGAACCTTTGTCTGGCCCGATAGCTGAGGGATTACCAAGTGATCAGATGAGCTGATATGAGCTTAAACTCATATCCTTTTATCAACAAATAACCCTAAAACATGAAGCAAAATACCAATTTATCTTGTAAAAACAGTGTTATGTGGTATGTTTGTGTTTGTGTACACTTGTGTAGGTAAAAGGATACATTTTCAAGCAAACAAAGAAAAATCAAGCTCAAATGGATGAAAAAGACAAAGAAGGATCAAAAGTATCAAGAATTTGAAGTACAAGGACCTATCTTGACAAATTGCCAAAGTTGAGGGACTAAAGTGCAAATATTGTAAAAAGTCAAGATCAAAGTCAAAATTGGTCAACTATCAAGTCAACAAAGTCAAAGGGTAATTTTTGCTTAAAGATGAAGTTTGGAGGACTTAAAATGCCAAAGGAATGAAGCTGCTAGCTCAAAAATGTAATCTGTCAAAGTATAGGGACTAATTCTGCCAAGTTTGGAAGATTATTACTAGCTCAATCCATGTGACTAAGTGTTGGCCAATGAGAAGAGAGCAAATTAAGCACACGGATCACCAGCTCATGCATTAATTTCCCACTCACAGCCGCCACTCATTTAATAACGAATCATAACAGTGTGATCCGTGTGATCATTTTTCAGCCATTCACATGACGACACGTGGCATCTTCAAGAAGGCAAAAATTTCCCAGGATCGTTTTTGAGCTAGAGACGATTTCATGAAGAAGTATAAACATCAAAGTTACTCATTTTTGAGAGACGAATTCAATGGTTATCATCAATTAACATGTCATCCACTCAATCAAGAAAGCCCAAATTATTGTTCATACCTGGAAATCACTTAAACAGAATTAGTCCACGTGGAGAGCTGGGATTGGTCCCAACACGTCACCAACCCCAACAATCATCTTTCTCAAGTCTATAAATAGATTGTTAGGACCTCATTTGTAACAGTTAGCAAAAAAAGTAAAAAACACACAATTTCCTTTCCTTTCATTCCTTTTCCCTTTTTAGCTAAACTACTCAAGAGTTTGACACACTCTTGAGTTAGTTAGTTAGTTAGCATACTTTTAACAGCTTTGTAACCAACTTCCATTAATCAAAATTCAAATTCTCATTTCTCGCCAATTATGTTCTTCATTATACTGTTCATTTCCTGCTGCTATTGGATACTTGTGTTGCTGCATTGTGTTTGTTATGATCATTCCTTGATCATAACTGATTTTGAAGAAGAATTGTAGCTGTGTGTTCAATTCAGTCCAAGTTTTAGTAGATTTGATGATTTCAAGCCATTTTAGCCATGATGATGATTTGTAGCTATTAGTTGATTGTTGATTAGTGTTTGTCTAGTGCTAAGGTGGTGGTTAGCACTAGAATAGAGAGCACAGCGCTCCTCTACTGCTCAGTGGTATCTACATAAGGTGCAAACGCCTCTTGTTTTCAATTCCTCTCAATTGTCAAATGCATGCTACTTTCCCTAGTTAAAATCTTATTGACTGTATGATCAAAGGTGTTAGGTTTGATTGCTAATTGATTGTAGATTAGATTGTAGCTTATACTTGCTTTGTTGATTGTGGATTGTGCTCAGTTTTAGCTTATTGCAGTTTTTTTCAGCCTTAGTTTCTTCATTGAGTTCTAGTTGCTCTAATTGCTTGCTTATAGTTTTAAAACGTTCCTTTTTGAGTCTCAAATTTAGTAGCTAAGAGGTTTCATCCAGTCTTAACTAGCTCATTAAAAGTCTTTGAAAAATCTTTCAAGAATTCAGTAAAGGAGTGTTTGGCAATGGATTTTAGACTTAATCATTGTGTGATTTGTGTTGATTCAGTTGTTAGAAGTTGGATTTTAAACTTGATTTAGTGTAGTTGGATCAATTAGAGTACATCTTAGCTGTTATTGTTCACTCATAGGTCATTTAGCTCAAGTTGACCTTGTACTCTCTTTGTGCTTCAGTTTTAGAAACTAGTATTTCAAAAACTTGCCAAATTCAAATCATTGTAGCATTTTCATTCCTTAGTCATTTTAACTGAAACTTGTTTTCAAAGCTCAAGTAACATCCAAAGATTTAGTGTTAAGAAGGAAATTCTACAATTTAATAAGATAAGCTAGAAAATAGCTTTTTGGTCAAAGTTGAGCAAAGCTCATTTTCTTTAATAAAGTAACCTACTGTTTTCACAGTTCACCTAATCCACTTCATAAATTGTTTGATTTTCTTTTACAGAAACGTTTTAAAAGTGTTCATAGTTGATTTTTGAAATTTTCAGCTTTTTGCAAAATCTTGGTCAACGCTGGTCAACGATAAGCTCTTTTCAGCTTAATTCATTTTCCTAGCTTATTACTTGATGAAAATTGTTCTAGTTTGATTTCCCGTTCATCATTTGAATAGCTTTATCAGTTTCAACAAGAAAATCAAGTTGTGATTGTCTAGATTTTGCTGTAGCTTATTTTGGGCTTATTGATAAGTTCTCATTTGCTTATTTTACGACTTTAGCCAAAATCCTTGTTCACACGTAGCTTAATTTGGATTTAAAGTGTTTTGCAACTTGTTTCATTGAATTTGGTTCAGTAATAAGCTCAAACGAGCTTATTTGTTTTCTAAACCCGTTTTTGGCTTAATAAGTTTTTAAAATTGCACTTAGGTCCTCCTTGTTTTAACAGTGTGTAAATTTGGCTAATCTTCCTTATTTTAGGAATTTGCAAATTGTAGTCCTTTCAGTTTTGGATTTGGTTATATTCAGTTTACAAGTTTGTTAAGTTGTTACATATTAGTTAGTTTGTTATAGAATTTACATATTTGATCCTTGTAGTTTACTGATTTACACTTTTAGTCCCTAGACTTGTTAGAATTTACATTTCAAGCATTTATCTTTCCTAGAATTTACATTTTCAGTCCTTTAAGTTTCATATTTTACATTTTGAATATTACTTGAATAAAAACTTGGTATTTGCAAAATGTTTTACATATAAGTAGGTAATATTTTTCATTTTGCAAGGCTTTGTCGAATTAGCAAATAGAATATCCAAACAAGATTAACAACCAAAAACAGTTAAAACCCGATATTGGTTGGACTTTCAATTAGCAAGAACTGAGAAAAAACGAACTACATTATACTCAATATCAAATGGCGCCGCTGCCGGTTCTTTGACTACACGAGAGACTATCGATTGACGGTTTTCATTGGCTTTTGGGATCCGTTCACTTTGTGAACGTTATTTTTACGTATCATAAATCAAAAACAAATAAAAAAATCAAAAATATAAAAATATATAAAAACTAAAAAAATTAACAAAATAATTCTTTTCCTAAAGAATTGACCAAAAAAATAAAAAAAATCCAAAAAGCAATCTTTTTCCTAAGAGATTGCAACCAAAAATATATATTATTGGATTCTCTCGGTTTTTATGTACATATAGTATTTTCTCTTAAAAAACTCATAAATACAAAAATATTTTCCATATATTATTATAAGTAAATACGTATACGTATAAGAACAACCAATCTACATATCTTCCATAAGTATTGCCGAGGCAATACACCGTGTTGAGGGGCGTTCCGGTCCTTGACACGTGTATCGATCAAACAAAATAAAGCAAGAATAGATAAATACTCTCAATAAGCTACAATTCGACGAATACGAACATTTAAGTGAATAGAAAGGCGATGTGCTATAAAATACCATCTAAGGGTCAATAGGTACTTAAGTGCTTCGCGCCACCTAACCCCCCGCTCACTTGTAAGTATTCTAAGAAGGAAGGCTTTATTGAGGGTCTTGCACCCAAGTAGTACATAAGTATATTGTTATTTTCTTGTGGATATTTAATATTGAAACTCGAAGAGGATAATCCATTTCTCTTCAAAGTCACACGAGAGCTTCTCTCTCATTCCTCGTATTGAGTTGCATGCTCACTCGCGGGCGTGCACAAATACCGATTGGTGTACAACCTCTTCCTCCGAAAAGGAAGAAAAAGAGAAAGAGTAAGACCACCACCGTCCACCAAGCCGATCACGAGAATCGTGCTTTGACTCCACCACAAGAAGCCATGGCTATTGATAATCGCTCTTTGTATGAACGTATGCAAACCAACATTCATGGATATGCTAGTGCTATTAAGATTCCCGACTTTCCCGCAAACACATTTGAGCTACATACATCTATGATCAATATGGTTTCACAATCACCTTTCTTTGGTAACAAGAATGAGGATCCTCATGCTCACCTTAAGAGATTCCTTTCTCTTTGCAATACCATTAAGCATAATGGAGTTCCACATGAGGTGATTAGGTTGATGTTAGTGTCATTTTCCCTAGAGGGACTTGCTAAGCATTGGTTAGACACCCAACCACCCGATAGTATCACCACATGGGATGGTTTCACCACTAAGTTTTTGAACAAGTTCTTTCCTCCACATAAGACTATGGCTTTGAGGACTTTAATTATAGGCTTTCAACAAAAACCTAGTCAATCCTTTAGTGATGCTTGGGAAGAGTATAGCGAGTTATTGAGGCGATGCCCTAATCATGGATTGGATCAAGTTCACCAAATCAATCTTTTCTATAATGGCCTTAAATCTCACCACCAAGATTCACTCAATGCTTCCGCGGGAGGGAATATTCTTCTTAAAACCTACCAAGAGGCTTTGGACATCATTGAGACTAAAGCAATGGTTCAAACAAACAACCAATTTGAAGAAAGGGTTCATGTTATCCAAAACAATTCTCAAACTCCTTGTGACAACCAACTCCTTAAATTTCAACAAGAGATCCTTCAACAAGTCAAACAAGGACAACAAGAAATGACTCAAGAGATAGTTCAAGCCCTTAAGACTGTTTCATTGAACAATTCTTCAAATAATGTGAATGCCATTGCCATTTCTTGTGTTACTTGTGGAGGTCCCCATTCTTATGAACAATGTGATAAGGTGCAAGTGTATCAAGGGGAATGCTATGCTTACCAAGAGGAACATCGTGAACACTTCAAGCCTAATATCAATCCAAATAACCTTTCTTACAAGTCCCAAAACTACCTTACTCCACCCGGATTCCCACCCCAACCACCCACCCAAATTCAACAAAATCCACCTCAAATTTTATCAAGGAATCAAGGGCAAAGACCAACTTACCAAGGAAATAACTACAAGGCACCCAATCAATTTCAACCTCAACCAAATACCTTTTATCCACCAAATCAAGGATTTAATTCCCAACCTTTACCTTTCCAACCTCAAGGTTTTCAAGGTTATGTGCCACAAGAGTATAACACAATGGATCTCTTGCAAAAAATGAATCAAGAGAATGAAAGGAAGTTACAAGCTATGGAGAAGAAAATGAATGACCAAATCAATAGGGTTTTAGTGGCATTAAATCAAAGACCACAAGGGGCTTTACCTTCCAACACACAAACAAACCCTAGGGCCAATGTCAATGCTATTACAACAAGGAGTGGAACAACAACAAAGGATCCTTCACCTCCTAAACCTACTATTGTTCAACCCACTTGTGCTCCTACTTGTGACAAGCCTTCTACTTCTACTTTGCCTCCTCAAAATGCTCCTATTCACTCAAACACACCTTCTCAAACTCCTCATACTTCTCCTTTACCTTCCACACTTCCCAATGAAGAAGCTAACAAAGACAAATCTTCCACTACAACACTTATTCCACCTCCACCAAAACCTACTCTTCCATATCCTTCAAGGTTGAAAAAGGACAAGTTAAATAACAAGGATGACATCCAAGTCTCCAATTTCTTAAGGATGTTCAAGCAACTCAACATCAATATATCTTTTGCGGAAGCTCTTGCTTATATGCCAAAGTTTGCTAAGATGTTCAAGGATTTGCTCTCAAACAAAGAAAAATTGGTTGATTTGCCCAACACATCCCTTAATGAAAATTGTTCTGCGGTGTTACTTAAAACCTTACCAACAAAACTTGGAGATCCGGGGCGCTTCTTGATACCTTGTAATTTTCCCGGTGTTGAAAATTGCATGGCTTTGGCAGATCTAGGGGTGAGCATAAACCTCATGCCTTTATCGGTTTGGAAACAACTATCTCTTCCCGAGCTCACTCCCACTAGGATGACTCTTGAACTAGCCAACCGAACCATAGCTCACCCCGTAGGTATAGCGGAAGATGTGTTTGTAGGTGTGGATAAGTTTACCTTTCCGGCCGACTTTGTAGTGGTTGATTATGACATGGATCCTAGAGTGCCTTTGATTGTTGGTAGACCGTTTTTGAGAACGGGTCGTACCTTGATAGATGTGGCGGAAGGAGAATTAATTATGAGAGTAGAAGATGAGAGAGTGGTGTTTAAGTTAGGGAAAGTTTGTGATAGGAAAGAGGTTAAGGAGTCTAGACCTTGTGAGACTATTAACATTGTAGATGTGCTAGATGAAGTGTGTAATGAACACTTTCATGATGCTTGTAAGAGTGCTAGTGATGAGATGCCCCATGTTGAAACCGTGGCCTCAATTGCTCCGTCTTTAACACCTTTTGGAGAGAGTGATTTCCTCTTGGAGGAATTTGAGTCAAACTTTCTTGGTAATGATGATTCTCCTATCAATTGGGAAGAAGATATTCTTACAATCCAAAAGTTGCTCAATGAGGACCCTATTCCTTCTCCTATTCCACAAGAGATTACTATTGAGGAACCTTCTATAGTTAAACCTTCCATAGAGAGTCCACCTCCCATTGAGCTTAAGGACCTTCCATCCCACTTAGAATATGCATTCTTAGAGGGCAAAGACCAATTACCGGTGATCATTGCTAAAGAGTTGAAAGAGGATGAGAAAGAGCAACTTATTGAAGTTCTTAAGAAACATAAGAAAGCTTTAGCATGGAAAATATCCGACATAAGGGGAATTGATCCACATTTTTGTACACACAAAATCCTTATGGAGGATGACTATAAACCCGCCATTCAAAACCAAAGGAGAGTTAACCCAAAAATCCATGAGGTTATTAAGAAGGAAGTGATTAAACTCTTAGATGCGGGTATGATTTATCCCATTTCCGACTCTCCATGGGTTAGCCCGGTTCATTGTGTTCCAAAGAAGGGTGGAATCACCGTGGTGCCTAATGAGAACAATGAGCTTATTCCCACGAGACTTGTGACCTGTTGGAGAGTTTGCATTGATTATAGAAAACTCAATGAGGCAACTAGGAAAGACCATTTCCCGATTCCCTTTATGGATCAAATGCTTGAACGCTTAGCGGGAAATGAGTACTATTGTTTTCTTGATGGCTTTTCGGGTTATTTCCAAATACCCATTGACCCTAAGGATCAAGAAAAGACCACATTCACTTGTCCCTACGGTACATTTGCTTACAAGAGGATGCCTTTTGGCTTATGTAATGCACCGGGGACGTTTCAAAGGTGCATGATGGCGATTTTTCATGATATGATATAGCAAACCATGGAGGTTTTTATGGATGACTTTTCTGTTTTTGGAAATTCATTTAGCTCATGTCTCACCAATCTTGAAAGGATGCTTAAGCGTTGTGAGGAAACACGTTTGGTGCTTAATTGGGAGAAATGTCACTTTATGGTGAAAGAGGGGATTGTTTTAGGACACAAGATATCCAACAAGGGATTAGAAGTTGATCGAGCTAAAATTGATGTGATTGCTAAACTTCCCCCACCCACCCCGGTTAAAGGTGTGAGGAGTTTCTTAGGTCATGCGGGATTTTATAGGCGCTTTATACAAGATTTTTCTAAGATAGCTAGACCGATGACTCACCTCTTGGAGAAAGAGGCTCCTTTCATTTTTAACCAAGATTGTTTAGACTCTTTTGAGACCCTTAAGGAAAAATTGACTAAGGCTCCCGTTTTGGTTTCTCCAAATTGGGAATTACCTTTTGAGCTTATGTGTGACGCTAGTGATTATGCGGTGGGGGCCGTCTTAGGACAAAGAGTTAATAAGCATTTTCAACCTATACACTATGCGAGTAAAACCATGACCGGTGCACAACTTCATTACACTACCACGGAAAAAGAGTTGCTTGCTATAGTATATGCTTTTGAGAAGTTTAGACCATATCTTGTGCTTTCCAAAACCATAGTGTATACGGATCATTCCGCTCTCAAGTATCTTATGACAAAACAAGATGCTAAGCCTAGGCTTTTGAGATGGGTTTTGTTGCTTCAAGAGTTTAAGATAGAGATTCGTGATAAGAAAGGGGCCGAGAATTTAGCGGCGGATCATTTGAGTAGACTTGAGCATCCTTTTCAAGGAGATTTCCCACACCAAGAAATCAATGAATCCTTTCCATTAGAGGAGCTCATGTCTATCTCTTCCCAAGAGGATGCCACACCTTGGTTTGCGGATATCGCAAATTATCTTGTGGGCAATGTGCTTATTGAGGGTCTTACTTATCAACAAAAGAAAAAGTTTCTTAAGGAAGTTAAGTATTACTTTTGGGATGATCCATATCTTTTAGGCAATGTGCGGACCAAATCATTAGACGGTGTGTAGATGGGCCCGAGGCATTTAAGATCTTAGAGGCGTGTCATAAAGGACCTACGGGTGGACATTTTGGGCCTAACTACACCGCCAAGAAAGTCTTTGATTCGGGTTACTATTGGCCTTCCATTTACAAAGATGCCCATGAAATGGTGAAATTTTGTGATGTTTGTCAAAGACAAGGAAAAAATTACACAACGTGATGAGATGCCACAAAATTTTATCCAAGAGTGTGAGATATTTGATGTATGGGGCATTGATTTCATGGGACCTTTTCCATCCTCTAAGGGAAACAAGTATATACTTGTGGCGGTGGATTATGTGTCCAAATGGGTGGAGGCTAAAGCCTTACCTACCAATGATGCTAGAGTGGTTGTGAAGTTTTTGAAACAATTGTTTGCTAGATTTGGTGTACCTCGGGCCATCATAAGTGATCGTGGTACGCACTTTTGTAATGATCAATTCACGAGAGTTATGAAGAAATATGGAGTGAATCATAGACTTTCTACCGCGTATCACCCTCAAACAAATGGTCAAACCGAGGTCACAAATCGTGGTTTAAAGAGAATTTTAGAGAGAACGGTGGGAGAGCATCGAGCTTCTTGGTCGGATAAGCTTGATGATGCTTTGTGGGCGTTTAGGACGGCTTTTAAAACACCAATTGGTTGTACGCCTTATAGGCTTGTCTATGGAAAAGCGTGCCACCTCCCATTTCAGTTAGAACATAAGGCATCTTGGGCTCTCAAGTGGGCTAACTTTGATTTAAACCAAGCCGGTTCACATAGGAAAGATCAACTCAATGAGATGGATGAGTTGAGAGCCAATGCCTATGAGAATTCTTTGCTTTACAAGGAAAAGACTAAGAAATTGCATGATGCTAAGATCAAGAATCGTGAGTTCAAAGTTGCAGAGCCGGTTCTCCTCTTTAACTCAAGATTGAAACTTTTTGCGGGCAAGCTTAAGTCGATATGGTCCGGTCCATTCACTATTGCTCAAGTGTTTCCATATGGAACTCTTGAGTTGTCACAACCCGATGGTCCAAATTTTAAAGTGAATGGTCACCGTGTTAAACATTACTTTGGGGAGGACATTTCCGTTGAAATGGTCCAAGAGGTCCCCATTTTCCCCATGAATTAATTCATTGAGGGACGAGTCGAGCTAGAGACTCATTAACTCAAGCATCGTATAACTAGGTATAGAGTGTTGTAGGTTAGAAATAAAGGTAGGGGAAACCTTCTTTTGTCTTCATGATTGTTTGTAGGGTTGCTCACTCATCTCATGCTTTGGAGCTTATGGAGGAGGCCCTTGTATCCGGTTCACTTCGTTACTTTAGTGATTTTTCATTGACACCTTGTGCTTAAACATGATTTCACTAATAGTTGTCCTTTCCTTAACTTGGGTTAAGCAAAGTTTATTCATTGTCATAAGTGTAGGGGAAGTTTTTATACTTCCATGCTCTTAAACATTGAGGACAATGTTTAGCTTAAGTGTAGGGGGGTCTTCTATCGAAGTGACCTTACCTAGAACTTGTCATTGTCTTGCATGATAACATGGAAAATTGAATTTTCAACATTTTTCAAATTTTTGATCTACTTTGGCCAACAAAAATATGCATTCATAATTTTTGCATCAATCATTTTTGCATAACACATTTGCATTGTATATATTTCTTCTTTATGTTTCATCAAAAGTATATAAAAAGAAATAAAATAAAATAAAAAAACATGGTTTTAACAAGTTTAGACTTCTTTGACATATTAGGCCCGCCATGGATATTTTGACTCAACCCGAGTTTGCTTATCTTAGCATTCTCTAGCTAGTATCCTTAACCATGTAGTCCTTCATTGGTCTATTAGGCTAAGCATCCACCAATCTCATTATTTGAGATTTTAAATTTGTGGACAATGGGAAATGATAGAGTTGAAGCAAGTGTAAAAGGGCTAGATAGACTTCATGGCAATTACTTGTGGCAAAACCATTCTCTTCTTTACCTCTATTTTCTTCGCATGTATATAATTGTTAATAAATAATCAAGTACGGTTTTAATTGGTTTGTAATCTCTTATGCATTTTTGGCTAATCATTCATGGTTGGTATGAGTACGTCTTAAGATTCTAAGTTAGAACGTTTTATGTGTACTAGACTTATGTCATGCTCCATATTTAGCGGGTGTTTTTCCTTTTCTTCTTTTCAAATTTCTTTGTGAGGAATAAAGAAAAATAAGAGCGGCTTATGAAAAAAATATGAGTGGCTAGAAAAAGAAAAAGAAAAAGAAAAGAAAGAAAAAAAATAATACAAGACTCCCAAGAGGGGCAGTGTGGTGTTAATTATAGTGACTATTGAGTTCCAATATTACCTTGACAGGTTGCGGGGATTCAATAGATTGCTCCAAACCAATATTACCTTGACGGGTTGCGGGGTTGAAGATCCAAAGTCTCAAAAAGATGGCGGATGTAAATTATTGCGTGAGTTTTATTTTCCTTTCCTTAGCGAGTGTGTAGTTACTTATGAAAGCATGACATGAGGATTTTACACATAAGGCGAATGACTTATTACTCTTAAAACGGACTTATATTAATTGTGAGCGGTTTTTCAAGTAATGGATGAGAGGATTACTTAGGATTAAAACCGTGCTTCCTTATTTTTGGATTTTACACTTATTATACTTCCCACTTGAATAATGACAAATTTGCCCACAAGCAATTTGCTCAAATAATAACCGGTTCCACATTTAATTGTCATGAATAAGTTGATGCACTTTTTACTTGTGAATGCAATGATCCCATTTTTAAGCTTGGTATGGGGAAAGTGAAACTTGAGGGTGATAAATGTCCATGGTACCCAAGCCCTAATCTAAGTCATTGAATTCTTTATGAGTTATTTCCATCAAAACCATTTCAAGAAAAAAAATCAAAAAGATATAGATAGAATTGTATTTTGTTCATTGCATTATTAAAAGTCAAAATCATGCATCATTTAGTTTAGAGTAGTGTAGATGCATCTCATATGGCCAAGGTGGATTAATTATGAGGGAAATGTAAATTTGAGCTTTAATATATAATATTGCATGAGGACATGACAATGTTCAAGTGTAGGGGATTTGATATGAGCTTAAACTCATATCCTTTTATCAACAAATAACCCTAAAACATGAAGCAAAATACCAATTTATCTTGCAAAAACAGTGTTATGTGGTATGTTTGTGTTTGTGTACACTTGTGTAGGTAAAAGGATACATTTTCAAGCAAACAAAGAAAAATCAAGCTCAAATGGATGAAAAAGACAAAGAAGGATCAAAAGTATCAAGACTTTGAAGTACAAGGACCTATCTTGACAAATTGCCAAAGTTGAGGGACTAAAGTGCAAATATTGTAAAAAGTCAAGATCAAAGTCAAAATTGGTCAACTATCAAGTCAACAAAGTCAAAGGGTAATTTCTGCTCAAAGATGAAGTTTGGAGGACTTAAAATGCCAAAGGAATGAAGCTGCTAGCTCAAAAATGTAATCTGTCAAAGTATAGGGACTAATTCTGCCAAGTTTGGAAGATTATTACTAGCTCAATCCATGTGACTAAGTGTTGGCCAATGAGAAGAGAGCAAATTAAGCACACGGATCACCAGCTCATGCATTAATTTCCCACTCACAGCCGCCACTCATTTAATAACGAATCATAACAGTGTGATCCGTGTGATCATTTTTCAGCCATTCACATGACGACACGTGGCATCTTCAAGAAGGCAAAAATTTCCCAGGATCGTTTTTGAGCTAGAGACGATTTCATGAAGAAGTATAAACATCAAAGTTACTCATTTTTGAGAGACGAATTCAATGGTTATCATCAATTAACATGTCATCCACTCAATCAAGAAAGCCCAAATTATTGTTCATACCTGGAAATCACTTAAACAGAATTAGTCCACGTGGAGAGCTGGGATTGGTCCCAACACGTCACCAACCCCAACAATCATCTTTCTCAACTCTATAAATAGATTGTTAGGACCTCATTTGTAACAGTTAGCAAAAATTGTAAAAAACACACAATTTCCTTTCCTTTCATTCCTTTTCCCTTTTTAGCTAAACTACTCAAGAGTTTGACACACTCTTGAGTTAGTTAGTTAGTTAGCATACTTTTAACAGCTTTGTAACCAACTTCCATTAATCAAAATTAAAATTCTCATTTCCCGCCAATTCTGTTCTTCATTATACTGTTCATTTCCTGCTGCTATTGGATACTTGTGTTGCTGCATTGTGTTTGTTATGATCATTCCTTGATCATAACTGATTTTGAAGAAGAATTGTAGCTGTGTGTTCAATTCAGTCCAAGTTTTAGTAGATTTGATGATTTCAAGCCATTTTAGCCATGATGATGATTTGTAGCTATTAGTTGATTGTTGATTAGTGTTTGTCTAGTGCTAAGGTGGTGGTTAGCACTAGAATAGAGAGCACAGCGCTCCTCTACTGCTCAGTGGTATCAACATAAGGTGCAAACGCCTCTTGTTTTTAATTCCTCTCAATTGTCAAATGCATGCTACTTTCCCTAGTTAAAATCTTGTTGACTGTATGATCAAAGGTGTTAGGTTTGATTGCTAATTGATTGTAGATTAGATTGTAGCTTAAACTTGCTTTGTTGATTCTGGATTGTGCTTAGTTTTAGCTTATTGCAGTTTTTTTCAGCCTTAGTTTCTTCATTGAGTTCTAGTTGCTCTAATTGCTTGCTTAAACTTTTAAAACGTTCCTTTTTGAGTCTCAAATTTAGTATCTAAGAGGTTTCTTCCAGTCTTAACTAGCTCATTAAAAGTCTTTGAAAAATCTTTCAAGAATTCAGTAAAGGAGTGTTTGGCAACGGATTTTAGACTTAATCATTGTGTGATTTATGTTGATTCAGTTGTTAGAAGTTGGATTTTAAACTTGATTTAGTGTAGTTGGATCAATTAGAGTACACCTTAGCTGTTATTGTTCACTCATAGGTCATTTAGCTCAAGTTGACCTTGTACTCTCTTTGTGCTTCAGTTTTACAAACTAGTATTTCAAAAACTTGCCAAATTCAAATCATTGTAGCATTTTCATTCCTTAGTCATTTTAACTGAAACTTGTTTTCAAAGCTCAAGTAACATCCAAAGATTTAGTGTTAAGAAGGAAATTCTACAGTTTAAGAAGATAAGCTAGAAAATAGCTTTTTGGTCAAAGTTGAGCAAAGCTCATTTTCTGTAATAAAGTAACCTACTGTTTTCACAGTTCTCCTAATCCACTTCATAAATTGTTTGATTTTCTTTTACAGAAACGTTTTAAAAGTGTTCATAGTTGATTTTTGAAATTTTCAGCTTTTTGCAAAATCTTGGTCAACGCTGGTCAACGATAAGCTCTTTTCAGCTTAATTCATTTTCCTAGCTTATTACTTGATGAAAATTGTTCTAGTTTGATTTCCCGTTCATCATTTGAATAGCTTTATCAGTTTCAACAAGAAAATCAAGTTGTGATTGTCTAGATTTTGCTGTAGCTTATTTTGGGCTTATTGATAAGTTCTCATTTGCTTATTTTACGACTTTAGCCAAAATCCTTGTTCACACGTAGCTTAATTTGGATTTAAAGTGTTTTTCAACTTGTTTCATTGAATTTGGTTCAGTAATAAGCTCAAACGAGCTTATTTGTTTTCTAAACCCGTTTTTGGCTTAATAAGTTTTTAAAATTGCACTTAGGTCCTCCTTGTTTTAACAGTGTGTAAATTTGGCTAATCTTCCTTATTTTTAGGAATTTGCAAATTGTAGTCCTTTCAGTTTTGGATTTGGTTATATTCAGTTTACAAGTTTGTTAAGTTGTTACATATTAGTTAGTTTGTTATAGAATTTACATATTTGATCCTTGTAGTTTACTGATTTACACTTTTAGTCCCTAGACTTGTTAGAATTTACATTTCAAGCATTTATCTTTCCTAGAATTTACATTTTCAGTCCTTTAAGTTTCATATTTTACATTTTGAATATTACTTGAATAAAAACTTGGTATTTGCAAAATGTTTTACATATAAGTAGGTAATATTTTTCGTTTTGCAAGGCTTTGTCGAATTAGCAAATAGAATATCCAAACAAGATTAACAACCAAAAACAGTTAAAAACCCGATATTGGTTGGACTTTCAATTAGCAAGAACTGAGAAAAAACGAACTGCATTATACTCAATATCATGAGCCTTGGCTGGAACCTGTCCGATCAATCTGTTGGTTTTGAAATCCTTGAGGATGTAAGGATTCTGAAGACTTGATCAAACTATTGGCAATAAACCAGATAGCATTATGCTTCTTCTAAGTTTGCGTTAATCTGGTAACCAAAATCCATGGTGATCTTGTCCCATTTCTATTCACAATTTCATATGATGGAAAAACATTCTAGTCTCTTGGTGTTCTATCTTAACTTGTTGTTATGTTAGGTACCTAGATATGAACGTAACTGTATCTTGCTTCGTAGAAACTTGATACCTAGAAGTCTGCGAAACTCTGAGTCTCCAAAATTAGCCTTTTCTTAGCGTATGATTTTCTTGAACACCTAACGTAGTGTAGGTTCTCACCTTTATGCATAAGTTGAGTCACGGTAAGATTAACCGTGAGAATCCATGTGATTCAGCGTGTCACTGTAATCAACCAGAATTTATATTGGAAAAATTCGGGGTGAAATTTCTCTTGTCATAGAATTTGCAACATGGTGCAGATATGATCTTCCTGTTCTTCTCTAGACTTAGAGGAAATCAGGTTAGGTTGTCATAGATGAAAAAACTAATGAATTTGTTTATGAGTTCAATTTATTAAGCCTATAATGTTGCTGGAGAATTTATGAGACTAAAACAAAATCATGAGTCTAACATGACCGAGTCGTGTATGAATAGCAGTCATGGACATGTCCTGCTCTTTCACTCGTCACTGTTTGCAGCATGATCATGAATCCGATCTTGGAAAGTGCTTAACACCCTAATTGAATTCGATCTTGCCAATGCGTAGAGGAGAGTAACGGTTATCAATGGTGATTTGTTTAAAATCGACGGTAGTCGACACATAATCTCATGTTACCGTCCTTCTCCCTGAGGTTCTTCTGGAGTATATGGAAGGATTTTGTAATAAACCGCTGGTTATGCGTAATAGGACTTAATTAGTCGTGTCTTAACTGACAGCTAGAATATTTTAGCAGTAATAGCTAACACACACGTGCTTGTAAAGCATAAATAAATTGTACATATTTTCCTGATGGAAAATCATGCTGAATATATTCAGGAGCCTGAACATTACTGAGTCATAGCATGGTGTGTTGTTCGTAGTCCATAATTAGAATATAATTCAACTCGCATCTGTCAGAGGTAATGCGTTAGCAGCTTGGATCTTATCATTAGGTTGAAGGAAAACCTTCCTATACTTAGGGAAATACGAATGACGTCCTTCATGGTCATGAATATATGAACATGGTGAAAGAAATGGAAGTGTCATCGAACAAATGTGACTGACCTTACTGATACTCCAGTGATGGTACTGAAATTCTTGTGGCCTGATTAATACATGGCACAACAAAACGGATATACCCTTTGGAGGGTACCCTGAATTTCTTAGAGATGTTCCATAATTGGACGTGAGTCATGTGTCTTGGATAGTGTCTTGGGAAATATAAGCATGACATGTGTCTCGACTGGTGTCTTGACGTGTGTCTTTAGGAAGTATACGTGAGACATGTGTCTTGACTGATTTCTTGACATGTGTCTCAAGATATGAAACAAATAGAACTACACATATTTGGTTATTATGCCAAAATTAGCGGATCGGTTGGAATACTGATCCTTTGTATTTTTGATCACGTCCGCGGCTGGAGCTTCGGTTGCGATTGTTAGGATAGTTGCTGTCATAGTAGTGGTTACTATCGTCTTGTCTGTCAGTTCCATGACGGTCATTCTCATGACTGTGATTCATGTAACTATTTAATTGAGTGGCCGGCTAGTACCGGTTCGCACTCATATGACTGAAACGACAACTGAATGACGTGTGACATGTAACTAAGAATTTGGGACAATGATTGATGGAACTCGTCTGGTGGTGAAGCATCTTCTCGTCCAATTTCTTTGCTCTGACACCTTTGTCTTCGTCTTGTAGGATCTCCAGGTTATGAACAGCATCCGCATCTCGTAGCGCCTCCAAACATCAGCAGCATCAACCTTTAGTAACATCTCCAAGCTATGAGCGACATCGACAATTTGTGGAGTATCAGCAAGTGGAAATACGCACATGGGATAAGGTACATGGAGTACACATGGAATGCACATGAAATGATCAGTATGTGGTCGATCATCTGACATGATTTTAAAGGAAAATAACTGGTTAAACAGTTAGAAAGACCATCATGATAACCTGGCAATGCCAGTATATACCTCATTCTGATTGCACAGAGAAACGCTAACGTGTGGTTAAACGAATTTCAACGATGATTTTCCTGAAAGCATGATTAATGAAAACCAACCATGACTATCATGAAAGCAGAATTTACATGAGTTCCAACAGTGTCTTGCATGAAAGCAAAACAACTAAGGAGACGTAAGACATAGCCACGTGAAGACGAAGTCATCATGAAGAAACATGGAACAACCCAACATGAAGGAGTGTATAATATAATCAGCATGAAACTGAAGTTAACCATGACAGTATGAAAACATACTTGACATAAGAACATAGTAACTTATGAGGGGACATGAATAAAAAAATTATGCCAATAAATCATGAGAAAAAATTTTATGCATGAAAACAGTGCATGAATACATGATGCAGTTTACAAAAACCTTTATATGCGCGAGGGGACACCTATGGGTCGGTCCCAAAACAAAAGACATGGCGAGGGGACGCCTATGGGTCGGTCCGAAAGTTAAAAGTTTCAGTAAAAGCACATGCGACTAAATAGGGCCAGTCCTGTACCAACCATTACTTAGTCATAATTCCTGCAATAATGATACATGAAACATAAATAAATGAAACTCATCTGTCAAAACTTATCAGAAAAAAACTTATGTGACTAATTATGAACTACTGGGGTTCAGTTCACATTAATCACAGTTCACGAGGAACATCATGCATGAAACAATGACACATAACTAAATATAAATGACGGTTGTCCATCCATATTAGTGAAACAATATCGATGAAAACATCAAGGTTAAAACATTAAGGTGCTGAAAACATCATGGCTGAAAAAACAATGTGCTGAAAATATCAATACGTGGAATAAAAAACATTGGTTTAGGAAGCTCCTGATGACTACCCACTAGTGACAGGTCAAGTTTTAGAGCCTACGGGTCGAAGCCTTGGCTCTGATACCATAATTGTAACACCCCACTTTGATAAGTGGACCGTTACGCGTAATTATGGCGTGGCATCAAAGCATGCAAGGTAATATGTAGTAAAACATACATGACCATAGGGAAAACCAGAATCAAACATCGGTTCCCAAACATAAGCACAAAACATAAATAAAATGAACTGAACAAAGACTACACCAGCATAAATATATGAAGGCAAAAGGAAAAGAAGTCTATGGCAGCTTCCATCCTATGCACGCCCTCCAAATGCTCGAGTCTATCCTTGGGTACCTGCCGTTTTGGGACATGGAAAGGAAAGTAACGGCTGAGCACAACGCTCAGTGTACGGATATAGACATAGTATGAATGACAAAAACATAATAAAGACTTAATAGCAGCAGAAATGTATAAGTCCTGGAAAAACCTGGAACATGTTCATAAAACTGGTTTTATAGTTTGAAAGGCCTTATGTTTATCTTATGAAAACTGTTTAACATGTTAACCATTAGCCAATATGGGTCATGAAATATCAACTTGCATGAATACTTGGAGGGGTGACCTCGTCATGCAAATTAGAGGGGTTGCCTCTAATTTAATATACTGGTTTGGGTAGGAGGGATCAACTCCTTGTGAAGGATGCAAGGCACACACCACATTCACACTGAATAATCTGCTGAAAACATGTAAACTAGGATGCACCCATACGCCCCACCTGATAATAATAATATGGCCAAAAGCTGAAAGGGACGTCACGAGCTATCACTCCACCGTGGTGAAGTCATAACACTGGTGCCTCTAGTGTTATGGTTATGGTACCTCCATAACTAGGTGAACTGGTCATGCATGCATATGGCTTTAGGTATTCTAATTAGACATAAGCAATTCAGAAACATATGAAACATATACTGGGAAAACAGTTGGCTGCATACGGGGAAATCCTAATAAGGAAAGAGTGTCCATACTGAAAGGACGGAGAATCCGTACCTTGAGTCCAGTGAACGAAGAAGACGAATGGAAGAGAGTCTTACTTTGGTATCACTAATGCTACATAAATACATACGTGTATAAATATCTGATTACTGAGTACGTAACTGGTTTTATATCATGACTTAACTTGTTTTATATATTCATGTCATGATTTACTGATTAAGGCTTTATACTATGTTTATCATATATTTTGTCTATTCTGATTAAGTATTTCATGTATTTCTTGTATTATTATACTTGTTGTGTAATAATAAGTAACTTTCTAAAAATAGCAGGTTTCCTTAAAATAGAAAGTTTCCAAAAATATAAAGTTTCCAAAAATAGATTTACTGCTTATAATAGATAAGATTCTAAAAATAGAAAATTTTCCATAATTAGATTAGCTGCTTGAAATAAATGAGTTTCTAAAAATAGAAAGTTTCCAAAAATAGAAATAAGCTGGATTTATAAGCTAATAATATAAGCTTAGTTTTACTGATTAATTATACTAAGTCATGTGATTAATAGTATAGTTTATTAATTATAACATGTAAATTACATAAACTATAGGTTATAAGATTTAATTAAATATAAACATGATTTAATTAAATTAAGTGTATAATATACTTATGTTAAAACATGTATTAATATTAATATTAATATAAACTAAGTCATGATAATTAATTAATTACAAGTCATGTTTAATAATTAATTAATTACTATAGTCTAAATTAAATAATAAAATACTTAGGTTAAAATCATGTATTATTAATTAATTATAATAAACCTAAGTCCATGTTTTAATTAAATTAATTATCTAGCATGTTAATTTAATTTAATTAATCTTGTAATAATAAGTCATGATTTATTAATTTAGTTACCTTGTAATTAATATACATATAAAGCTAAGTAAACTTGTAAAAAATAATCACCCGAAACCGTGTATTATTTTATGAAAACATGTCGTAAACCGAACCGGCGAAAACCGTGTTGTTTTTACATATAAGCCGAACCAAACAGCCCCTTATTGTCTTTTAAAACTGACATCCAAACACCCACTTAACTGTTTATAAACCCAAAAACAAAAACCCCTTAACTGCCAGTTCCCCCTGGCAGTTCTGTGTTCCCCCTGCTTGTTATAATTTCCCACCGAGACCTGGGTGGTCTCGGTTCCCACTGCCTGAACAACCATACAACTGGCCGCAGCCAGTGGTTTCCCGTGCTTGCTCGCTGGACGCCACCGTTAGCACAAGACCAAGCCAACACCCTTTTTAGGGTTGCGGCTGGTGAGCTTATCTTACAACCGAGACCATGGGAGGGTCTCGGTTTGTGTGCTACTTCGCATAAAACAAACCCCAACCTATAATCTCGTTAGGTTTACGTTTATATACATGTTTTTAAACCCGTTTTAATGGATTCGTGACTAATTAAACGTATATAACGAATGATTAAAAAGGATCTAGAACTACTTACGTTTTTAGGGTTTAGGAGCATAAACACGACACCATCTTTGACCTTCTGGATTTAAAACCACGTCTGATCTTGTTCCTTGATTATGAAAACCCACGGCAGAAGAGGCAGAAGAAGGAGTAAAGTGGCGGCTGGTTTTTCCATGTTTTAGGGTTTTAGAATATTTGTGTTTTGTCCAAAAATAAGATTACTCCCCTTCTTTTTTTCTTTTTGAGCCGATCAAACCCAAATGGGCTTAAGGACCATGTTTGTCTTGTCTTCCTTTCTTTTCTAAAAAGCCCAACAACTATCTCCCTATTCGTTTGTATTAAACGTTTAATAAAACGCACGCGTGTTCGTGTATTTAAAATGTCGTGAATTTCATATTTATTCTCATGCGTGTTAAACGTAACATTAAGTACGTAATTACTTGCCGTGTTAATTTAAATATACTTAATAATAATAATCATGTTAAATGTTCGTTTTTACGTATTATGTAGTTATTAATTATTCATGTTATTATAATTACTTGTACGTAATGACATTCGTCGTATTAATAATTACGTAAGTACCTAGTTATCTGTTCGTGATTTCATGTTCATGATTTTATGTTCGTGATTATAATTATTATTGTTAATAATTATCGTGTACTTACACGTATTTAATACTTATCGTGTAATAACACGTACGTAATTCTTGTAATTAATATTCGTGAGACGTGTTCATGTTATAAACGTAAAGTTTCAATCTTGTACGTATGATTATTAGTGTATTGTTCATGGTAAAAGCATGTGGGTTTTACAGTGCAGTTTCACAACTATCAACAGCAGTATAAACATCTTCAGGAAGTCCCATGAGAATGACTTGAATTGCTTGATCATCAGGGTCGAGTTGTTTGGATTCAGCTTCAGTTAATTCTTCATCCGTTTGCTCATGACTAGATTCAGCCACTGGGTTAGCATTTATAGGGTCACCAGGCACAAGAATTGTTCTTCTAACATACAGCCCTTTTCGAATCGAGTTGACAGTCAACTTTCCCAAAGGTTTACATTTTGCATAACGAAGGAGACGACTAGCCCATGTAGTGTAGTTCTCCTTGGTAAGCATGGGTGGACGATTCTCAGTACCCGCAGCATAAATATCTTGTTGAGACGTCATCGTAAAAGTCGTGTGAAAAACAGGATCTCAATTCGTAGAAAGCGTGTGTTGGAGTGTCAACAAAATCAAACTTTGCCAAAATTTTCTAGGCCAACAAAAATACCTCAGTCCGATATAAAATAAACCGAAAAAAAATTGAATTACCAAATTTTGAATTCAAGTTAGAAATAGCCAACAACTAGTACGGAAAAATTTTGAAAAAGGAAAAATTTGGACAAAAATAAAACCGAAAAATGGCCTAAAATTTTGAATTTTGGTCCGAAAATTTGAATTTTTTATCAAAAAAAATTTCGCATGGCCAAAATTTCAAATCGAAGCTTAAATGGCCTAAAAATGGTTTAGGAAAAAAATTTACTTGGGTTTTCCCACCAAAAAATAATCGAAAAAATCTTTTTTTTTTAATCTTCGTGTAAACTATGTTCCGGGACAAGTCTAGATAGTGGCTAAGTCTTAAAAATACTCGAACAAAATATCCATCCGAATGTCCATCAGAATATATCTATCGGAATGTGTCATCGGAACGTTCTATCGGAATGCTTGTCGGAATACCCTGTCGGAATGTCTGTCGGAATACCTGTCAGAATACCTGTCGGAATACTCTGTCGGAATGTCTGTCGAAATACCTGTAGTAATACTCTGTCGGAATAACCGTCGGAATAACTGAGTTCAACACCTATCAGAATCCGTATCGGAATATGTATCGAAATAATAAACCCTTTTCCGATAGATTATGTCAGAATGTATAAACCCTTTTCCGATGGATTCTGTCAGAATATGTAAACCCTTTTCTGATGGATTATGTCGGTATACAAGTACTATCCGAGACTATAGGTAAAAAATGAGATTTTTTGACAAGAAATCCGTGATTTTAAGCAACCCAAAGCACCCAAATCTCTACCACGACTATGTAGAAGATATATGGATCACTTGGAATAACAAAGACATGAAAAAATTTGATCTAAAGCTCACGAATTTCAAGAAACCAAGGACAACACCAAAGAGCTAACCACGAATCCCTTGGCGAATGATACCACTTGTAGGACTTATGCACACGACTTAACCAAATACAAATACCATCATGGATTAAACCAAAAAGAAAGATTAGATTAAGAAGAATAAAAGAGAAGAACTAAAAGGGTTGTGAATTCATAGTGAGAGAAAGACATAAGTTTCTCTCTCTACAAACTATGAAATGCAAAACACACACACACAAATGAGGTGTTTAGTGCCTTCTATACTACAAGTGTAAGTGTAGAAGGCCTTCCTCGTTTGTGTGTTCGGGACTAATTCCCGTTACATACCAAACATTATACTAGAACTCTCAACACCATTATGTAGCATTTTCCACGAGCTTCGCAACGGTATATTATATGACCATCACTTTAAATACGGCTAACAAAGTCCCTGAATTTTCATCTTTTATCATTTGTATTCTAAACACTTTTATCCAAAATTCACTTCATATCCTTGATCTTCAAGTCTTTTACAAAATAAGTCCTTGATGCCTTGTTTTGACCTTTTCTTCATCTTTTGTCATAATTCCCAAGAAAACGCGTGTATGATTCATAATGTATCTTTTATACCTGAAAACACATAAACACAAAATACCCGCGTAATTCCGATATTATAAGATATAAACTGATATTATTTGTTGTGTTTTAAGTGTTTTTGGGTTATAACTGATGAGTGTTTTCATACTTATCACGAACAAAGGACACCGAGAGTCAAAAGGGGAGGCTAGGGTTTTTAAATTTTCTAAAATTCTTGTATTATGTACCCTGTGTTTTTAGTTTTCCCCTTTTGTCAAAATTCAAAGTGGGCTTGCCCCCTTCTCTTTGGTTTCCGCGGACACAAGGGCCCACAAGGCCAAACCCGTGTCTTTTGTTATTTAAAGTATTTCTCGTGTGTACTCCTGTTAATTATTCACGTTAGTTCGTATTATTTATACTTCGTATACATACTGCGTTCTAACAGTCGTGTTATAATTATTATACGTAATAGTTATCGTGTTTATAAATGTTCGTAATCATATGTTCGTGAGTATCATTATTATTTTTAATAATTATCGTGTATTATTACGTACTTAATAATTATCGTGCATTAACACGTACGTAGTTCCTGAATTTAATGTTCGTGACACGTGTACATAACATAAATGGAAAGTTTTAATTGGTTCGTATGTTTACGTAGTCACTGTTCATGGTATTTATATGCGGGTTTTACAACTCTTCCCCCCTAAAAAGAATAATTCGTCCCCGAATTATAGATAACGAAAACTGAAAGAGGAACATACCGGAATCAAAACTTGAAATGAGGGTAAGAATTTCGGACAGACTCCTCCGTCTCCCAAGTGGCTTCCCGCTCGGAATCGTCCCTCCAAAGGATTTTAACGAACGAAATCGTCTTCTTCCTCATGACTCGTTCCTGACGATCAAGAACTCGTTCGGGTTCCTCAATGAAGGTAAGATCTTCACGAATCTGTTCAAATGGATATTGAACAATGTGAATGGGGATGATAATTGTATCCTCTGAGTAAGGACACATGAAAGACATCATGAACATGAGAAAGTTACGGAGGTAACGTTAAACGATACGATACTTTACCGACTCGCTCGATGATATCAAATGGTCTGATGAATCAAGGACTGAGTTTTCCCTTGATTCCAAAACGTCTAACTCCACGGCCGGGGTTACCTTAAGAAAAACATGATCTCCTACGTTGAAATGCAAATCCCTACGATGCTTGTCGGCATAACTCTTTTGACATGCACGAGCTTCTTGCAGTTTCGCCTTAGCTACAGCGACTCTCTCGTTGGTCATCTCTATCATCTCTGGACCTTCAAGTGTTCGCTCACCAACCTGATCCCAGCAGATTGGGGCGCGACACTTCCTGCCATACAACATCTCAAACGGTGCACACTTGATGCTGGCGTGCCAACTGTTGTTGTATGAAACTTATACTAAGCAGATGTAGTCGTCCCAACTTCCTGTCCATTCCAAAGCACACGCTTGAAGCATGTCCTATGGTGTCTGAATGGTACGCTCTGACTGCCCATCTGTTTGAGGATGAAAAGTTGTGCTAAGCTTAAGTCTGGTGCCCCAAGATTTCTACAGACTTCTCCAAAATCGCGAAGTAAACCGAGGATCTCTGTCCGAGACGATACTGGATGGAGCACCATGAAGTCTCATGATCTCCTTCTGATATAAGTCAGCGAGATTGCTAACCGCATCATCCTTGCGGTTCGGTAAGAAATGAGCTGACTTGGTAAGTCGGTCAACGATAACCCAAATGGCATCATTCTTCCTCTTGGTATGCGGAAGTCCGGTGACAAAATCCATGGAGATCTTATCCCACTTCCACTCTGTAATGTCTAATGGTTGTAGTAGACCACTAGATTGTTGATGCTCGATCTTAACCTACTGGCAGGTAAGACATTTGGAGACATAGGTAGCAACATCCTGTTTCATACCACTCCACCATAATACTGTTTGATGTCGTGGTACATCTTGGTGGAACCAGGATGAATAGAGAATGGGGAGCTATGAGCTTCAGCCAATAACGCTTCCCTGAGTGTAAGATCATCAGGAACACAAAGTCTAGTGCCCTGCCATAAGATATCGTCGTCATCTAACCGAAACTCCGTTTGCTGCTCTAAGTTCTAAATAATCGCCCAGATTTTACCATCATCCTTCTGAGCTTCCTTGATCCTAGAAAGTAAGTCAGAATCTACTCTAAGATTATCCCAGTAGCCATGTTGTCCACGTACCATGATCTCAATATCCAGTCGCTCAAAGTCTCGTATAATCTCTTCCTCTATCTTAATGTCGTTGATCATACCCGACTTTATAATAAGAGCATCTGCCACTACATTTGCCTTGCCGGGATGATAATGCAGATTAATGTCATAATCCTTCAACAGCTCTAACCACCTTCTCTGCCTCATGTTTAGTTCATGCTGATTGAAGATGTATTTCAGTCTCTTGTGATCTGTGAAGATATCACATGATTCGCGATATAAGTAGTGCCACCATATCTTTAGTGCAAACACGACTGCTGCAAGTTCCAAGTCATGCGTAGGATAGTTCTCCTCATAAGGCTTAAGCTGTCGTGATGCATAAGCAATCACTTTCCCATGTTACATGAGAACACAACCATGGCCCTTCCCTGAAGCATCCCTATAGATCTGAAATCCACCTGTACCAGATGGGAGAGTAAGAATAGGTGCAGATACCAGCCTCTGCTTTAGGTCTTCAAAACTCTTCTCTCTTTCTTCAGTCCAGACGAATTTCTCCCTTTTCTGCATCAGTTTGGTCAATGGCATTGCTAATCGGGAAAAGTTCTCTACGAACCTACGGTAGTAACCAGCTAAGCCTAGAAAGCTACGAACTTCAGTTAATGATGTCGGTCTTGGCCACTTGGTAATAGCCTCAACCTTCGCAGGATCCATGGTTATTCCCTCTACGGATACAATGTGGCCTAGAAACGCCACTTTACTCAACTAAAATTCGCATTTGGAGAACTTGGCATATAGCTCCTTCTGGCGAAGTATTTATAATACTGAACGAAGATGGTCTTCGTGTTCTTCCTTTGATTTAGAGAAAATCAGAATATCGTCAATGAAGACAATGACGAAATTGTCCAGAAACTCATGGAAGATACGGTTCATCAGGTCCATGAAAACTGTTGGAGCATTGATAAGGCCAGATGGCATGACTATAAATTTGAAGTGTCCATAACGTGTAGGGAAACAGTCTTGGCGATATCCTGCTCTTTCACCCGTAGATGATGATAGCAATGTAAGTTTATGGACTTAAATTTAATAGTCGTGTGATAGGATCGAACTCGAGATTACGGGATTGCACACAATACGTAAAGAGTTAATTTAATTAATAAATATATTTATTGTATTTATTAATTTATTTAATAAATATATATATGTATTTATTAATTTAACCAAGCAAGTAACTATATGACTTTAACGATCGTTAAATAATTAATAGTTAAGTTATAACGAGCGTTAAATAAATATATAATATGTGTAAACAAAAGGAAAGAAGTTTGGAATATTCCGGAACACCCCTTAGGGGTGTTTGGTCGGTCGGTTATGGGCTCCAATGGGGGGGGGCGGGAATTGTTGCCTTTTATTTATCTTGGGCTATAAGGATTTAGGCCTATAAATACACCTCCTAACTTCTCATAATTCAAACATCAAAAATCTTTCCCCTCTTCTTTCTTTTGGTTGATCGCCACCCCACCACGGAAGGGTTTCAGTTGGTTTTTCTTGGTTGATCGATTGTATACATAATCTAGTCCTAGCCCCTCTCTAGGGTTGTTGGGTAGATTAGTTACAAGCGTTGTAGCTCGGTTTTCACGTGCTAGAATCACGGTTAGCTCGTTGTATTACGTGTGTACTAGAACGTAATATATTCTTACTTTAGACTATATCTTGGTATATACGGTATAACCTGAATTGGTGATTCGTTCTTCGTCTTGTGGAATTGCTTTAGCGTAAAGGTATGTAACCCTAATTCGATTAATTATAATTGTGTTATTAATTATGATCTCGCTTACGCTATATGTGCGTTGATCTCGTTTAGGATTTTATATAATTGTTATGATACTTATAAACCTTCAGTGGCATCGAGAGCCGTTTTAACATGTTATGATTATCGAAAATCTAAAGTTTTTAACTATAATTGTTTTGAGTTAAAACTACATGTTTTTTAGGTTTTCATAAAATTAGGGTTTTGTTTTTTAAAAATTAGGGTTTTTACTCTATTTTTTTAATAAAAAAAGGAATTGTTTTGAAACCTTAAGTTACATGTGGGATAATTTTAGATTAAATTGCATGATTAATTGTTATGTCATGTATGGTTACGATCCGTAGAGATTTATTTGTTAAGATTTATGGGGATTCCATGATTACGTGCATGTTTTCATGGAGCGTAAAATTCTATGGTTTTATGATTTTATGTGCTACGTGATTATTCGATTCAATAAATCTAGAATTAGAGAAGACTTTTATATAGAGATATAAAGACCTATATTTGATGATTATTGAATAAATCATATGCATGTGGTTATTTGATTTATTTGTTGCACATATAAATTGTTATTATGTGTTTATGATTTAGTTTTCTTTACTTGTTTATATAAAATGGTTGAATTGTTGTAAACAAGGGGTTTTTTTTAAAAGAAATAATATGGACTAAATCATATTAAGAATAATGATTTGTTAGAAATTTTAAATTACATAAGATTACGTTGATTCGTGAATTGCAATAATAATCTAACGGCCTACTCAATTTAGACAAACTATAAAGTGGGTTTAACGCACCGCTGGTCATGTACCCGGTTAAGGAAGGAGGTGTTATGTCATTAGTCGCTGACCAAATTCCCGTCTCGCTTGTACGTCAAATTGAAATTACCTACGATTATTAATTGAATTGTACCTTAAGGGTGATTTACTACAAATTCACATCCGAACCACAATGAATAAGGGTATTGCTTTGTGCGTAGCCGAGTTCTAACAAAGTACGAAGTGATGAGTTGTGGGTAAATTCTTTAATTGGTTTAGCCAATAATTTATGAAGAAATTTAATCTCATGAAAAAGTTTACTAAATGTTTTATTAAACTTATGCTATGGAGATTGTATGCATGCTTCTCCATACATTTATTTTGACATCAAAATTTATATCCTTAAAATTTAAGTCGAATGCTCCTAACTGAAGAACACTTGAAATTACTTCGTCATCAAATGAGATTTTTGGATGATGTTGTGATGGAGAGAAAACCGTTTGTAGAATGAGAATTCGTATGATGGTTTTACGTTATTCATATTAGACGACTTAATTAAGTTACTCAATGAGATCTGTAAACTTAATGCATTCAAAAGGGATGAAACATGTTTACAATGTAAAACGTTTTGGCAATGTAAATCCCTTAAATATCTAGAAATTGAAAATTGTTTGTGAATTGAATTGTTCGACAAGTCGCTATGTTGAGTACATTCATTACTAGCAGATCAACTGATGTAATGGATCTATGTCAATGTAGTTCTAGAACTCAAGGAAAATAATATGGTTTTTATACCGGGGTAATTTTATTCTTGAAAGTATTTTGTTATCGAAAATACTTATATTTGAACTTATTTCTGTAGAAATGGCTCAACCCACCAATAACACGACAAGTTCTGCATTCAAAGCTTTCTTTGAACGACCTGAACTTACTGGCCCAAACTTCAATGACTGGTATCGCTCGCGCTAAGAATTGTCTTGAGAGCAGCGGGTATTATCGATATCTTGACTACTCCCTATCCGGAGGATCTTGCTGAAGGAGCATCTGATGCGCAAAGGCTTGAACACGCTGCTAATATTAAGAAGCACTCTGAGGTGGCTTGCTTAATGTTAGGAAAAATGGATCCTGCACTTCAACAAAAGTATGATCTATTTTCTCCAAAGCGAATGCTTGATGAGCTCAAGGCTATGTTCGAGAAGCCGCAAGCTGTGGAGATCTACGACTTAGTAGATGCTTTGCATAGATGAAAGCAAGCTCCAGGAAAGTCTGTAAGTGCCCATTATTTGGAGATGAGGGGTTAAATAGAACAGCTCATTGCACTAGGACAACCCTATGATCATAATATGGCTATCAACTTGATCAATAGGTCCCTTAAGAAGGAATTCAATGATTTCGTTAGAAACTATAATATGCATTGCACGGGGAAGACAGTTAATTATTTTCATGCAATACTCATTGATTATGAAAAGGGTTGAAAGACAAGGCATCTACCGCCTTCTGTACTAACCATACAAAAGGGTAGAGTGAGTAAGCCAAACCGCAAGCGAATAAGAAGAAAGGCAAAGGCAAGGGTAATAAGGGCAAACAAGTTGCGACTTATTCAAAACCCAAGCAGAACTTTGTTTAGAGGAGTCAATCTCAAAAGGATGATGAGACTTGTCACTATTGCAAGGAAAGTGGTCACTGGAAGAGGAATTGCCCTCTTTACCTCGAGGAATTGCGAGAAATAAAGAAGAATTCTAAGTAGAGCGCTGCAGCTTCAGGTACTTTATTTATGATTGAATTGTTTAATTTAACATACAAATTAAATTCCTGGGTATATGATACGGGATGCGGTATTAACATTTGTAATACGCTGTAGGGATCTAATCTGGAAAGGAAGCTTTCCTATGGGGAACAATATCTGCAAGTGGGCAATGGCGAACAAGCAGCGGTTGAGCTATAGGAACTTTTGATCTAGTTTTACCTTCGGGTTTAGTACTGAGATTAAATGATTGTCATTATGCACCTACTATTGTTAGGGGTGTTATTACCTTTTCTTGTTTGTTAAATAATGGATTCGTTCACACGATTGATAATAATGGAATTTCTGTTTGGAAAAATGGTATTTTCTATTTTAATGCAATTTCTGTTAATGGTGTGTTTGAATTAGACATGCATGATAATGAATCCAAGAACGATAAATCTGTATTTATCATGAGTAAGAAGAGAAAGTTTGACAAGAACTCTTCTTATCCTTGGCATTATAGACTTACCCATATTTGGAAGACTCGTATACAAAAGCTTCAGCGTGAAGGTCTTTTGGAAAATATCAATGATGAATCATTTGATAAATGTTAGTCTTGTATCTCTGGAAAGATGACCAAGAAACCTTTTAATAGCAATATTGAAAGGGCTACTGATCTACTTGGACTTATACATACTGATGTGTGTGGAACACTTAGACATACGTCAAGGAAAGGTGCTAGCTACTTCTTAACATTTACGGATGATTATAGTCGTTATGGTTATGTTTATTTACTTAAGCATAAACATGGGGTATTTGAAACATTCAAAGTGTTTAAAGCAGAAGTAGAACTGCAATTAGGGAAGAAGATTAAAGCTCTTCGTTCTGATAGAGGTGGTGAATATTTAAGTCAATAGTTTATAGATTATCTAAGTGAGAATAGAATTGTTCAGCATCTCACTTCTCCCTATACTCTACAACAAAATGGTGTATCTGAAAGGAGAAATCGTACAACCGTACCTTTATCCTTTTGGGATTATGCTCTAGAATATGTTGTTCGCATATTAAATATGGTTCCCACAAAGAAGGTTGATAAGACACCATATGAACTATGGCATGGCAAGAAGCCATATTTGTCTTATTTAAAGGTCTGGGGTTGCGAGGCATATGTGAAACGTGACTCGGGTGACAAACTCCAACAACGATCTGTAAAATGTATCTTTGTAGCATACTCTAAGGAAACTATGGGTTACTACTTTTATTATCCACTTGAGAACAAAATAATTTTTGCTAGGTATGGAGATTTCCTTGAATTTGATCTTGTAAATCAAGAATTCAGTGGGAGAAACTATGATCTTGAGGAGAGTCATATAGATACATTACCTTCTGAAAACACTAGCGATGTAATTCCTGTAGAACCAGAAAGTCTGGCGGTTCTACCGGAATTAGTTCCTCCGCGTAGATCCACAAGGATTAAAAACGCAAATAGAAATATGTGTCTTAACATAGAGGATGATGATGAGTTAGGGAATCTTGGTGAACCCGCTAATTATAAATCCGCCATACTTGATCCTCAGAAGGATAAGTGGATGGTTCCTATGGATGAGGAAATCAAATCCATGAAAGTGAATGATGTTTGGATTCTTGTAGAACCACCACCGAATGATAAAGTAGTGAGACATAAGTGGATATACAAGAAGAAAAACGACATGGACGGAAAAGTACAATCCTATAAAGCTCGTTTAGTAGCTAAAGGTTTTACTTAAACTTTTGGCGTAGACTACGAGGAGACATTTTCTGCTGTAGCAGACTTAAGAGCTATTAGGATTCTCATAGCTATAGCAGCATACTATGACTATGAGATATGGCAAATGGATGTTAAAACTGCCTTCTTGAATGGCCGCTTAGATGAAGACATCTATATGCACCAACCAGAAGGGTATGTTGATCCTGAGAATCCAGGACATGTGTGCAAACTTCAATGGGCCATTTATGGTTTGAAGCAAGCATCACATCAATGGAATAAAAGATTTGACGAAGAAATCAAAAATTTTGGATTTGTTCAGAATCGTGATGAGCCATGTGTATATCACAAAGCTAGTGAGAGTGATGTAGTATTCCTAGTACTATATGTTGATGACAAATTAATCATGGGATGTAACATTCCAAGACTTAAAGTTGTTAAGTATTATCTTGGTAGGTATGAAGGATTTAGGAGAAGTTGCATACATTCTGGGAATTAAGATCTATCAGGATAGGAAAAGACGGTTAATTGGTCTATGTCAAGATGCTTATATAGATAAGATTTTGAAGAAGTATAATATGCATAATTACAAGAAAGGTTTTCAACCTATGGAAGTTAAGCATAATCTGAGTCATGAGATGGATGCATCAACTCTTGAAGAGGAGGCATACATGCAGAAGGTGCCTTATGCTTCGGCTGTAGGACCTATAATGTATGTTGTTAGATGCACAAGGCCTGATGTGGCGTTTGCTCAGAACTTGGTCTGTAGATACCAACAGAATCCAGGAAAGCTCCACTAGACTGCTTTTAAACATATTCTAAAGTATTTGAGGAGTACGAAAGATATGTTTTTGGTATATGGTGGAAAACCAGAAACAAAACAAAATGTTACATGTTTCTGTGATGCATCCTGGAAATGTGATAAAGACGATACGAATTCTTAGACGGGTTACGTTTTTGTTATCAATGGAGGAGCAGTTGACTGGAAGAGCAAGAAACAGACAACGATTGCAATGCATGCTACTCAATCTGAGTACATGGCTGCTTCAGAAGCTGCAATGGAAGCTGTTTGGATTAGGAAGTTTTATGAAGATCTTGGAGTGATGCCATCAATTAAAGAACCTATTGATTTGTATTGTGACAATTCTGCCGCAATAATATTTGCCAATGACCCTGGAGTCATGAAAGGCGCCAGACACTTTATGCGTAGACATCACTACGTCCGAGAACAAGTTGAAGCTTGGGAAATCAAATTGATAAAAGTTCACACAGATGATAACGTAGCAGATCCTTTAACTAAGGCTTTGCCTAGACCAAAGGTAGTTAAGCATTCCAAGGCGATTGGGTTGTAACTAGCTAGCGAACTCATGCAATAAATCTGTGATTATTATTTGGATAAAGGATGTTATGACATTATTATATAATGAAATAAAGATTAGGTTTCGTTTATTTCTATTATTTAATAAGTGTATCCTAGTTTACATGTTTTAATCCATGAGTAAAAGTTATGCTAAATGTACGTTGTCGATTAATAATATGGGATTAGTATTAAACTAAGACAAATCAAAATAGCGATAGAGTATACCTGAAAGTATATTGATCGATTTTGGATGATATTCGATGAATGGAATATAGGACTTATCCCAACTATGTGTTATTACTTTATGGATCTTTTTTATTAAGTAAAACATAAATAGTTATCCTCGGACTTGAGATACCATGAAACTTTTATGAATCTAGTGCATATCTGTGTAATAATCTAACGCTAAACGTAACTGGTAGCTATAAGGATTATTTTCAGAAGTGTTGCAAAATTCATAAGTTTTGCTCGTAGTCAATATGGAATTTATTTCCTCCAATTTCATTTTGGAGTTTAATACAGCTGGGCTCCTCGTGGGATTAGTAACATGTTTGTGTGGCCACACCCAAATTTGTTTTGGTAATCTTGTTGAATTTGTGAACGAGAAACATAATGGTTAATGAAAGGAATGACTGAGATCCATATCCTTATTAACGTTGTATTAGAAATAAAAGGATAATAATAACGATGCAGAATCGTTAAAAGGTTTTGTCCGTGAGACCTTACTCGAGTTGTACTAGAGGCATTGCTAGTGTAACTAGACGCTAGTCAATGTAATCACGATATTCGAAATATGTCCAAGTGTGAGCTGTAAGTTTATGGACTTATATTTAATAGTCGTTTGATAGGATCGAACTCGAGATTACGGGATTGCACACAATACGTAAAGAGTTAATTTAATTAACAAATATATTTATTGTATTTATTATTTTATTTAATAAATATATTTATGTATTTATTAATTTAACCGAGCAAGTAACTATATGACTTTAATAATCGTTAAATAATTAATAGTTAAGTTATAACGAGCGTTAAATAAATGTATAGCATGTGTAAACAAAAGGAAAGAAGTTTGGAAGATTCTGGAACACCCCTTAGGGGTGTTTGGTCAGTCGGTTATGGGCTCCAAGGGGGGGGGGGCAATTGGTGCCTTTTATTTATCTTAGGCTATAAGGATTTAGGCCTATAAATACACCTCCTAACTTCTCATAATTCACATCAAAAATCTTTTCCCCTCTTCTTTCTTTTGGTCGATCACCACCCCACCAGGAAGGGTTTCGGTTGGTTTTTCTTGGTTGATCGATTGTATACATAATCTAGTCCAAGCCCCTCTCTAGGGTTGTTGGGTAGATTAATTACAAGCGTTGTAGCTCGGTTTTCACGTGCTAGAATCACGGTTAGCTCGTTGTATAACGTGTGTACAAGAACGTAATATAGTCTTACTTTAGACGATATCTTGGTATATACGGTATAAACCCGAATTGGTGATTCGTTCTTCGTCTTGTGGAATTGCTTTAGCATATAGGTATGTAACCCTAATTCGATTAATTATAATTGTGTTATTAATTATGATCTTGTTAAATCGCTTTCGCTATATGTGCTTTGATCTCGTTTAGGGTTTTATATAATTGTTATGATACTTATAAACCTTCAAGCCAGACCTCAGATCGATCTTGGAGAAATGTTTGGCCCCTTGGAGTTGGTAAAATAGATCATCGATGCGTGGCAAATGATATCGATTTCTGATGGTGATCTTATTAAGCTCACGATAATCAATGAAGAGACGCATACTGTCGTCCTTCTTCTTTACGAATAGAACCGGTGCACCCCATAGAGATGCACTAGGGCGGATGAAACCTCGTTCCAAAAGTTCCTATAGTTGTTCCTTTAACTCCTTAAGCTCGATGGGAGCCATGCGGTAAGGAGCCTTGGAAATTGGCTTAGCTCCTAGGATGAGCTCAATATTAAACTCTACTTCACGAGCAGGTGGTATGCCCGGAAGTTATTCAGGAAACACGTCAGGAAATTCTGACACGATAGGTTGATTCTAGATGGATGGAGATTCAGCCTCCATATCATGAACAGTAGCTAAGTATCCCTCGCAACCATGTGACAGTAATGCACGTGCTTGTAAGGTTGAAATTATTTGTACAGACCTTCTTGGTATAAAACCGTTGTGAATGTACTCTTGTGCGTTTACATCACCAAAAATGACCCGATATGAGTGGCAGTCTATGGTGGCGTAGTGTTTGGATAGCCAGTCCACGCCTAATATCATGTCGAAATCGTACATGTCCAATGGAAGTGAGTCAATTGGACGAATTTTTTCGTCAAACTCAAAGGGAAGACCCTTGTACCCATGTGTGATGCGTAAAGAGTCTCTTAAGGGAGTGGAAATTTTTAAGACATTTTCTAGTGGCATAGGGGATATCCTAACACGCTTGGCATAAACAGTGGATATGACTGAATGAGTAGCACCCGTGTCTAATAATATGCATGCAGCTTGACCATACATATACAAGATTCCAGTGATGGTACTTGTTGACTTTTTGGCCTGGTCACGCGAGGTCGTGTACATACGTCCAGTAGTAGGAGGTGGCTTGGAGTCGGCATGTCCAGAAGTGCCCTCAATCTCACCCTTACGGCAGTCCTTCATGCGATGGCCTGGCTGGCCACACTTGAAGCAAGCATCACTATCACGGGGACACGGCCCTGGGTACCTGTGGTTACACGTAGTGTAGAGAGGGTGAGCGTACCCTCCAACAGGTCCCTAGCTGGCTGGGAGCGTGTTTCAGAAAAGTATACGTGAGACATGATTATTGGGTACAAACGGGACAATGCAGAAAATCGTAAGATGTAATACCAGATGTAGCTGCACGGTTGGGCTGTGAACCTCTGCGGTTATGCTCCCGTCTGTTGCCATTATTCTTGGTAGTAGATGCTGAAGTGTTAGAATTATGAATCATAAAATACATAACATAAGAAATGAGTAAGTTTAGGGACCTGCTGCTGTTTGAGTTGTTGGCGTTGTTATAGTAATTATCATTACCACCACGCCTATCCAAAGCAGAACGGTCCTAGGTCTGACTGTTACCCTTGTGCTGATTCTGCTACTGAGTGGCCGGTTGGGACCGGTCCCCAGTCTTCTTCCTGAAAGATGCAATTGTATAGAGAAAGATAAATATATGGATAGTATTGAATGAAATGAAATGATCACCGCTGATGACGAAATATACCTCTTGTCGGGTCTTTCTGCTTCTCCAAACTCATCCCTCTCTTGCAACATCTCCAACTTGCGAGCTGCGTCTGCCACCTGTGGCAAGTATTAAATGTAGCACATACCAAGTTATTGGCGACAGATGTGCTAAGAGCCCAGCGAAAGTGATACGCCTGCTCCTCTGTAGTCCCAGCTGTTGCGCCAAGGAATCCAGCCAGTCGAAGAAACCTCTGCATGAACTCATTACTGTTTTCCCCAGCTCTCTGCCTAATGCTATGATACTCCCTCTTGAGCTTATCCTGCTCAGCTTTCGGGAAGAACTGCCCCATAACCAACTCCTTAAACTCTGCCCAAGTCAAGCCGGTACCCAGTCGTCGCCTCCATTCGACAGCTTAAGTGCCTTCCACCATGCAAACACGTTCCCTTCAAACTTGTAACAATCTAACCTTGCCTTAAGGACAGGGTCGCATCCCATTGCGTCAAAGATCTTCTCAATGTGAGCTATCCAGCTCTCAGCCTCAGCGGGGCTGTCAGTCTGCTCGAAAGATTTCAAACGATGCTTATTGAATCGCTCCAGCCATGTGATCAGGGTAGCTAGAGGTGGAGGATGAGGATTCTGATGCTGATTGTTGGCAGCTTGCACCTCTGGCCGAATTTCATTCCTCAGTCGAGGAAGCATAGCAGGCATAGCAGCTGGGACTGCTGCATTCAGTTGTTCTTGTTCATGTATGAGAACCATCTAATATTATAAAACAAAATGCAATGATTAAGCTGATTAAAACATAATATATATACATGAAAAAAAATTAGGGTTAAGTCTATATATTACCAACGTACTTTTTATCTTTTATACATCTAGGTAACCAAGTCAATATATCACTGATATAATCATTAAAACCGGCTAATTTTTTTAAATATAGGTAAGATTACCTACTGATTTTCCACCAAATTAAATAATTAATTTTTATATTCCAAGTGGACATTTTTTTCTTTTATTTCCACGTGATTTTCACCTGTTTCTTTTTGAAATCACTGAAACAAACTCACTGGTACTTGTATTGCAGATGAAGAACACAAAAAAATCTAGAACATCTTAAAAATCATAAACACTATTAATCTAGAACACATGTCACAGATTAGGAACACCATAAATTAAGAACATTATAAACATCAAGAATACCTACTACAATAACATCATACAAATCAAGAATATCATAAAATCAAGAACACCATATCCATTCTAATCCAATCCCAACCAAATCAAACCATACAACATCTTCCTAGTGTAACCATACAAACATACACCTTCCATACAAGGAATCCTACTCCAACCCGTTGGACTTCTTAATGACAAAACTCGTCCCCCCAACAACCCGTTACCCAAATATTTTTCCGATGGTGGTAGAGTTTTTGGTCGAGGTGTGTTACGATTTACTGGTGGTTAAGGTGATGATGTTGGAGGATGTTCACGAAACAAATAAGTTCATATGGGAGCAAGATTTGTGAATTATTTTTAGAGTTGGTCACTTTATTGTTAAAGTCATTGGTGAAGAAGATAGAGTTTTAGATGAAGTAGATAGATGCAGGTGGATAAAATAAAATAAAGAAGTAGGTGAAATATAAGAAGATTGAATTGTTTAGTGTCACAGCTAGCACATGATGTGGTATATCCAGGTAAGTAAAAAAATTAAAAGAATGACGTGTCAGTCATTTTTAAGTTGCAACCGACACCTAACCGGTCATCTTACCTATATTTCAACAAATAAACCAGTTTGAATCACCATTTTAGTAATAAGTTGACGTGGTTACTTAGATTTGTAAAAGATGTAAAGTATGTTACTAATATATGGACTTAACCCAAAAAATTATACATATAAACATGAAAAAAAAATATGCATGAAAACAGTGTATGAATGCATGACAACAAAAATGACATGGGTTTGGGTGAACGCCTATGAGTCAGTTCACCTAAACAAAATGACATGACGAGGATGAACGCCTATGGGTCGGTTCATCAAAACAAAATGATTTTAAAATCTCATGCGACTAAATATGGCCAGTCTTGTACCAACCATTACTTAGTCAAAATTCTACAACAATGATACATGAAACAAATGCATGAAAACAAACTGTTAGTTCTAGGAAGACCATGGTGATTACCCACTAATTACAGGTCATGTTTTTAGAGCCTACAAGTCAAAACCTTGGATCTGATACCATAATTGTAACACCCCATTTTGGCAAATGGAATATCACAGGATAATTATGGCATGTCATCAAAGCATGCAAGGTAAATGTCCAAAAACATTAAATGACCATGAATGGAAATACCCGAAACAAACATCGATAGTCCAAGTATAAGCTCACATACATGAATATAAGTACTGAAATGGAAAAGGACTAAACAATGTGCAAAGAACTAAAGTAACGTAATGTATGGAAATGCATAAAGCAATGAAGGCTAGATAGCTTCCACCCGTATGCACATACTCTCGAAGTCTACGAGCGTCCTTAAGTACCTGCCGTTTGGGGAACATGAAAGGAAAATGGCTGAGCATATGGCCCAGTGAACGGATATACAAGTATAGCATGAAATGACATAAGCATAATGTAGAACAATGATAATCTTTAAGAATCAAGGGGATTGATGTTTTCTAGATAGAGATACTTAGAGAGAGAAATGAAAGAAACTTGTTATATTGAAAATAAGAAATGAAACAACCAGCACCTCTTTCCATGGTGGAAAGAGGTTTAAATACCCAAGTCCTTAATGGACTTGGGCCTCCGGCCCATGAATATGCTCATGGGTCGGGCAATTTAATAAATGATACTAAACACTACTACGAGCCTATAACTACATTGTTGGAGTGACCGAGACTTTCTATATACGTAAAACATATTTCCAACAATCTCCCCCAAAGGGAGGTCACTCCAATTTTACAAAGTCCTAATCTAGCATGTTAGATCTTGTTCTTGAGCTCGTAGTTCACTTTCTCTTTTCTTTCTTTTTCTTCCTTTTGTGAATATGTGTTGAATAATATCAGCCTTTTGCTTGGAACACGTTCTTTTGTCCTTTTACGTGTAGTCTTTATCTTCTTGTGATGTTCGCCTCTTTGTGACTTCATGTCCCACACACTTATCCTTTGTTGAATTCTTGAAAGTTTCAGAGTCGATACAGCAGAAGACTTGATGAGACTGCTTTTATACATAGTCTCATCTTCCAAATAGGGCTTTAAATGCATTAAATATCATCAAAATACCCAAATATATGCTTGTGTTTGTTGCTTGTGTATTTTATGTACGGATATTGAGATAATGACAAAAGATCACAAGAATCATACAAAAACGAACACGGGAAACGAAGCCGCACAATGAACCAAGCCCTAGTGAAGACTTTCCCAAGATCAACCCTTGAAGATTTGAAGAATTATGAAGAAGGGTCCTCCAATTATGAAGAATTGACACTTTATACCCTTGTATCCTCATAATTACAAGTTTGGTCCCTAAAGTTTGTCAAAATTACAAAAAGGACCCTCAACTTTCAACAATTGGCAAAAATGGTCCCTCAATCATCAAGACTTGACAATTTCAGTCCTCCAAATTATCAATATTGCAAGTCTAGACCATTATCATTGAAGAAAATACCAATTCAGCCCTTGAAGAATTCAATTATGGCAAGAATTACCCCTGATTTCACTTTGCAAAAGTTTTTGGGCCAAAAGTGTAAAAAGGCAAAAGTTGACAAAGCTTAAACAGACGCTGATAGAAGTTTGGATTGAATTTGACAAGTTTTTGAAACATAGGGGTGTTAAGCTGGCAGACAAAGAAGAAACCTAGACCAGTGGTGAGCTGCCACGTGCCCCACTCACTTGAATCAACCAATCACATGGCTCCCTGCTTCCACCTCACCATCCACTCACACCAGACTTAACAAACTTAATTTATTAAGTTTAATTAACGCGCTAAACACCACATTCAAACATTAATCTGGATCAAAACATGCACTATTCATCATAAGAACAAATTTGGGTTTTCTTAATCCGTTTGTAATTAGCACCCAGTAACCTCCAGAATTATAATTAGGGTCTCCCTAATTACAACCAAACTCACAAACAGCTTGCCACATCATTCCTTTGTCACATGTTTTACCATGCTTTCTACCCCTTGGAGAAGATGACAAAACAGTAAAGCAAATCCAACGCCCCACATCCTTGCTTCAAACTTAAGCTTATTATGGGCCATTGATCAAATTCTAACCCTGCCAACTCATGCAAACGTCCAAGAAAACATCACATGAGTCCAAGATTTTCAAGAAGCTACAAGGGCATATTGGGGACTTCAACCATTAGGGTTTATAGTTTTTAGCTGTAACTTAGCTCATTGTAAGGCTATATAAAGCCACTTAGGCCTTCATTTTTCAGCTGCTTTTGGTTTTTCCTTTGTTCAAACACTTGTAAATCCTTTTTCAGTTTAATGAATTTGAGTTAAGTGCTTTGAAGAAAGACCAAGTGCCATCTTTATTCTGCTTATTATTGTTCTTAGTTTACTGCTTTTGAAGTTTAAAACCTGTTTTCAAAAGAGGAGTGTGCACAAGTTTGCATATTTTCCTCATTTTCTTGATATTTTGCTAAGTCTTGTTCCAATCTTGGAATTCTTGGGCTATAGGGCTGATCATAGCATCCTAACTGAGTTGGTTAAGGTGTGGTGAGGCTTATAACTTGGGGATAATCAAGTGTGGGGTAACAAGTTTGCATCAATCAAGATTTTTGAAGTTTCTGATTTTTCATGTTATTGTGCTCAACCCTTGTTCAATCTTAGCAGGCTTTTGTGGAAGCTTGTGCTTGTTCTTGCTAGCACATAAGCTCAAAATTCGTGGGTGTGGATGTACATCCATGAGGTTTGCTTACTTAATCTCCAAATCTGCATAAATTGTGATTTTTGGTGATATTTGTATGAAACTGTTGTTCTTGTGAATTTTGAGGCTTGTTCTTGCTTGAATCTGTTTATTAGACTTGTATTAGTGTTAATTGATGCTTGGTTGGCCTGAAATATTGTTTTGCTTTTGAAAATCTTGATTTGAAAAAGTTAAAGGGGTGTTTGGGTCTACTGGTTTATGCTTGTAATCTGTTTTTGTGTTAAGGGAAAGTGTTGTTTATGCTTTGTATCTGCTATACCTTTGTTTGAGAGTGTTTTGCTGCAAGTTTTTGGGTTTGAACACTTGAATTGATCAATCTGCTATATAGACCTTGTTTCTGCTTGTTTTGACCTAGGATTTTGGGAACACTTAGTGTGTATGCATGCTTAGGGATAAAAGTGGTTTAAACAAAGTTAACATAACCTGTTTGAAAGATTTGAGGTGTTGAAATTGGCTTGTGTGTCAAATACATCAGCAAAAGTAGAAAACTGCATGTGTAGTGTTCATCAGTAACTTTCATTGCTTGAATCTTGCTTAATTCTTTGAACCAGTGCATGAAACCTGTTTAGACTTGCTTATTGGAGTTTATTATAGCTTGTGTGTGCATTTGGTTGAATTTGGCTGGCTGATTGTGATTTTTATAGCTTAGCAAAGTCTGCTGAAGTGGTCATTTGCATCAGCAAAGTGACCACCTCATTTGGTGTTGCATTGTGATTTCTAGCATTAGGATTGTTGTATTGCTGCTTGGATCTTGTTCATGTGCTGCTTGTGATTGGTTTTTGCTATTTGGATTGCTTTGATCATAGCTTATAAGCCCACTGGCTTATTGGCTCAATTGTGCCAAAACACATCAAGTTTACCCAACTGGTAAGCCTTGATTCACAAGGTTTGCACTCAAACCTTGATCAGCAGGGTGAAAAACAAGTCCTTACACTTCATTAAGTCTGTCAGCGCCTACTTTATTCCTGTCAGCGTTTGATTTCAACCTGTCAGCGTTTCATTATAACTTATCAGCGTTTGACTTTTGGTCAAACTTGGTTCAAGCTTATTGAATCTGTTTTGCTTATTGGTACATGCAACAACTTCGTTTTTGTAATAGAACTCATTTTTCTCAGCTTAATATCAAGTCTGGAAGTTTACAAGTCTTTTGGTTAAGCTTTTGCTAGGAATCTAGCTTATTTGGCTTTTTCAGCCAACTTATCTGTTCTCACAGCTTATTCTACTTGGCTTTTTGTGATTTTCTTGATTGATTATTCTTAGTTAAGCTATTTGTGAGCTTTTGCAACTTGAATCAGCTTCTGAGGTGGTCTAGATCATAAATACGACTATTTTGTCGTTTTGTGAATAAGTTGTTGACTTGTTTCTGGCTTATTAAGTGGTCTTATTTGAAAATTCTTTTTGCAGAAGTCTTTGTTAGGTCAAAAGAAGGTTGTGTGTTAAATTTTAGCTTATGGCATCAGCTTATGGCTTAATGGGCCAAAAAGCCCATTAAGAATAAGCTGCTTATTATAAGTTAGCTTATTTCACATTTTCAGCTTTTGGGCCTTTGGAAAAAGTTGTTTAAAATCAAATTTTGAGTCAACCTGTGCTTTTTGAGCTTATTTTGAGCACTTTTTCTTATTGGGCCTTAATTAAGCCCAATAAGGGACTGTTTTGGGTTTGGCCCATTTTCTAGGCCCAATAGGGGTATTTAGGTAATTTCACTTTCATTTCTGAGTTATTTAGGTTAAATTAAGCTAGTTTGCAAGTTTTTAGAATTTTTTATAATTTTTGGATTTTTAATATTATTTTAATATTATTTTATTATTAAAAATTAAAGGTCTGATTTTCTAGGTTTTTATATTTTTCCTAGGTTCTAAACACTTAATTAGGATTTTTGCAACTTTCCAATTATTTTCTAGGTCTTTTAATTATTTTCTATAATTAATTTAAGATTTAATTGATTTTAGGAGTTTTTAATTGATTAAAAATAGTTTTAATTGGTTTTAAAATTTTGAAAAAATATTTTTTAGCTTAATTAGGATATTTTTGAGGTTTACAAACTTGAAAATCTTGTTTAGGGCTTTTTAATAATTAATTTTGATTTTTAGGGCTTTAATTAGCATTAAAAAGTCATTATCTAATTAATTAAAAGGTTTTTGCAAGTTTTGATTTTTTTGTAAACTCTTAGATTATTATTAGGGATTTTTGGTAATTTTTAGAAATTTTTAGGTTAAGATTTTAATTTTGGTGGTTTTTAGGATTTTACGTGTACGCCTTTTTAGAATTAGTTTAATCCGTCTTCATAACCGTCACTCTCTTCTAATCCCCTTTCTATTTCTTCTTTTTCAAATATAATCACAAATTAATCCAAATCATTTCACACATAACACACTAGCCTCCTCGTGAACGAACTTGAACCTAATTGGTCATTAATGCTTGGTTTTCCTAAACCGACACTTAATACTTGCCACTTTTGTCATCCTTTTCCTAAAGGTGTACAAAAACACTACATTTAGGTCATACTTTCTTGAATTTGCAGAAGTATTTGATGCAGAAGGAATAAGCATGTGAGGACGTCTTTAACAGGTACACCGCAACGCCACCGTCTTCAACAGGTACACCGCAACGCCACCGTCTTCGAATGCAGCAACATAATAAGACACGAATAAAATGGCTTTGACATTTTATTCTAATTTGGTAGCATTTTACCTCCGGTCGGTGAAGACCGTTGGACGATATTAGATATCGTACCCGTGACGGATAGTTTCAATTAAGTAACTTCCTGACAAAATTTCGCGGATAAACCCGTTCTCTTTATTCGACCGTCCAAAGCTGACTGCGAACATAAAGAGTGAATCATTTGGATTAAAAATCCTTATGATTGAAGCCGTCAATTCATGAAACCTGGAACAAGTGAATTTCAATTAAGATATTCACCATCGTTTCTTTCCAGTTGTCACAAACTTAATTCAAATTGAATCTTGCTTGTCACCTACCAAGTGCTGTTTGATGTTAACACTTGAAGGATTTCCACTCGTCACTGTGAACACTAAAGAGTGTCACTCTGAGTGTTCTAGAAAGATCATACGATAATGCGTAGAGGCCTGGAACGAGTTTAAGTTCAATTAAGAATTAAACTACTGTTTCTTTCCAGTTGTCACAAAATTAGTTCTTAAAGAACTGCACGTGTCACCTACCATGAGCTTGTTTGATGTTGGCTCAAGCTGGATTTCCATCTTCACTGTAATACTTGAGTATTACAAGAATACTGCGTAGGACTCATAAAGATCTCTTACTTTTCACAGTGTGTGAAGAAGCAAGGAATAAATGGAAAGTGTCCTAATGAGACTTTTGATGATCTCGTGGCTCTAGACTCGATAGTGCATTTTGATTTAGTGATCGATGGCTGGAGAGGAGTGCCACCTATTCAATATCAGTCTATTCGGAGTGAATAAACCAATAGATAACGTGTTGATCTCCCTGTGATTAAAACAAATACCTTTTGAGAGATATTTGAGTTAGCTGGGGAGGGTTGTGCATTGCATCACTGGGTCCATGATGGCTTTCTTCAATATCGAGAATCATTAACAAATGATCTCAATAGCATATGTATTGACCCGGTTTCTGCCTAAAGTTGTAAGGAGGGCTTCTTTCTTTACACCCTTTATCTTTACAATTCTTTTTCATTCTTCAACCCCTTCAATGCTTACCAATACGTCATCACTAGCACCTTGTTGTGATTGTTCCAGTACTAGCTTAAGTACTTGGTCGGCATTCAGCTACGTTCACATTCATTCTCCATTTTTCCTAGGACTTCTAGTTCTATCTAGGGAATTGTCCTTGGGAAGATTCCATCGGTTCTGATGAATCATTGGACTAATACCTATACCTACCACCCTTTTGTCACCACATCTGTCGTGAGTTAAGTGTGTTTTGGGTTGATATAGTCACCATGAAAAATCCTTGAAAATCACTTAAAGCACTTGTGATATTGTAATCAAAGTTTTTGTTCCTTAAGTGTTTTGATCATCAAAAACGCTCCCCCTTAACTTGTGCATTACACATGTTAGTTTGGTTTATCTTTTAAGCCTTTTTCATTATTTTAGCCAAATATCATTAAGTCTCCTTAATCTCATTTTCTCCCCTTTCCAAAATGTTAACCATCAATATTTTGGATATTAATGGATTAACCGGTCTTTGGGTAATAAAATGAAATTAGATGTTGGCCAAATAACCTATTAATGCTCCCCCTCAAATTAATGAGGGTTAGTTGTAGTGCTTAAGTATGATATATTTTGAAAGATTTGGAATCTCGAAAGAAATTCTTGAAAAATATCATACTTTTACACTACAACATGCCACAAAAACTGATTATACAAAAAGTAACATATTCACAATTATAGACATATGGAGTTGACCTGTTATAAGACGAACCATAATTAAATGGTTCGTTCCGTGAACCTATGGTGAGCTCCATATGTTCGTCCACCGACGAATCGTTCTATACTTCGTAGCAACCGGCGCTTCCTTAAAAGTTCCTCAATCTTCCTGATTGCGTACGATGCTCCCTTTTTGCACTGGGTTGTCCAGGTGTACTTGACTGCCGGGAGCGGTAAGTTGGCATAGAGAACCGACAGATCATCTCGAACATGCTTTAGCGTTACATCACTGAATTTGTGCAGTTCGGAGAATCGCATATATTGCATGACGCCAGTCTCATTTGGATAAAAGATCCCTACTTCCGGTGTTGTGGTCCCCATGTAAATCTTCGTGTTTTTATGGAAATTACTGAGTGGATTCGTATGGGGACGTTCCAGTTTTAGCTTCTTCTGATAGCTTTCTACTCCAAGTTGAAAGTTTTCCACCCGGTTTTGAATGACGATTTTCCTTGCATATTGACGAAAGTTGGAGCTCAGTTCTATGACAATCTCTGGTGGTAGATGGTCAACTTTTTCTTGAGCCAATAGCAACAAAAGATCTTCGATGTCTTCAAGTTGAAGGTACTGGAGATCACTTTCGTCAATTCGGTATTCTTTCTCATCGGTACGTTTGAACACGATTACATTCAAGTAATCATAACCGAAGACAGTCTGAGTGGTTGCTCCTTGGATGCTTTTGATTCTGTGATCTGAGACAATAGAGGAACCTCTCTTATGATAATGGAAATGATTGTAAGCTAACATTTTCTTTGTAGTCCAGTGAGAGATGCCAAGTGAAGCATAGGTATCATAAAACTTGAGCAGCTTCTTTCTCTATATTGTGTCAGGCACTTTATCCTCTATCCATGGAACATTCTCCAAATTAACAGCCTTGAGCATAGTGAGTGACGTGGCATATTTATTTGCTCCATTTTCAAGGTATTCAAGATCGTGAGAGACAAAGTGCTCTATTGGGATCGTTGCAGAACCGGTGATGACCGTTGGTGTAAGAGGTCGCAACACGGGAGTCTGAATTCATGTAGTTGTCGCTCTCATTGCCTTTGTAAGCTCATTCAAGTGATATTCTGCTTCATTATGTCTGATCTTTAAAGTGTCAAAGAAGTCAACATTTGCAGCTGCCATTTTGATCAGATCCGGAGTCATTGTCGGTTTCCCATGAGAATACCTTAGAAAAGCCGAGAAATCGATAGGGTTGTTGAGGAATTGAGTCAGCTCCATTTCAGTTGCAGTGTCAAAAGGATGCTGTGGTGCTGCATTTGTTAGCCAAAGTTTCTCTTGTACAGTATCATCAATGATAAGAGATTCAGCAAACGTCGGTTCTGGAACATTTAAATCTTCAACTTCCATATCAAAGTTATGCTGATCTTCAGATGGTGTTGAAGGTTGATCTTGCATCACCGGTATATCATCGTGAGGTTCTTCTTCAAGCATTGACTCTGTCGGTTCTTCTGCTTGCATATATTCTACAGATTCATTGTGCGAATCAGTAGTAAGATCTGGTGTAGTAGATATACCTATGTCAACATGCTGAGTTTCTGGTACTGTTGACTCCAGCGTCTTTTCTGTGGTTTCAGTAATGTTTTCTGCAGCTTCCTCTAAACCTTTCTCAGTAGCCTTATCACTGTCATCCTTGTTTGACTCTTCGGCGTTTGTACCCGTTTCGTCATTCTTATCACCCTTGTTGATTCCATTACCCTTGTCATTATCATCATCGTCATCCTGATCGTCATCTGTATCCTCGTCCTCATCTTCATCCTTATCCTTTTCTTCTTCATCCTCTTCTTCCTCCTCATCTCCTTCCTTATCCTTATCCTCATTTGATCATTGTTACCATCATCCTCTTCACCGTTACCCTCGTCATCTTCCTTCTCTAGCTCATCTTCATTGTAAGACTCAGAGTCGGTAGTGTCTGTAGGTGTATCTTTAATAATTGCTTTGTTGAGATATTGCCGAACTTTGCGTTTGTGTTTCGATTTATGAGCTCACATATCTAGCAGACGTGTCTGTAACAATGTCATTAGTTGAAGCGTAGATAAACCATTACCGACAAGATTTGGTAGTTGTTGATCAACATAAGACTTGACTTCTCGTCGAATGATCGTGGTCATCTTCTCGTCGATTGACCCAAGAAAAGCAGCATTTTCTTTATCACGAGTTTTCTTCTCTCTAAGAAATGATTTATGTTGTGCTTTAAGTTTAGACACTTTGTCTGTTAGTTTCTGAAGTGTAGGCTCATCAGGTTGCGGTTCCTTGGGAGGAGTAGTGATCCTTTCAGTCAATGTAGCTATTTGTGTAGCTTGAGCCTCCAGCTGTTGTTGAAGAGACTGGATTAGTGGATCATTGACTGTGAGGAATGGATTGGATGTGGATAATACTTGTGGTTCTGCTGGTGGAGGTGTAACCATAACTGTTAAGGTGGTGGTAGATGATATTGGTTGTGCAAGGATAGGTGTTGGTATAGATTCAGTGATTGGGGCGGTGGTTGATACAGGTTGTTCAGCTGTGGATGACGGTGTAGATTCAGTGGTAAGGATGGTGGTTGATATTGGTTGTTCAACAAGTGCGGGTGTGATAGTGGTTGTTATGACCTCACTGATGACCGGGGTGGATAATGGTGAGGTGGTGGTTGATGTAGTTATGGGAACATCCACCATTGCTTCATTTGTTGACGGATTAGTGTTTGTGACCTCGACACCCTCCCCTTCTAAATTTATATATTTCATAACATCATCAGAGCCATAAGTAGACTTACTTTGAAGTTGAGTCTCTGGTATGAGAGTTACATGAGCATCGTCATTTAACACCATGTGAGTTGGTTCTGGTAAAGATGTGGTGATATTGGCGTCTCGATACATCATACTTGTGTCAGTGTCTGCACTGCTACCACGTTTTTCACTATGTTCACAACTTTCGAAATGATAGTTAGCAGCATCTTTATATGTATCTTCATAAGCATCTTCATCAGTAGGATCTTCATAAAATGCCATGTCATCATTAGGATTACCAAAATCTGCTAAGTCTTCAAACATTCTTGAGCCTGATCCTGCAAAAGCTTCCTGTCTGCTTTGTTGAAGAACGATACGCAGTCGTTTGGCTTCAGAAAGTTGTTGTTGAGCAGGTTCATTTGAAGCAACACTTGCTTCTTTTCCTTTAGTTTGCTTAGCTTTCTTAGGCCTTCGGAGTGGTACTTCTTCATGTTCTTCCTCAGTATGTATCGTCTCGTCTTCATCATCATCTTCATCAACTATTTGCATCTTCCCTGGGCCTTTATCCTTAGAAGAAGCAGTTGGTTGGCGCTTTGACACCCTTTTCTTGCGTTTACCTTTTTGATTCTCTGAGGGAAGTGAATTTGCACGTTTAAACTGTGCATCAATATCATTTAGCAGCTCTTGATATTTATCACTCTCCTTGATTCCATCATTTACCATTGTTTCAGGTACTAGGGCAGGAAGTAATGCATACTTTGTGGAGATAGTGTCTGCATTCATTGTGAGAATCACATAGTCATCATCTTTGGTGTGGTAGAAGAAATTCCCGCGAGTGTCAATGGTTTGGTCATTCTTCATAAAGTGGCTGATAATGAGCTTGGTGAATCTTGGGAATGGAAGATGCAAGGATTTCTTCTTCGTTCCAGTAAACTGATAACAAAATTCTTGCTAGAGAAGAAGTGCATAGTCTACTTTAGATGCAGTGTACAATCCCCAAAATAAGTGAGCTTGTGGTGGTCTCATGGCATCGGTGCCCCTAGATTTTCCAGTAAGACACTTGACAATGATGGTGATAAGTGCTTTCCACGGTTGCCCTATGTGTGAGGTGTTAAACTGGGATAGGTTGTGGATTTCACCTTCATAATTCATGGCACGAATGATTCGAAGCACTTCATCGTTCTTTGGTTTAGTTTCAACCACTACGTCAGGAATTGTAGGATTATCCTCAACCCAAAATATAGTAGGCTTGAACAAAGGGAAAGACAATGATGAAGCTTTGTCTTCCATGGCCTGGAAACAAAACACAAGATATTGACTAAGTAATTTGTATCTCTTTTGTTTACAGAGGAGTCAACTTATTAAATAAGATGAACTTCTGTAATAAGAAACCTTTCAAGTATTCTTATGAGATAAAATTAATTAATTTCAATAAAACTTGGTTTCGTGTTAGTGGCCTTAATTTACTTAAAGCCTAATAAGGAAATAATGCAATCTAGGCCGAACTCATTAGATAGTCCAAGGCAAGTGTATAACGCTAAAATTCCATAGCAAAGTTAACAAGGTATCGGAATCATAAGCATCCTAAGTCCATCGCAATCTATCAATCCATCGGAATCCTAACCAAGCCATCGCAATGATTCAAGCATCGTAATCCTATCGAAATAATGTCCTATCGCAATATCTAAGTCCATCCCAATAAGTGCAATTCCATCGGAATGAACGAGAAACCATCGGAATATGTCCCATCGCAATACCATTACAATGCCATCGCAATAACGCATCGGAATGCGTCATCGCAATATGCCATCGCAATGCGTCATCGGAATTACCCATCGCAATGAGCCATCGCAATGAGCCATCGGAATGACCCATCGCAATAACCCATCGCAATGAGCCATCGCAATGACACATCGCAATGAGCCATCGAAATGACTCATCGCAATAGCCCATCGCAATGAGCCATCGGAATGAGTCATCGCAATGACAGGCATCGCAATGTGAGTATCGTAATGATCATCGGAATCCGTGAAAGGGATCCGATCTAAACGTTGACTTCTCGATTCCAGGAGCTAGGCAATGTTTTAAACGATTCTGGGTAAAACCAATGATTATCTAATCATACTGAACAAATCCCACAACTTAATTACCATTTTCATTGCAAAACACGAAACCTTAATTTGATATATAAACAATGGAATATGTTTTGTTTGAGATGCAACGAAATGAGTTAAGTGATAGCAAATATAGCTTAATACAATACCTAGATGATGAGCAGATAACGATGATACAAAGACACAAGGATCGAAGGTGTTCAAGTTTCAACAATGGCGGATAAGTAAATGTGTTGTGTGTTTGCGATGGTGACAGGGAAGGGGGTGTGAGGTTTTGACTTGGTCAACTAATTTTTGCCAAGTTGACACCTTAACCCACCATTTTGAAATAATTACAAGAATGGTCCCCCTGTTTTAAAAGTATGTTATTTAAAGTGATTTTGATTTAACCAAATCAACTTACTTAAATACCAACCCGCTCACAAACACGACCACAAATAACTTAACGCCAAAAATCCAATAACCTATTCATTAATTTCTATTCCACACAAGCCACACATAGCATAACAGATGATGATGAATAGTTTATATTTTCTGAAAATTCTTTTCGAAGACCAGTTTTGATTCCAAGAAGATTTAATATTTGCTCCCGCTTAAACACGGACCCGTTTTATATTTAAAGAGCTATAGTCAATGATTTTAAGGACACAAATATTCATGAGGACATTTTCCGGTTAAGTAATTTTATGGAACGATTCTGGTGGCAATAAGATTTCTCTTATTTTGACAAAATAAGTGCACTGATACGTACACTTATTTGTATTAGACCAAGTTATAAAGTAAACTTAGTCCCTTACAAGATTTTAAAGTAAACCTTGCCCGAAAAAATTAATTCCCGTTGTGAGCCAACGTTTTCATAAGAAATATGTGACGTTAATGTGAAAAGCGGGTTGCAGTCAGAAATAACTACAAGCCATAGTGGGCATGTTTTAAAACATATACAACTTTTATACGGACTCTATTTATGGCGTCGTGTCAATTTTAATCGACATTTCTAAGGCCGTAAATATTACCGTACTAAAAGACATGCCCGTTTTGAAAATGAAAAATATTTTTGGATTTTCTTGATTTTATATTGTTTATGGATTTTGAATGTTTTATATTTTTTATGGTTTTTCTATGTTTTATATTTTTGTATTTTTCTTTTGGTGGTTTAAATATATACGATAATATACATGATCACGATCAAAGGATACTCGAGAATAGTTTACCACTACTATTCTTCAGATTCTTCTGCCAAATCCTTGAGTGTCGCTGGTGAGAATGATTTCATGCCTAGATTTTCGATCAAAAACTCGATAGGTCCTCGATCTAATGCCTTAGTGAAAATATCTGCCAGCTGATACTCAGTGTTGACGAAGTACAGTTCGATCACTCCATTTTCCACTTGCTCTTTGATGAAGTGGTAGCGGATGTCAATGTGCTTTGCTCGAGAATGTTGAACGTAGTTGCAGCACAGAGCGATTGCACTTTTGTTATCACAATACATCGGGATTTTGTTGAATCCAAGACCGTAGTCAGTCAATTGTGATCTCATCCAAAGAACTTGAGCACAACAACCGGACATAGCAATGTAGTCAGCCTCCGTACTTGATATCGCAGCGCTTTTCTGCCTTTTTGATGCCCAACTAACAAGTCTATCTCCAAGAAGTTGCACACTGCCAGAAGTGCTACGTCTGGTATCTTGACACCCGGCATAATCCGCATCTGCATATGAGATTAGTGCAATAGAGGAATCCTTTGGATATCACAGACCACGATGAAGTGTTCCTTTAAGATACCGAAAGATCCTTTTCACAACATGTAAGTGCTTTTCGGTTGGCCGAGCCTGATACCGGGCACACATGCATATAGCAAATTGCAAATCAGGCCTGCTAGCAGTTAGATAGAGAAGGGTGCCGATCATTCCACGGTAAAGTTTAGGATCGACAGCTATCCCTTCCTTATCTTCATCTAACTTGGATCTCTCAACCATTGGAGTATCCACGGGGTCACAGTTTTCAAAATGATATTTCTTTAATGATTCAAGAGCAAATTTGGATTGATTAATGAAGATGCCTCTGGGATTCTGAGAAATTTGCAACCCTAAGAAAAATGAAATTTTTCCCATCATCGACATCTTAAACCGTGTGGACATAGTTTTCTCAAAATGGTCAGACAAGCGTTGATTAGTAGCAGCAAATATTATATCATCAACATAAATTTGTACCAGTATCATGTCGTTCTCCTCCTTGAGAATGAATAATGTTGGGTCCACTTTGCCTTTGGAGAAGCCTTTGGAGATGAGATACGACGATAAGAGATCGTACCACGCGCGTGGAGCTTGTTTCAACCCGTAAAGAGCCTTCTTGAGCTTGTACACGTGATAAGGATACTCTGAGTTGACGAATCCATTCGGCTGGCTTACATAGACATCTTCCCTTAATTCACCATTGAGAAATTCCGTCTTAACATCCATTTGGTAGACGATCATGTTCATGTGAGCAGCATAAGAAAGGAATAGTCTAATTTCCTCCAATCGTGCAACAGGAGCAAAGGATTCTTCAAAGTCAATACCCAAAGCTTGTTTGTAACCTCTAGCAACCAATCTAGCTTTGTTCTTCAGCACTCCACCCAACTCACCGAGTTTAACCTTATATACCCACAACAATGTAAGGATGTCAACGTTGCTGGGTAAAGGAACTAATTCCCACACTTCAAGACGTTGAAATTCATTAAGTTCCTCTTGCATGGCTTCAATCCAAGATGATTTAGTCATGGCTTGTTGCCAGTTTTTAGGTTCAGTGTCGGAAAGAAATGCATCAAAGTAGCAATATAATGCATGTTCTTGGAGTTGATGGCGTGTTAAGACTGGTCGATCGATGTCACCAATAATATTACGGATTGGGTGATCCTTTGTCCATTTTGTGTTGTGAGTTTCAATCCGTGGTGGTCGGGAGTGAACGATTGTAGGAGCTTCCTCTGAGGTAGACGCACCGTTAGGTTCTTCAGGTATATGTGAACCAAAGAAGGGAAGCTCTTGTAAGTGAGCATATTCCAAATCGTGATCGTAGAGATCCTCTTCAACATCATTAGGAACGAGTGGGGGTGATGATTCAGGTGTAGTTTATGAATTATTGGGGGATGGGACATCTGGTTCAAGAGTAACAGTAGATGTCTCGGACTGATTTCCATTATCTTGAGCAACAACTTCGGGAATCGGAGCTACTGCTACAGGTGCTGGATAATCATTACTCGGTGGATCAAAGAATTCATCAAACATAGGTTGAAATAACTTGTCCCACTCGGACCTTGTAGGTGGTATAAATGATGGAGAAGTAGGATTGTTGGGAGTTAGTCTGGAACTGATTGTACCGATTCCTATCTCATGTAATGCGGGTTCAGAGCTGTGTTGCTCAGAAGCCATCGCTGTCAGCTCATCAAAATCTGCATCCAAAGTTTCTACTATCTTGCCAAGATGACGGTTATAAATCCGGTAAGCTTTCTTTGCAGGCGAGTAACCAATGAAAATTCCAATATCAGCCTTTGGTTGAAATTTTCCCAGATTCTCACTATTTGTATTTGGATAACAAAGTGCACCAAACACATGAAGAAATGAAATATCGGGTTTGCGTCCATGAAGTAGCTCATATGGAGTTTTACCATGGCGTTTGCGGATGATGGAGCGGTTTTGGGTATAACATGCGGTTGCCACTGCTTCAGCCCATAAGAATAAAGGAGCATTCGCATAAGTCAACATAGTTCGAGCAGCTTCCATAAGTGTACGGTTACGTCTTTCCACGACATCGTTTTGTTGTGGAGTGCGGGCAACAGAAGTTTCATGTGAAATACCTACCTTTTCGTAATAGTCTCGTAGAGTTTGATTAACAAACTCAGTTCCATTATCAGTGCGAATGCGGCGAACAGTAGCATTAAGACGTACTTGGATCATCTTTAAGAAAGTAATGATATACTATGGTGCTTGATCCTTGGATGCTAAAAATTTTACCCATGTAAACCTTGAGAAATCATCCACTATGACGAGGATGTATTTTCTACCACTCACACTAGTCGTACGCATTGGCCCGCAAAGATCCATGTGCAAAAGATACAGTGGTTCTTGGTTGGTGTCTTCTGCTTTAGGTTTGTAACATTTCTTGGTGCTTTTCCCCAAAGAACACGTGGAACATAAATGATCCTTGTCGAACTTAAGTTTTGGAAGACCACGAACAAGTTCGTTTTTAGCCAAATGGTTAATAGCATCAAAGTTAAGATGAGATAACCGTCGATGCCACAACCATGACTTGGTCTTAGATGCTTTGGAGAGTAGGCAAACAGGAGAGGCGGCCATCATGTTTTGAATAGACAGTGTGTAGAGATTATCTAACACCCCATTTTGATAATGGAAATGCCACATGCAATTATGGCGTGTCATCAAAGCATACAAGGAAAAATGTTTAAACATTACTTGACCATAAAAGGAAAATACCGGAATCAAACATCGGTAGTCCAAATGTAAAGCTCATCACACACAAACATAGTATAATAAAGGAAAGGACTAAACAATGTCTATAGCAAATGTATCATAAGAAAGGAAATGCATAAAGTAAAGAAGGCTAGAAAGCTTCCAGTCCATATACACGTACTCTTAGTGTCTACGAACGTCCCTGAGTACCTGCCGTTTTGGGAACATAGAAAAGGAAAAAGGCTGAGCAAATACGCTCAGTGCACGGATGTACAATAAAGCATGAATAGGATAACCATATAACATATAACAGCGGAAGAAAACTTAGTTCCGAGTAACCTGGTTAAGTCTTGATAAAACTGGTTTTATAGTTTGAAAAGCCTTATGTTTATCTTGTAAAAACTGTTTATCATATTTTACCATTAGCCAATATAGGTCATGAAAATCCACCGTGCATGAATATTTGGAGGGGTGACCTCATCATGCAAATTAGAGGGGCTGCCTCTAATTTAATATACTGGTTTTTGGGTAGGAGGGATCAACTCCTTATGAAGGATGCAAGGCACACACCACATTCACCATGAAATCCTGACTAAAAACATGTAACTAGGATGCACCCATACGCCCCACATGATAAATATAATATAAATGGCCAAAAGTTGAAGGGACGCCACGAGCAATCACTCCGCCGTGGTGAAGTCATAACATCAGTGCCTCTAATGTTATGGTTATGGTACCTCCATAACTAGGTGAAAATGGTCATGCATGTATATGGCTATAGGTATTCTTAATTAAACATAAGAAAATCAAACACGTAACTTATACTACGGGAAAACATTTGCTGCATACGGGGAATCCTAATAAGGAAAGAATGTCCATACTGAAAGGACGAGAATCCGTACCTTATGTCCAGTGAACGAGGAAGATGAACTGAGGGGAATCCTACTTCCGTATCACTAGTGCTACATAAATACATACATGAATAAGTATCTGCTTACTAAATACGTAGCTGGTTTTACGTCATGTCTTAGCTTATTTTATATGTTCTTACCATGTTTTACTGTTTAACGCCTTAAACTGTGTTTATCTTATATTTTGTTTAATCTGATTAAGTATTTCTGGTAATTCATGTATTATTATACTTACTGTGTAATAATAAGTAACTTTCCAAAAATAGTAGGTTTCCTAAAATAGAAAGTTTCCAAAAATAGAAAGTTTCCAAAAATAGAAAGTTACCAAAAATAGAAAGTTTTCAAAAATAGAAAGTTTCCAAAAATAAAAAAGTTTCCAAAATAAGAATTACTGCTTAAAAATAGATAAGTTTCTAAAAATAGAAAGTTTCCATAAATAGATTAGCTGCCTTAATTAATTAAGTTTCTAAAAATAGAAAGTTTCCATAATTAGAAATAAGCTGGTTAAATAAGCTAATATAAGCCTAAGTGTTTTCATGATCATTTTCTAAGTCATATGATATAATGTATAGTTTAATAATTATTTCATGTAACTAAATTAAACTATAGGTTAAAATATTTAACTAAAGTATAACATGTTTTTATATAAATAAAGTTAAATACTTAGGTTAAAACATGTATTATTATTTATTAATAATATAACCTAAGTCATGTTAATTAATTAATTATAACCATGGTTTTTAAATAATTAATTAATTATAAGTCTAAAATATAAAAATACTTAGGTTAATTAATTTCATGATCATTAATAATTAAAATAACCTAAGTCATGTTATTAAATTAATCATGTCATATTATTAATTTAATTTTAACATAAGATCATAAAAAAAACTAAACATACACCATGAACCAGATCTAGACTAAAAACCATGAACCGGACATGAAATCGACACCGTACCCCGAACCAAATCAGGGTACCTCTTGTCTTGATGCTGCCGTGGGACCCACACCAACCAACCGGGACCATATGGTCTCGGTGGCGGTCGGATGGCCAAACCGAAACCCTCTCGGGTTCGGTGTAGGCTGCGGCCAAAACAAACACCCCTTCAAACATTACTTTTGATTTTATTTAAACCCAATTCATGTTAGATCTATGATTTAATTAGGTTTTATGAAAAAACATAACATGTTCTTAATTAATAAAAGATCAAATCAAAAGAAAAAGGTTTAAAAGGATTTACCGAATACGTGGATCTAAAGAACGAAGAACAAACACGAACACCAACAAGAATTCCAAGATACAAGATCAATAAACACCCCTTATTGGTGTGTTGAAGGTGGCGGCCAAAAGAGAAAAAGAAGGAGCAGAGGAGGATTTTAGGTTTTCTGTAAAAATCTTCTGTAAAACAAAAATGAGTAGTGTAAAATTCCTTAACCTCCTTTTAGTAAAAATACAAATGGGCTTGGCCCATTTGTTCCTTGTAGCCGCGGGTAGGGGGCCCCACATGTGGTACCCGTACCTTTTTCCGTGTCTCGATGTTTAGTTATTCGTTCATGATTATTTGTGTTCGCGTTTTATGTGTTCTCGTTACGTAATTATCGTAATCCAATATATTTATTTACCCTCGTAATAAATATATATACGTAACTAATAATAGTTCGTGTTTTAATTACGTTCATGATTTCATGATCGCATGTTCGTGATTAATTATTGTCAAATAATTATTACGTGCTCGTGCGTAGTAAATACTTATCGTGTTCTAACACGTACATAATACGTAAAATCCTAACACGTAATCGTAATCATGCTATATTAGGAAAGTTTTAATCTAGTACGTACGATCTTAAGGGTACTATTCATGGTAAAAGCATGCGGGTTCTACAACTCTTCCCCCTAAAAAGAATAATTCGTCCCCGAATTATAGATAAAGTAAACTGGAAAAGAAGAACATACCCGAATTCAAAATATGAAATGAGGGTAAGAAGCCCGGATAGACTCCTCTGTTTCCCAAGTGGCTTCCCGCTCGGTATGATCCCTCCATAGAATTTTGACGAATGGAATCGTCTTCTTTCTCATGACTCGTTCTTGTCTGTCAAGAACTCGTTCGAGTTCTTCTATAAAAGTGAGATCTTCACGTATCTGTTCCAGTGGATACTGAACCATGTGAAGGGGATGATACTGGTACCCTCTGATTAAGGACACATGAAACACATTGTGCACATGCGAAAGCTGCGGAGGTAACGCCAATCGGTAAGATACTTCACCGACTCGTTCAATGATATCAAATGGTCCGATGAAACGAGGACTGAGCTTCCCTTTAATCCCAAAGCGTCTAACACCACGTGCCGGTGAAACCTTAAGGAAGACGTGATCTCCTACGTTAAAGTGTATGTCCCTACGATGCTTATCGGCGTAACTCTTCTAACGTGACCGTGCTTCCTGAGTTTTCTGCTTAGCTACTGCGATCTTCTCATTGGTCATCTCTACGATTTCTGGTCCTTCAAGTGTTCGCTCACCAACCTGATCCCAGCAGATTGGGGCGCGACACTTTCTGCCATACAACATCTCAAAAGGAGCACACTTGATGCTTGCGTGCCAGCTGTTGTTGTATGCAAACTCCACCAAACAGATGTAATCGTCCCAATCACCCGTCCATTCCAACGCACATGACCTCAACATATCTTCCAATGTCTGAATGGTTCGCTCCGACTGTCCGTTCGTTTGAGGATGAAAAGCCGTGCTAAGCTTAAGTTGTGTACCCCAAGCTTTCTGCAGACTCTTCCAAAAGCGCGAAGTGAATCGAGGATCTTTGTCTGAGACGATGCTGGATGGTGCACCGTGGATTCTCATGATCTCTCTTCTGTACGTATCTGCGAGTTTACTTACCGGATCTTCCTTGCGGATCGGTAAGAAATGATCTGATTTAGTAAGTCGATCTACGATAACCCAAATTGCATCGTGCTTCCTCTTGGTAGGCGGAAGACCAGTAACAAAATCCATGGTGATTTTGTCCCACTTACACTCTGGAATATCTAACGGTTGAAGGAGACCGCCAGATCGCTGATGCTCAATCTTAACCTGCTGGCAGGTAAGACATTTGGAGACGTAAGTGGCCACATCCTGTTTCATACCACTCCACCAAAAGTACTGCTTGATGTCGTGGTACATCTTAGTCGAACCAGGATGTATAGAGAATGGGGAGCTATGAGCTTCAGCTAACAAAGCTTCCCGGAGTTCTTGATTATCAGGAACACAAAGTCTCGTGCCCTGCCATACGATACCATCTGCATCTACTCTGAATTCTGTCTGTTTCTCCAAATTCTATACTATCGCCCAGATTTCTCCGTCATCCTTCTGAGCTTCCTTGATCTTAGAGAGTAACTCGGGTTCCACTCTAAGATTAGCCCAGTAACCGTGCTGTCCACGTACCATGATCTCGATGTCTAGTCGCTCCAAGTCTCTTATGATTTCCTCTTCCATTTTAATGCCTTCATTCCGGACTTCCTGCTAAGAGCATCTGCTACTACATTTGCCTTTTCGGGATGATCATGTAGATTAATGTCATAATCCTTCAACAGCTCTAACCATCTTCTCTGCCTCATGTTCAATTCACGTTGAGTGAAGATATACTTCAAGCTCTTGTGGTCCGTGAAAATATCACATGATTCTCCATATAAGTAGTGCCTCCATATCTTCAATACAAACACCACCGCTGCAAGTTCCAGGTCATGCGTGGGGGTAATTTACTTCATAAGGCTTAAGCTGCCGTGAAGCGTACGCGATCACTTTCCCATGTTGCATGAGAACACAGCCAAGTCCCTTCCCCGATGCATCGTTGTAGATTTGAAATCCACCCGTACCAGATGGTAGAGTAAGAATAGGTGCAGATACTAGCTTCTGCTTCAGGTCTTCAAAGCCCTTCTCTCGATCTTCAGTCCAGACGAATTTCTCCCCTTTCCGCATCAGTTTGGTCAATGGTAGTGCTAGTCGGGAAAAGTTCTCCACGAACCTACGGTAATAGCCAGCTAAGCCTAAGAAACTGCGGACTTCCATCGCTGATGTCGGCCTTGGCCACTTAGTAATGGCCTCAACCTTCGCTGGATCCATAGTGATTCCTTCTGCTGATACAATGTGACCTATGAATGCCATTTTGTCTAACCAAAACTCACACTTGGAGAATTAGCATACAGCTGCTTCTGCCGAAGAATCTGTAGTACTGAACGAAGATGGTCTTCGTGTTCCTCCTTAGACTTTGAGAAAATCAGGATGTCATCGATAAAGACAATGACGAACTTGTCCAGAAATTCATGGAAGATTCTGTTCATCAAGTCCATGAACACTGCTGGAGCATTTGTTAGGCCAAATGGCATAACTACAAACTCGTAGTGGCCATAGCGGGTACGAAAAGCAGTCTTAGCGATGTCATGTTCCTTGACCCGTAGCTGATGATAGCCTGACCTAAGATCAGTCTTGGAGAAGTGTTTGGCCCCTTGGAGTTGGTCAAACAAATCGTCTATTCGTGGCAGTGGATATCTATTCTGGATAGTAATCTTGTTGAGCTCGCGATAGTCTATGCAAAGACGCATACTGCCGTCCTTCTTCTTAACGAACAAAACCGGTGCGCCCCATGGAGATGCGCTCGGTCGAATGAAACCTCGTTCAAGAAGTTCTTGTAGTTGATCCTTCAACTCCTTCAGCTCTATAGGATCCATGCGATAAGGAGCCTTGGAGATTGGTTCAGCTCTTGGAATAAGCTCGATACTGAATTCCACTTCTCGTGCAGGTGGTATGCCCGACAGTTCTGCTGGAAAAACATCTTGGAATTCTGACACTATAGGTTGATCCTGAATTGATGGGGATTCAGCATCCATGTCGTGAACCGTAGCTAGATAACCCTCGCAGCTATGTGACAGTAGTGCACGTGCTTGCAGGGTAGATATGATTTGTACAGACCGTCCGGGTATGAACCCGTTATGAATGTACTCTGGTGCATTAACATCACCGAAGATAACTCGATATGAATGGCAGTCTATGGTAGCATGATGCTTGGATAACCAATCCATGCCCAGAATCATGTCGAAGTCATTCATGTCCAGCGGAAGTACGTCAACAGGTCGAACCTTATCGTCAAATTCTAGGGGAAGACCTTTGTATACATGAGTGATTAATACAGAGTCCCTCAAAGGCGTGGAAATAGTAAGCCTATTTTCTAGTGGCATGGGGAGCATCCTAATGTTCTTAGCATAAGCAGTAGAAATAACCGAGTGAGTAGCACCCGTATCGAAAAGAACACAAGCAGCTTGACCATACATATAAAAGATTCCAGTGATGGTAACTGTAGACTTGTTGGCTTGGTCTCGTGATGTCTTGTAGACACGCCCGGTAGTAGGAGGCGGCTTGGTATCAGCATGTCCCGATGTACCCTCCATCTCGCCCTTACGACAATCCTTCATAATATGGCCAGGAAGACCACACTTGAAGCACGCGTCAGTATTACGGAGACATGGCCCTGGGTGCCTACTGTGGCAAGTAGAGCAAAGAGGATGAGTGAATCCTCCAGCAGGTGCTCTAGCTGGCTGGGAACCTGATAAAACATTTTACATAAGACATGATAATTGGGTACAAAGGACAAAGCGGATAATCGTAAGATTGAATACCAGTGATAGCTGGATGGCTAGGCTGCGAACCGCTCTGGTTTTGGTCCCTACCGTTTCCATGGTTCCTGGTAGAAGTTTTTGTTAAAGTGTCAGAATATGAGTTATAACATGAAATCATAAGGAAATGCGTAAGTATTAGGACCTGCTGCTGTTGGAGTGTCCAGCGTTGTTACGGTAATTATCATTACCGCCACGCCTATTCGTAGCAGAACGGCCGTTAGTATGACCGTTTCCCTTGGGCTGATGAGGCTGCTGCTGAGTAGTCGGCAGAGACCGGTCCCCAGTTTTCTGCCTGGAAGATACATTTAAAGAGATGAATAATTGACATATAAGGAAAGTATATGGATTCCGCTTGAATATGAATGTTTACCTCTTGTCGGGTCTTTCAGCTTCCCTGAACTCATCTCTCTCCTGTAGCATCTCCAGCCTACGTGCTGCATCGGCCACTTGTGCTACAGTGTTGAACGTAGCACACACCAGATTGTTTGCGACCGATGTGCGAAGAGCCCATCTAAAGTGATGTGTCTGCTCTTTAGGAGTACCTGCTGCCGCACCAAGGAAACCAGCTAAGCGAAGAAAGCGCTGCATAAACTCGTTGCTATTCTCCCCAGCTCTCTGTCGGATCCCATGGTACTCTCTCTTGAGCTTGTTCTGCTCAGCCTTGGGAAAGAACTGCTCCATCACCCTGTCCTTGAACTGAGCCCAAGTCAAACCAGTAACCCACTCGTCACCACCTTCAGACTGCATCAACGCTAACCACCAATTAAGTACATCACATTCGAACCGATAGCATGCTAACCTCGCCTTGTATGCGGGGTCACGGCCCATAGCACTGAAAATCTTCTTGATGTGAGCCAACCAGCTTTCAGCATCGCTGGGGCTATCTGTCTTCTCAAAAGCTCGAGGGTGGAGCTTGTTGAATCTCTCCAGCCATACTGCTAATGTCACTGGAGGAGGAGGAGGAGGTGTCTGATTATGCTGCTGATTGTTGGCAGCTTGAACTTCAGCCCTGATGTCGTTCCTCAGTTGAGGAAGCAAATCTTGCATAGCAGCTTGAATTGCAACATTCAGCTGCTCCTGTTCGCGTGTGAGAACCATCTGACAGTATAACATAAAACATATGATTAAACAGATCAAAACATAAAATATATATATACATGAAAAAAAATTTATACCAAAATTTCACGAGAAAAATTTTATGCAAGAAAAATTTGTTTATGAATGCATGATGCAGTTTTATGAAAACTTTTGTATGCTCGAGAGTGAACGCCTATGGTCAGTTCACCCAAAACAAAATACATGGCGAGGGGACGCCTATGGGTCGGTCCCAAATTTAAAAGTTTCGATAAAACACATGCGACTAAATAGGGCCAGTCCTGTACCAACCATCACTTAGTCAAAAATCTGTGACAATGACCTATATATGTATGCTTAAAAATGATGAATGCATGAAAACAACTGTCAGTTCTAGGAAGACCGTAGTGACTATCCACTAATCATAGGTCATATTTGAGAGCCTACAGGTCGAAGCCTTGGCTCTGATACCATAATTGTAACACCCCATTTTGATAATGGAAATGTCACATGCAATTATGGCGTGTCATCAAAGCATACAAGGAAAAATGTTTAAACATTACTTGACCATAAAAGGAAAATACCGGAATCAAACATCGGTCGTCCAAATGTAAAGCTCATCACACACAAACATAGTATAATAAAGGAAAGGACTAAACAATGTCCATAGCAAATGTATCATAAGAAAGGAAATGCATAAAGTAAAGAAGGCTAGAAAGCTTCTAGTCTATATGCACGTACTCTTAGTGTCTACGAGGGTCCCTGAGTACCTGCCGTTTTGGGAACATAGAAAAGGAAAACGGCTGAGCAAATACGCTCAGTGCACGGATGTACAATAAAGCATGAATAGGATAAGCATATAACATATAACAGCGGAAGAAAACTAAGTCCCGAGTAACCTGGTTAAGTCTTGATAAAACTGGTTTTATAGTTTGAAAAACCTTATGTTTATCTTGTAAAAATTGTTTATCATATTTTACCATTATAGGTCATGAAAATCCACCGTGCATGAATAATTAGAGGGGTGACCTCATCATGCAAACTAGAGGGGCTGCCTCTAATTTAATATACTGGTTTTTGGGTAGGAGGGATCAGTTCCTTGTGAAGGATGCAAGGCACACACCACATTCACCATGAAATCCTGACTGAAAACATGTAACAAGGATGCACCCATACGCCCCACATGATAAATATAATATAAATGGCCAAAAGCTGAAGGGACGCCACGAGCAATCACTCCGCCGTGGTGAAGTCATAACATCAGTGCCTCTAATGTTATGGTTATGGTACCTCCATAACTAGGTGAAACTGGTCATGCATATATATGGCTATAGGTATTCTTAATTAAACATAAGCAAATCAAACACGTAACTTATACTATGGGAAAACATTTGGCTGCATACGGGGAATCCTAATAAGGAAAGAATGTCCATACTGAAAGGACGGGAATCCGTACCTTATGTCCAGTGAATGAGGAAGATGAACTGAGAGGAATCCTACTTCCGTATCACTAGTGCTACATAAATACATACATGAATAGGTATCTGCTTACTAAATACGTAGCTGGTTTTATGTCATGTCTTACCTTATTTTATATGTTCTTACCATGTTTTACTGTTTAGCGCCTTAAACTCTATTTATCTTATATTTTGTTTAATCTGATTAAGTATTTCTGGTAATTCATGTATTATTATACTTAATGTGTAATAATAAGTAACTTTCCAAAAATAGCAGGTTTCCTAAAATAGAAAGTTTCCAAAATTAGAATGTTTCAAAAAATAGAAAGTTACCAAAAATAGAAAGTTTCCAAAAATAGAAAGTTTCCAAAAATAGAAAGTTTCCAAAAATAGAATTACTGCTTAAAAATAGATAAGTTTCTAAAAATAGAAAGTTTCCATAAATAGATTAGCTGCCTTATTTAATTAAGTTTCTAAAAATAGAAAGTTTCAATAATTAGAAATAAGTTGGTTAAATAAGCTAAGTATATAAGCCTAAGTGTTTTCATGAGCATTTTCTAAGTCATACGATATAATGTATAGTTTAATAATTATTTCATGTAATTAAATTAAACTATAGGTTAAAATATTTAATCAAAGTATAACATGTTTTTAATTAAATAAAGTTAAATACTTAGGTTAAAACATGTATTATTATTTATTAATAATATAACCTAAGTCATGTTAATTAATTAATTATAACCATGGTTTTTAAATAATTAATTAATTATAAGTCTAAAATATAAAAATACTTAGGTTAATTAATTTCATGATTATTAATAATTAAAATAACCTAAGTCATGTTAATAAATTAATCATGTCATATTATTAATTTAATTTTAACATAAGATCATAAAAAAAACTAAACATACACCATGAACCGGATCTAGATTAAAAACCATGAACCGGACATGAAATCGACATCGTACCCCGAACCAAATCGGGGTACCCCTTGTCTTGATGCTGCCGTGGGACCCACACCAACCAACCGGGACCATATGGTCTCGGTGGTGGTCGGATGGCTAAACCGAAACCCTCTTGGGTTTGGTGTAGGCTGCGGCCAAAACAAACACCCCTTCAAACATTACTTTTGATTTTATTTAAACCCAATTCATGTTAGATCTATGATTTAATTAGGTTTTATGAAAAAACATAACATGTTCTTAATTAATAAAAGATCAAATCAAAAGAAAGAGGCTTAAAAGGATTTACCGAATACGTGGATCTAAAGAACGAAGAACAAACACGAACACCAACAAGAATTCCAAGATCCAAGATCAACAAACACCCCTTATTGGTGTGTTGAAGGTGGCAGCCAAAAGAGAAAAAGAAGGAGGAGAGGAGGATTTTAGGTTTTCTGTAAAATCTTCTGTAAAACAAAAATGAGTAGTGTAAAATTCCTTAACCTCCTTTTAGTAAAAATACAAATGGGCTTGTCCCATTTGTTCCTTGTAGCCGCGGGTAGGGGGCCCCACATGGGGTACCCGTACCTTTTTCCGTGTCTCGATGTTTAGTTATTTGTTCATGATTATTTGTGTTCGCTTTTATGTGTTCTCGTTACGTAATTATCGTGATCTAATATATTTATTTACGCTCGTAATAAATATATATACGTAATTAATAATAGTTCGTGTTTTAATTACGTTCACGATTTCATGATCGCATGTTCGTGATTAATTATTGTCAAATAATTATTACGTGCTCGTGCGTAGTAAATACTTATCGTGTTCTAACACGTACGTAATACGTAAAATCCTAACACGTAATCGTAATCATGCTATATTAGGAAAGTTTTAATCTAGTACGTACGATCTTAAGGTTACTATTCATGGTAAAAGCATGCGGGTTTTATAGATTATCCCCTCGAGAACCTTTTAACAAATCATTTCCTGCAAGATCGCGAATAAAGCAAGTATGTTGTCGAAAAGCTACTTCAAGGTTTGAATCGCAAAATTGTCCCACTGAAAATAGATTGTGACCAAGTCCCTCCACGTAATAAACCCTTGAAATCGTAAGATTCCCAATTTGGTATTCACCATAACCCATAATCTTCGCAATATGGTCGTTGCCGAATTTAACTGTTCCTAGAAACTTGCTGACGAAATTTCTGAGCATCGAGCAGTCTCCAGTCATATGTTTGGAGCACCCCGAGTCCAAATACCAAAGAATAATTTGGACGACCTGAAAATATTACCAAACACAGACGATGTATCGGATTCTAATTGTTCCTCTGAGTTAGCAGGTACAGATGTAATTATCTTAGATTTGCTATCAGACGAAACTTTAGGCTTCCAGATTTTCTTACTAGTGGTTGGCTTAGATTCTAGTTGTCTAGTATTATGAGGTACTTTTTTAGTGGGGATATTACCACTGGTAGACACAATAGTGGGGGCAGACCTAGTTAAAGGGCGCTTTTTCCATTTCTTAGTGCTAGTGTTCCTATTTAAAGGACGCTGAGACCTAACTTCAGTGGACGTGATCCTAGTTAAAGGGCACTTAGTTCCATTAGCAGTGAAGGTCCTACCAGTGGGTTTCCATTGCCAACCAACTTGGGTGAATTTCTTCCCCGTTGGAATCCACTCAAGATTGTTCCAAATAGCATACATTTCATTCACGTGATCAACAAGGCATAAATCATGACGCTGAGAAAACATGCATTCATTACAATTCCAACATTTCGAATTAGAATTCACATTTTGCTTAGGTCTCCACTCAGAAGGAGAACCTTTTGTCTTAGCTACATGATTCTTTTTATTTAAAACTGAAACAACATTCCTAGGGTGCACTTCTACTCTCTTCTTCTCAGTCCCATTAGTGGAAGGCTTGATCCTATCTTTCTTGTCTTGAGATCCTTTAGCCTTAGTAGACACAGTTACTCCTGTAGAAGCCAAGGGAACATTAGTGACAGATTTTGACTTAGCCTTGATGGGTGTGTTTAAAACAGGCTTAGCTCCTGGGGTCTTATTGAATGGAGTAATGGCAATTGTGGTTTGTTGTTTAGATGGTACAGATATCGGTTGCCCAATGTACTCTAAGTTTGCTAAACAATCCTGAACGCGATCCACATATAATAAAAGCTCATATACACTATGACTTGTGGGATCACGTTCACGCATTTCATCAACAATCTCTCTAGCTAGATCAGCATGTTCTAAGGCATTTTTCATATATGTGCCAAACTTAGTGGGAATTTTCTTAAATTTTAGATCCCGATATAGCACACGTGGGTTGGGTTTGGGAGCACTAGAGGTCGAGGCAGAGACAGTAGCTGGATTATCAACACTTTCTCGTCCTTTGAGTTGAAGTGTCTCCTTTAAATATGCTAGAATCATGTTTTTGTCTATGAGCTGAATTTTTAGGTCAGAGGTTTCCTCACATTTCTTGTTCAGTTTTTCAATTAAAGACTTTTGCTCTGTCGCATTAAACGCGAGGCGTTCTTCTATTGAACCAGAATTTTGTGAGTCTCCCTGCCTTACTTGTTCACGCTCTCCTAGTATAGAATTAATTCTATTTTCTAGGACATGATTCTTAATCTCTGCAGCCTCTAGTTCTGTTTTTGTTTCTAGTAATTCTCTCTTAGTTCTCATCATCTCTTCCTCTAAATCCTGAACCATCTGAATCATCTTGTCACTTGTCTCAACGGAGTTTCCACAATCATTTAGTTTTGAAAGAGTTTCCTTTTGAGATTGTTTTCAATTTCAAGAGATATAGAATGTTGTTGAAGCTCATTAAAACTTTTTGAGAGTGTGTTATACGAATCTTGAAGCTTTAAAAATTCAGCGTTGGATTCATGACAAGAATGATTATCTACAGAATTCACATGTTCAACAGTATTCACAGATTCATGCACATCATCACAAATATTCACAGTAGATGAAATTTCATGAGTATATTTAACAGTAACCACTTGCATCACTTCGAGAGACACTATATGTTCTAAAAATCGGTCATATTCGGATAAAATCTTTTCATTTTCAATTAAATGTTGTTCATAAGCATCATCCATTTCATAGAAAACTTTTTGAACTTCACCAATTTCAAAACTTAGATTACACGCTAGATCATAGACTCCTTGTTTAATATGGTCCACAAACGGAACGATCTCTTTCTCAAACACCGTTTTCATGTGTTCGAACGCCCATTCTCCAGCGGTTAGAGCCGTTGAAGTCGTACATTCCAGGATGACCTTGTCAAACTCGGTAAGGTATTGCCCAATCTCTTCCAAGCTGAGCTTTACCGTACTAACCGGTGGAAGATTCTTAGGAATTTCCTTCGGTTGGTCTGAGTTAACGAGTGCAGGAATTATACTAAGGCATTCTCTAGTAGGCATGAAAGTGGATGTTTGGATAGTTCTCTTTTGCATATTAAATCGAGTTCTAAGATCTATTGTAGCATTTTTTGCATTCATTTGAGCATAATCATATTCTGGATATGTAGAAAGTAATTTTAACCGCTTCTCTTCATATGGTGTCATACTCTCAGAATCATTCAAGAACACAATCGGATCTAATACCAATCCTAACTTGGTTGCATCATAATCGTGGGTTGTGGTGAAGCGCTTGCTTTGCATACCCCAGGTTAGGTGGTAGGTCTATTAGACGCGATAGATTGAACTCTTTAAATGATGCATGAAACAAGTGTACTAGATGTGAGGCAGCATATTGTTTTAAAAGCTTAATTTCTGTTTCTTTTATTCTTTCAGACGTCTAAATTTCCATTTCAATCTGTTTGGACTCAAGAATTTCAAAATCCGTTTGAAGCTGTTGAAAATTATGAACGACTGACTCTTTTTCTTTAAGTTCATTTGAAATATTTGCTCTTAAACTCTCAATTTATAGCAGATTGTCCATTTGAACTTTCCTAAACCTATCAAATTCAGGAGTCATTTCCAAGGTTTTAACCTTGTCCTTATGCAAAGCAAGCTCGGCATATAAAGTCTGATTAGCATTAAGGGTTTCAAGGACCGCGTTATTCATTTGGCTAAGCAAAGATGTCGGGACCATAACCAAATCAGGTTGAGCAGACGAATTGGTTCGTAATAGCTCCCGGTTGTGGTTCACTCAAAGTCTGAGGACTTTCACTAATATTGCTATCATTGTTTGTCTCGCCGATTGAGTTACTAACCACCGGAGGCTGTTCCGAATACTCAGACATTTGCCCAACTTGATAAGGTACAATACTAGTATCTGTAGCAGTATGTGGTACCTCAGAAATTATATCAGCTCCATATAGTGAAAGATTTTCCATAAGAGCTGCTTTGGCGGTGTTAAGATCATCACAATCAGAGTCGTATGCATCCAAATCATCACATTGATATGCAGCATTGTTGGTGATGACTGTTGTGAGACCGTCAGTTTCCGCTACTCCCGGATCTGCAAGGAATGCTAACTCTTCTTCATCAAGCTCACGACCTTGGGCTTGAGCATTCACCAGGTAGATCTTCTCCTGAAACCATTTGCCGTCCCTTTTCCTCTTAGGCTGCTTGCAATCTCGGGCCATGTGCCCTTCCCTTTTGCAGTTGTAGCAAATGACCACCTTCATTTTACCAGTGCTATTTCCTCTTGTAGAAGTAGTATTGGATGAACGTGCACCAGCAATAGACAAATTAGATCTCCCTTGAGTTGGTTGCACCATGACTCTTCCGTCCTGAATTGTTGCCTGTTGTCGAGAGTTAGAAGAGTTCCTTAACTGATTGTTAGTTGTTGCTGGACCTCTGTAACCTCGTTTGTTCAATGTTTGACTTAGATAAGCAGACATTTGAGCAAGGATATCAGTAGGGCTATCTCCTTGTCTAAACTCAGGGACAGGGATGTCATCTTCACAGTAGAATGCTGGTGCTGCTTGAGCTACAATCTGACTAGATGGAGCACTGACTTGTTGTGAGTAATGAGGTTGAGGAGCCTCAAGTTGTGGATAGGTACAAGCATGGTTTGTTGGAGGTTGATACGGTGAATACTGGTATGAAGCATAAGGTAATGGATGTGAATCTCCTTGTGATGATGATGTTGCTGGTTGGTGATAAGATGTAGGCGGCTGTGGCAGAATCAAGTACTGTAGGAAGCTTGGTGTTTGATACACAGGTTGATATGAAGATCGGCGTCCCAAAGCAAGCTGAGAGTTGTCGTATGACAATGTAGGATTGTTTGCCATTAAAGCCAAAGGTTCTTGATAAGATCCTTGAGAGATGCGTTTTTGGATCACGTGCTTCTCGTGTTGTTGCAAGAAGGCGTAAAGTTGATCTAAGTTCGACTTGTGCAAAACTCGAATCATCTTAACATCGATAACATACTGACTCCATTTTGGGGGTAGCGTGTTCAAGAACATTGTGTTTAATTGAAACTGTTCAAACCTTAGATTATACACGTTCATGTCATTCATCAAAGTAGTGAAACGCCAGTAGAAATCATGAAGAGTCTCCCCTGAAAGGTATGTAAACCTATCAAACAAATCATACAGTTGACACTCTCGTTCTTGCTTAGTGAGAGAGGTCCCTTGTAGCAAGACAGCTAATCGATCCCATAGTTTCTTTGCCACTGTGTGTTCACTTACCATTCAAAAGATATCGGGTAGAAGGGCTTGAAGAATTGTCTGAACAGCCCTCTCATCGGCATCTGCAATGAGTTTGTTAGCATCGGTTAACTCGTGATACTCCCTTGCCCTTGTCACATTGTTGACGGTAACCTCCCCCCAATCTAATGGACCTTTATCAATTGATTGAAGCATAAGTCGACCACTTTGTTTGCCCATGATGTACGTTCTCATACGGCCTTGCCATGCTTCAAATAAATCTTTGATGAGCAAAGGTGGGCGAGTATCGGTTCCCGAAATGATCAAGATATCGGTAAGCGAAGTCATAGTTGGCATATATGAATGTGAATTCATTTTGTGATCCCTTGAAAAAAGATTATCAAAGATGATCGAACAATGAAATAAGGTTATGAGTTTTTTGTGTTGTTAACTAAAAGATGTTGTTATCTTGTTGTTGTGTTTTCGTTTGAAATTTACCAAATTACCAAATTTAATGCCAAATAGAAGAAATCCACTAAGTATCCAAAAACAAGTTCTATCGGAATGTTGCTTTCTGTCGGAATACCCAGATCGGAAAGTCCAGATCGGAATGTCTTACTATTGGAATGCTTAGATCGTAATGTAACTCTGTCGGAATGTTGTTGGTATCAGAATGCCTAGATCGCAATCCAAAGCTGTCGGAATGCTCAGATCGCAAAGTTCTGTCATAATGCTCAGATCGCAAAGTTCTGTCGGAATGCTCAGATCGCAAAGTGCTGTCGGAATATTCAGATCGGAATATGGCTGACACAAATTAGGCATAGTAACGACTTAAAATCCCGTATAACCGTCGGAATCCCAGATCGCAAAGATCGATCAGAATGTCCAGATCGGAATAAGTATCGAAATCCAAGTACCGCAAAGTAGAACCAGTCACTTTCTGAAGGTGATGGTTATTGCGATCGAAACCCTTTTTACTTGTACTTTCCGATGGTGATGGTAGCTTGAAATTCGGAATGAAGAAAACAAGAACTTTTTGAACTTTTGATCCAAGAAAGATTGTGTTTTAACCAAAACCAAGATACCAAAAACACTATAACACGATTAAATACGTTATACTTCTTGAAATCATGATCAAACACAAAAAAAATTTGATGATTCGGCAAGAAAAACTCAAGAAGCTACGAAATGTTTATAAAAACATACGCAACACTAAAACAAACCTATATTTCATCCCATGCTCTTCATACCAATTGTAGAACAATGATAATCTTTAAGAATCAAGGGGGTTGATGTTTTCTAGAGAGAGAAACTTAGAGAGAGAAATGAAAGAAACTTGTTATATTGAAAATAAGAAATGAAACAACCAACACCTCTTTCCATGGTGGAAAGAGGTTTAAATACCCAAGTCCTTAATGGACTTGGGCCTCCGGCCCATGAACATGCTCATGGGTCGGGCTATTTAATAAATGATACTAAACACTACTTCGAGCCTATAACTACATTGTTGGAGTGACCGAGACTTTCTATATACGTAAAACGTATTTCCAACACATAATAAGACTAATAGCAGCAGAAATGTATAAGTCCTAGATAACCTGGAACATGTTCATAAAACTGGTTTTATAGTTTGAAAAGACTTATGTTTTATATGAAAATCTGTATTAATTAGCCAATAGCCCATATAGGTCATGAGGTTCCACCGTGCATGAATACTTGGAGGGGAGACCTCATCATGCTATTAGAGGGGTTGCCTCTAGTTAATTAGTCTGGGTAGGAGGGATCAACTCCTTGTGAAGGATGCAAGGCACACACCACATTCACCATGAAAATCTTGTAAAACATGTAACTAGGATGCACCCATACGCCCCACATGATAATATAAATATAAGGCCAAAACTGTAAAGGGACGCCACGAGCAATCACTCCGCCGTGGGGAAGTTATAACACTGGTGCCTCTAGTGTTATGGTTATGGTACCTTCATAACTAGGTGACACTGGCCGTGCATGTATATGGCTTAGGCAATTAAAACTAAACATAAGTAATCAAAACATATAAAACATATACTTGGGAAAACAGTTGGCTGCAAACGGGAAATCCTAATAAGGAAAGAATGTCCATACTTAAAGATGGAAAATCCGTACCTTATATCCAGTGAACGAGGAAAGATGAAAGGATGAAAAGTCCTACTCCGACCTTACTAATGCTACATAAATATGGGACATGTATGAGTTGTCTGATTACTAAGTACGTTACTGGTTATAGCATGTTCCTAACTTGTTTTACATGTTCGTGTCTTATTTTACTGCTTTAAATGATATACTGTATTATGTATTTCATGTCTTCTGATTATGTATTATCTTGTATTCTTGTATTATTATACTTGTGTAATAATAAGTAACTTTCCAAAAATAGCAAGTTTCCAAAAATAGAAAGTTTCCAAAAATAGAAAGTTTCCAAAAATAGAAAGTTTCCAAAAATAGAAAGTTTCTAAAAATAGACAGTTTCTAAAAATCGTAAGTTTCCTGAAATAGAAATTTCCATAATTAGAAATAAGCTGGATTAATAAGTTAGTAATATAAGCTAATGTTTACTGGTTAAAAGTCATAAGTCATGTAATTTATAGTTTATTAATTAAATACTATAGGTTATAACTGATTATTAATTAATAATTATAATGTATGTTTTATTAGTTAATAATATATCATGGTTAAATAAGAAACTATAGATTATACAAATTTAATTAAGTCATGGTTTAATTAAATTAAGTCTAATAAAATACTTAGGTTAACATGTATAATTAATAAACCTAAGTCATGAATTATTAATTAATTATATGTGCATGTTTTAATAAATAATTAATAAACTATAGTCGAAAATAAATGACAAAAATACTTAGGCTAAAACATGTATTATCTGTAACAATAATATAACCTAAGTTTATGTATAAATTAAATTAATTATTAATCATGTTAATTAATTTAATTAACCTTGTAAAACAATAACTTGCAAATAATCCCGAGCACGAATCCTGAGACAAAACCAAAACCCGAACACCAACCACCACCCACAGCTGCGGCTACGCTAGCGGCTGGTGGCTGTGAAGTCAACGGCGGCGGCTACAGCCGCTGCTGCGTCGTGGCTACCCACTGTCCGAACAAGGTTCCCACCGGCAGTAGGCCGGTGGTTCCCCCTGCTGCCCTGCGTGTTCCTACTGTTCGAACCACAAGCCACCAGCAACAGCCGGTGGTTCGTACTGTTGGACTGAAACCCACACCGAGCCCCTTCGGGGTCTCGGTTGTGGCGAACAAAGGACACCGAGAGTCGTATGACTCTCGGTTGGTTGCCGAACCAAACAACAACCAAACAAACCCTTTTTCCATGTTGTTATTTAATTCCTAGCATGTTTTTATTAATTATTTAAAGATCAAAACTCACATGTTCATAATTAATAAAAAGGAATTAAAAGATTTAGGTTTGATGTTTTACCCCAATGCTTGATTGAAAATAACACGAACACGAGCACGAATACCAACAAACACTAGTACAAAAAATGGTATCTGTCACACTAAAAAAGAGTGATCGTAGGCCTACAGTCACACGCATTTTTTTAGCCTTTTTGACCAAAGGTGTCGCGACCGTAGGTGTCATACGGTCACAAAATGATCTAAGTGACGATAACCAGCAAAAAAATGTGACCAATACTCGAAAATGTGTGACGAACTAGGTATAATATTTGGTGTTTTAGTGAATATGTGTGACGGTAAACACTCTACAGTTACACGAGTTTTGTTTAAGAGTGACTATTGTTTATAAGTTTGTCACATGAATATACAATATGTGTGACATTTACTATGTGATTAGTGTACTTTGTGTGACTATATGCATCAAATAGTCACATGAAGGGTATGTTTGTGTGACCTTTTATGACATGTAGTCACACAAATTATGCTAATGGCTTTGAGTTTGTCACATACAACTAACCAAAGAGTTACCAATAGTAGAAATAAGTGTGACTGTATGCTTTGTCAAGTCAAGCCAATTGTATTTTGTGTGACTATATGCATCCAATAGTCACATGAATTGTATGTTTGTGTGGCCTTTTTATGACATGTAGTCACACAAATCATGCTAATGGTACTGAGTTTGTTACATACAATAAACCAAAGAGTTACCAATAGTAGTAATATGTGTGACTGTATGCTTTGTCAAGTCAATACAATTGTATTTTGTGTGACTATATGCATCCAATAGTCACATGAATTGTATGTTTGGGTGACCTTTTATGAAATGTAGTCCCACAAATCATGCTAATTGTACTGAGTTTGTCACATACAATTAACCAAAGAGTTACCAATAGTAGAAATAAGTGTGTCTGTCTGCTTTGTCAAGTCAAGCAAATTGTATTTTGTGTGACTATATGCATCTAATAGTCACATGAATTGTATGTTTGTGTGACCGTTTATGACATGTAGTTACACAAATCATGCTAATTGTATTGAGTTTGTCACATACAATTAACCAAAGAGTTACCAATAGTAATAACATGTGTGACTGTATGCTTTGTCAAGTCAAGCCAATTGTATTTTGTGTGACTATATGCATCTAATAGTCACATGAATTGTATGTTGGTGTGACCTTTTATGACATGTAGTCACACAAATTATGCTAATGGTACTGAGTTTATCACATACAATTTACCAAAGAGTTACCAATAGTAGTAATATGTGTGACTGTATGCTTTGTCAAGTCAAGCCAATTGTATTTTGTGTGACTATATGCATCTAATAGTCACATGAATTGTATGTTTGTGTGACCTTTTATGACATGTAGTCACACAAATCATGTTAATTGTACTGAATTTGTCACATCCAATTAACCAAAGAGTTACCAATAGTAGTAATATGTGTGACTGTATGCTTTGTCAAGTCAAGCCAATTGTATTTTGTGTGACTATATGCATCCAACAGTCACATGAATTGTATGTTTGTGTGACCTTTTATGATATGTAGTCACACAAATCATGCTAATTATACTGAGTTTGTCACATACAATTAATCACAAAGTTACCAATAGTAGTAATATGTGTGACTGTATGCTTTGTCAAGTCAAGCCAATTGTATTTTTTGTGAGTATATGCATCCGATAGTCACATGAATTGTATATTTGTGTGACTTTTTATGATATGTAGTCACACATTAGAATGTGACTAACAATGATAATAAGTGTGACTATGTTTCATCTTTTAGAAACCCTAAATGAATTCAATAAAAACAAAAAACAAAATTCTGGAAACAAATTTCAATTGCATTATTATATAAAATTGAATGTACATAAGCAAATCAACAACTGTAATGTCGTATTATTTACAAGTAACATACTTTTCACAAAGAATCACACTTGTAAAGACTTTGAATCACCGTATTGTAAAGTATTTTGAGCCTTGTTATTCCTAGCTTGTTTCTGCATATGAGGAATAGTTGTAAATGTACTGTCTGCTGGAACGTTCATCGAGCGCTTAGTTCCTATCTTTGGTGCACTTTCAACAATAGCTTTTAGGGTATTTGGTGGTGTTGTTTCATGTATGGAAACAAAAGCCGTGTATTAAACATTGAACTAAATATGAAAAGCTATGTATATGTAGGATGATAAATCAAGTGTATGTGCCTCTTCCAAAAAATAACCTTTTCCTTTGGCCATGCCACGAAACTACCTTTTACATCCTTAACAGTTTTTAAACCATTATTTTTGTCATCATGTATGAATGCTGCATCCACTAAGGATTCATTAACTGAAACTTTGTAGCAATTTTTTGGTAGTGGTTCGTTATGAATCATTACATTGTCTTCATCCTTAGACTTGTATATAGTATTGTTACCAATGATAATTTTCCTAGAGATGTTCCACAGTTTGCACTTAAATGTCTGAAGAAAAATGTTTACATGCGTTACTGAGGAATAAATTAAACAAGTAATTATATGAATAATGATGAAATACTTATCTAACACCCCCAAATTTACACGCAGTGGAATACATCTTTGGGTGCTAAACAATGATACTACAACGCATAATTTATAAAGAACGACTCAAAAAGAGACGTTTTAAATTTATCGTTCCTAAAACATTTGTCAGAGTAGCGTAGTCCCAAGACATCGTAACCAAAGTACAACCAAAACAAAAGATTTAAATTGTTTTGAACAAAAGGAACGACAAATATTCAAAGAGTTTATATTGCAAAGTAGTGCACAACATTCATTCCCGTGGCTTCCAAGCTTCACCCTTCCTGATTACCTGAAATACATGTGAGAAAATCATCAGCAAAAATGCCGAGTGAATCTATAGGTTTATATAATCATTTTGAACACAAGCAAAGATTATAAGTTTGTGGCATGCTTAAAGGCAACAAGCATCAAATAATAATTTGCATCAACAATAATAATTGTATATAGCATAAATTGCAATAAGCTCATGGAACCGAGCCCTTAAACACTCCTTTTAGAGGTCTGATAAGACAGGACATTTATTAATTGTCGGTTACCTCTAGATTTTTGTTACATTGCCGTATACCTGACTTCTCAATACAATATGTCCAAACAGTGTGGAGGTCGGTCCTAAGCTTCTGTGACAAGTCCACACAAACTGAACCGGGGCGGCTTCCCCCATAGATCTATTAATTGTACTAACGGCTAGCCCATCATAAGCTAGTTAACGGTCCATAATTGAGGCTTTAACAAAGGCAATCACTTAATGCAATTTAAAGTCAACCACGGGTCCATTCATAGAGGGACAAAGCATACCATAAAAATCTTGTGTTCTAAGTTTATAAAACATGTATTCCCCCTCGCGGGTTTTAAAATTATTTAATAACTAGTATAAAGCGAGGCTATAGACTCACCTTAGCCAATAGTGGTAATGAGACGATCGCCGACGATAGATGATGCCTTTCAAACACGAGAACCGCAACCTATCAAATGAGGTGCGTTCATTAATAATAGACTCGAGAAATAAACCATACATAAGAATATAAAACTCGACTCATAAAATCACGACAAACTCGAGAGAAAACGATACAAGTGATACTATTACACTCTCCTATATATTCATTTTATTGTTCTATGCCTTTAACAAAAATCTGCCGAAACATACCAAATCTCCAAGCCGCTTTCCCATACTTAGACACATCAAATTTTTATGATACTACTCAGAGACCTCACTTACTATATGTAGAAAGTCCTCCCAAGAGCCCATCAAAAGATTTTACATCTAAAGTTCCCTGCCCGACTCATCTTTGAATCACAAAATCCGGATAGTTTAGCGACCTTGACTTACGAAACCATTTTGACCATTCTAAACAACTTCATTTGTAAAACCGCCACTTGATTCTAAAAATAGACTCAAAATACTAAACTTGGGGCCTGAGAACAGCCCTTGAATCATTTTGAAACTCATTTTATAGTCCCCGAGATTCGATCCAAATATCGACAACAATTTTCGGATTGTGTCAACACTCGTCTCCCGGTACACGAAAATCAAACTAGTGTAACTTCCACCTAGTTTGGAGTTGGAAGGCCTACTTTATATCAAATCGAAGCTAACGAAATTCTCTACAACATAATCCCATCATATCATCCTATATTCAGACTTAAGACCCTCGAAAATGGCCTCAAACCTACTGCCTAAAATTGGCCATTTAAAAACTATACAAAATCAAGTTTTTGATCAAAACCAACAACTTTCATCATCAATCTAACATCCTAATATCATCACAATCTAATCCTAACACTTGTATCATCATCTAAATCAAAAACCCAAAATCAAAAATATATTTTCTTTACAAAAATAACATGATATACACATGATTATCACTAGATAATCACATGCAACATCATCTAACAACTTTACTCACCAAGATTCTTGATCAAAATTTTAAAGTTCATGCATGTTGATGAAAATGGTACCAAAAGAATCCTCTTTCAAAATTAGGAATGGGACTTGTCTTGTTTTTAGAAGAATCAAGCTAGAAAATTAAAATTTTGGATGGTTTGTGTTGATGGGGTGTATGTTTCAAAAGAGAGAAGAGAGAAAGAGTTGGTGTTTTTGTTTTAAATAAATTTTTAAATAAAATGTGTTAGTGGAATTTTTATATATAGTGTAAGGTTAGGGTAGTTTTTGCCAATTTGTGATAGTTTTGGTCCAAAATGTAATAAAATAGTTTAAAAGGGTAGAAAATGTAAATTGTAAATTTTGAAATATTTACGAGACTCGGGTTTCGTAAAAATATTTTTCTTTTAAAGTTTAAACGCACACGAAAAAAATAATAATATAACGACTCGATACGTAATTAAAATGATATCGTTGAAAATATTAAATATCGAAACGATCGATAATAAAATATAAAATTTTAGGCATCCGTCGGTATCGCGATCACTAGTAGTCCTCGTTACTCGTCAAAATATTAAAATATAATATTTAATATCGTTTTCAACTTGAACCGTTAAACATAATAATATTTAACGTTATAAAATACTTCAAATTAATTGAAAGTAGAATTAAATTATGACCTTATTTTTACGGGTTTTACATCCTCACCACCTTAAGGGAGCGACGTCCCGGCGCTCAACTCGCCTCATACACGAGTTGTTCACTACCCGGAAGGATGAGGGCATTCCTTATAAAGAAGTCTTCACGTTCCCACGTGAGCTCGATCCACGATCTCCACTGGTTCTTTTACAAAACGCAACTTGTCGTCAAGTTGTATCTCATCATAAAGGAATAAATAAGTCCTTATCCACAAGTCACCCGTCAAGCTCGACACACGAAATTTTTATGAATCACACGAAGCTAATTCGACGACAAGAATAGGTGACAGGATTTTCGGGTAAGTCCAGTTAAAAGAATGTTGCAAATTAAAGGATATCCATCGGCCGGATAGTCATGGACACACATCAAAAATAACTAACAAGAAAAAAAAACATTTTCGTCATCGGAGGGTGCTCACACGCGGGTCCCTACTCAAAAGATAATACAAAGACACCATCTCACTTTCGCCAACGCGCATTGAAGTCTCAATAAACATCGTCATTGAAAGTCAAAAAGATATTACATAATATATGTTCTACATGATCGGACGTCATCGGATGATGGCGTCTCAAGTTCTCACAACTTACGATCATTTGACTAGATCACATACCACATAAGTACATAAAAATAAAAGGTCGAACAATAACATCAAGTATAGATTTCCATCGTTAAAACGTTGAACGAACCCTTGATAATAACCACTTGATCACAAGAGTCTTTCCACTTGCGGTGTCGGCTTCAACATACTCCTCGAGGTCGTAACGAATTTATTAACTCCATTCATTAAGAGATTCGGTCCTCAATCATTCCACAAGTACACACATAAATCCTGGTGACACTTATCGATTCTTCTTATACACTGCTTCCCGAGATTCATTTTAAACTCAGAATAAAATAGTGATCTTCAATACGAGGAACAGAACGAGATAAAAATGAATTCAATAAACGCATAAACGGACAAGATATGGTAAAATGATTTAAGGTTGACGATCGACGAGGGATCTCGACTCACGTAACCGTAAAACATAATAATTCGCAATATTAGAACAATGAGAGCGAAGAATGAATTAAATATTAACATTAAAATAACATTTGTCACAATTATCCGTCCCGGATTTGTATTACCTTAAAACTCAGTTGAGGTACTTTCTTGATAAAGATGATATATTAAAAATAGAAGTTAAATAGCTTCATAATTTATTTTGGTTGTCTTAAGAAACTTTGAAACAATGACATGAATTTATTAATTAAATTCGTATTGATGGTTACAATTAGAAAATGTAATTTCCAAATTAAATCATTGTTAGGAATATAAATTAAACCGGTAATTTCATTACATTGAAAGTGAAGTATGATAAGTCAATTAGTTCAAAAGATAGAGCATAATTTCATTATAAACATTAGTTTTAGTTATACAAAATATGATGCATAAATTTGACCTTTTACTTGTGATGGTTATTTCGATAATTGAAAATCATTGGAAAATGTATAAACATAAAAATTTTATAATACGTTGTAGAAATACTTAAAGGTGTTTATTATTTTTAAGTAAACATGGGGTATATTTGGGTTTCAAAATGTGACAAGATAATAAATGAATACGAATGGAAATAATGGTTAACAATTAGCACGAAATCAGCGGTACGAAAGAAAACGAAGCAAATGTCGTATGAATTCTTAAAGAGAATAATAAAATAAAGGCGTTGATGGTAAGACGATAAGAAATAATAGGTTAAACAAGTTGTCGATTTTGTTAGTGCGGTCGATGGTTCACCAATATCAGTTTGTTAACTTAGCGGTGGTCGATACATGATCGGAAATAAAATCCATACAAAAATTTTAATAAAAGAAAATTCCTAATAATAACTTGTAATTAAAATGAATCAAATGAACGATGTTAGTCTTTAAAGAGAGAAGTCAAAGCACGGTTCACAAGAGTGGATTTCGAGACAAACGAGAGTGACGGACGTCATCCGGAAATCACTCTAACGATAATTCATTATTCACGTGCGGAGACATTCCAAAGATCTACCCAGTCGCATAAAGAAGATTGGACAAGAAGGAAGGATAAAACATCGAGACTTTCAAGTCATTTATCAACGGTCAGTAATTAGACGAACGGTCAAAAGAAATCAGTTACAAGACAAAATGAAGTAACAAGTGGAAAAACAATCATCGAGTAAAAACGTACTTAAAATCACGTAATTCGTTTAACGAAAGGTAAGAAAACATATGCGGATGCATAGAAATTGTGCTACTTGCATAAATTATAAAGGTTTTCAAAACTTCTTTTCACTTTATTTCATTTTATTTATCTTTATCATAAATACAAGTAAAAAGTTGATTATCATCAAGATTTTTAAGGTGACTACTATTCAGCCTAGCATGGCTCCTTCTAAATTAGACATAGGTGATCAGGCCATGTATAATTTAGGGCTAGCAATGCAGTGCTCCGTTTCGTCGAAAAGTATTACGTTTCTTATGTTTATATAAACCATGCCATTTGTATAATGGAATTTTAAAATAGTTTATAAATTTATAGGATACAAGTAAACTGTGAGATACTCAATAAGCAACTTTTAATATTACAAAAAGTATTTTATAAGACCAAAGTAAAAACAATTGGTGAAAATTATCGTAAAATAATATCAGATTTATTTATAAGGTGACATTATGACAACGCATAAAGTAGCCAAAGGTTTGCAAAAAGTGGCAAATAGTAGCTCATAAAACAACCAATGAAATGGTTACAAGTTGTTAATGTTTCAAAAGGTTATAAGATTTAGACGAAAACGCCATGAGACACGTGATGAGAATATCGACGAAAAATGTGAAGACAAAACTTCGAAACTCAACCCAAATCAGTGGAAGGTTAGAAGAAAATAAAAATAAAATAACATCGAATGACAATTGAGTCATATATATAAAAAGAATAAATCAATCCACATGTGTATTCTATGTAAGATATTCAACACAACATGCTTTTAAGAAAGTATATTATTCATTTTTAAATTACACCATTAATCCGGTAATTGCTAATCCTGTACTGTTTCTATTTTTAAATATTTTCACATGCAACTAGTATTCGTTAGTTGTAAAATAGTATTTGTTAAAATTTTACGATCTCAAATGAAATCAAAACAGCTTAGAAACATTTAAAACTCATGTTCTGAATTTTCTATCAGATTTAACTTTTAAATATGAGCCGATTAATTGACCCGATAAACGACATTTCCAAGACTCAGAGTCTAAAGCATTTTGATGCAAAACGACGTTTCAGACGACTTTCTAGTTTTACCCGAGACCTGAAAACCAATGTAAAATGACCAAAATACCCCTGCAAGTTCTGTGCAGGTTTGACTATTTTATTTTAAAAACGCAGGTTTTACTTTTAAGTTTTGACCTGTTTATACTGCCCCTACAGTTTCTGCATAAAGTGTATTTTTTGACACTTCTTAACGGCTCAAAATATATACATATATACACACATGTCTTGTGCATTTTATAACAACGAAAAATAAATCTCGTAATGAGCATCAAATAAAATATAGCATGATGAATGACAGAAAATGCTTCAAGGTATTCAACACGAAATTTAGGAAGCAAGACGGTGAAAGACGTTCGTAATTTAGATTTCAAAATGCAATGTAGGCAAATCTCCTTGGTGTCACGATTGTCAAAAACACAAAACATAACAAGAAAAGAATGGAACATTAACATGCTACACTTCGGGAGCGAGAAGGTTAATGAAAAACAAATGATACAATTTTATATAAGTAAAATCGTATTCCAATTCTAGTGCCATAATCTAGACGATGATTTATAAAATAACGATGACGTTACCGAGATATAAGTGAACAATACACTTCGGAGTCGATACATATAAATGTCAACGAATTAAATCTTCGCATGTCGTGTAAAACGATAATAAAAATCAACAAAATATTATGAAAAACCATGGTATTATTCAACACTATTTTAAGAAATGTCTCAAAATGTGTGACTCACACGATAGCGGTTAGTCTATTCCAAGGACACATTGAGCTACACAATGGTCTAGAAATTACGTTTCAAGACGTCCAAGCACAAACAGCCGAAAGACGATTTGGATATCTATATAGATATCACAAAGGGTTAAACAATGAAAGTAACGCGCGCAGATGAAGGTATGTAAGGTCATAATATAAAATTTTTGCAATAAAAGCAATTTAAATACTTCAAAAATAAATACATAAAGATCTTAAAAATTTAATGTATTTATTTAAGTTAATCATTAATAAATGATAAACTTTTATCGAAAAGTTTAACGACATAAATATATATCGATAAAAGGGATCCTAGATATAAATATATATCCATAAGTGGATCATAGTATTTATTTATAAATACTTGCCAATAAGGTATACGTAATAACGCATACTAAAGTGGTAATCCAAGAAGTAGCTTGAACCTGAAGTCACGCGAAATCATGTGCACCGACTCTTTGAAAAATAAAACCGATAGTTATAGTTTAGGTTTTTAGAAAAAGACCTAGTTCTCTATAACTCATGGCTCTGGTACCAATCTCTAACACCCCCAAATTTACACGCAGCGGAATACATCTTTGGGTGCTAAACAATGATACTACAACGCATAATTTATAAAGAACGACTCAAAAAGAGACGTTTTAAATTTATCGTTCCTAAAACATTTGTCAGAGTAGCGTAGTCCCAAGACATCGTAACCAAAGTACAACCAAAACAAAAGATTTAAATTGTTTTGAACAAAAGGAACGACAAATATTCAAAGAGTTTATATTGCAAAGTAGTGCACAACATTCATTCCCGTGGCTTCCAAGCTTCACCCTTCCTGATTACCTGAAATACATGTGAGAAAATCATCAGCAAAAATGCCGAGTGAATCTATAGGTTTATATAATCATTTTGAACACAAGCAAAGATTATAAGTTTGTGGCATGCTTAAAGGCAACAAGCATCAAATAATAATTTGCATCAACAATAATAATTGTATATAGCATAAATTGCAATAAGCTCATGGAACCGAGCCCTTAAACACTCCTTTTAGAGGTCTGATAAGACAGGAGATTTATTAATTGTCGGTTACCTCTAGATTTTTGGTACATTGCCGTATACCTGACTTCTCAATACAATATGTCCAAACAGTTTGGAGGTCGGGCCTAAGCTTCTGTGACAAGTCCACACAAACTGAACCGGGACGGCTTCCCCCATAGATCTATTAATTGTACTAGCGGCTAGCCCGTCATAAGCTAGTTAACGGTCCATAACAAAGGCAATCACTTAATGCAATTTAAAGGCAACCACGGGTCCATTCATAGAGGCACAAAGTATACCATAAAAATCTTGTGTTCTAAGTTTATAAAACATGTATTCCCCCTCGCGGGTTTTAAAATCATTTAATAACTAGTATAAAGCGAGGCTATAGACTCACCTTAGCCAATAGTGGTAATGAGACGATCGCCGACGATAGATGATGCCTTTCAAACACGAGAACCGCAACCTATCAAATGAGGTGCGTTCATTAATAATAGACTCGAGAAATAAAACATACATAAGAATATAAAACTCGACTCATAAAATCACGACAAACTCGAGAGAAAACGATACAAGTGATACTATTGCACTCTCCTATATATTCATTTTAATGTTCTATGCCTTTAACAAAAATCTGCCGGAACATACCAAATGTCCAAGCCGCTTTCCCATACTTAGACACATCAAATTTTTATGATACTACTCAGAGAACTCACTTACTATATGTAGAAAGTCGTCCCAAGAGCCCATCAAAAGATTTTACTTCTAAAGTTCCCTGCCCGACTCATCTTTGAATCACAAAATCCGGACAGTTTAGCGACCTTGACTTACGAAACCATTTTGACCATTCTAAACAACTCCATTTGTAAAACCGCCACTTGATTCTAAAAATAGACTCAAAATAATAAACTTGGGGCCTGAGAACAGCCCTTGAATCATTTTGAAACTCATTTTATAGTCCCCGAGATTCGATCCAAATATCGACAACAATTTTCGGATTGTGTCAACACACGTCTCCCGGTACACGAAAATCAAACTAGTGTATCTTCCACCTCGTTTGGAGTTGGAAGGCCTACTTTATATCAAATCGAAGCTAACGAAATTCTCTACAACATAATCCCATCATATCATCCTATATTCAGACTTAAGACCCTCGAAAATGGCCTCAAACCTACTGCCTAAAATTGGCCATTTAAAAACTATACAAAATCAAGTTTTTGATCAAAACCAACAACTTTCATCATCAATCTAACATCCTAATATCATCACAATCTAATCCTAACACTTGTATCATCATCTAAATCAAAAACCCAAAATCAAAAATATATTTTCTTTACAAAAATAACATGATATACACATGATTATCACTAGATAATCACATGCAACATCATCTAACAACTTTACTCACCAAGATTCTTGATCAAAATTTTAAAGTTCATGCATGTTGATGAAAATAGTACCAAAAGAATCCTCTTTCAAAATTAGGAATGGGACTTGTCTTGTTTTTGGAAGAATCAAGCTAGAAAATTAAAATTTTGGATGGTTTGTGTTGATGGGGTGTATGGTTCAAAAGAGAGAAGAGAGAAAGAGTTGGTGTTTTTGTTTTAAATGAATTTTTAAATAAAATGTGTTAGTGGAATTTTTATATATAGTGTAAGGTTAGGGTAGTTTTTGCCAATTTGTGATAGTTTTGGTCCAAAATGTAATAAAATAGTTTAAAAGGGTAGAAAATATAAATTGTAAATTTTAAAATATTTACGAGACTCGGGTTTCGTAAAAATATTTTTTTTTTTAAGTTTAAACGCACACGAAAAAAATAATAATATAACGACTCGATACGTAATTAAAATGATATCGTTGAAAATATTAAATATCGAAACGATCGATAATAAAATTTAAAATTTTTGGCATCCGTCGGTATCGCGATCACTAGTAGTCCTCGTTACTCGTCAAAATATTAAAATATAATATTTAATATCGTTTTCAACTTAAACCGTTAAACATAATAATATTTAACGTTATAAAATACTTCCAAATAATTGAAAGTAGAATTAAATTATGACCTTATTTTTACGGGTTTTACAACTTACATCTGGTAGTGATGGTGGAGACTGATTTACTTTCGATTTAGAAGGTGTACGCTTCTTTCGTAATGATGTAATAGGTACGTCTTGTTGTGTCGAGGGAGACAGATTTTGTTGTGATCCGGAAGCTGGATAAATATCTTCTTGAGATTGGGAATTTTGAAGTGGAGACTTCTTTTCCAACGATCTAGTCTTATTTCTTGCTCCCCTAGTTCTAGCAGGTACCTGCATATATACATAACACAGTAAATAAGTCATGTATAGTACAATTTAGAAACCAAACATGGTCGACGTCCTTATTCGGAGTTGTAGTTGTCTTAGACATTGGAAATAACACACCCTTCTGAAGTCCACCACCACTGATCGACGTCCTTTGCTCTTCACTAGTTATTGTGTTTAATGTATTATGTTCTAGTTGTAATACCTGCAATATATAAGTATGTTAATTGTTATTGGTATTACAAACTAAAAATCATCAAATCAAAATAAGAAAACTAGTCTTACATTTGACTAACTTGGCGTTAACGCTTCTATATTAAGCCCATGCGCAGACATAACTGTCAACATTTTATTAAGAACTTCATGTGTTTGTGACATCTGGGTGGTTAATTGAGTGACTGTATTCTCTTTATCTTTACGCGCCAGTCTCTCCTTATCAAGTTCAGTTTCAACCATCACAATCCTTACATCAGTTCCTTGTTTCCTACTAGGTAGATCAAAGAACTTACTGCACGTAACTCTGCCTCCCACTCCTTTTGCATACCCTCCCTTGTCCTTTCCTAATACATGTGATAATGAATCTGTGCCACTATCAACCGTCAAGGTTCCATCTCTGATCTGGTCCTCTACATCCAACTGCACATAAAAAATGGTAAATAATTTATTATATGAATATAAACATAATATACAAAAATTTGCAATAACACTTACAATCTTAGTGTCAACTTTGAATGTTTCATCATCTGTCTCTTTTCCTTCTTTTCTGACCCTTCCATTAAACCACAATACACTACAGGGGGGGGGGTTCTTGATCTGGTTTAATTTGTTGTATTATGATCTTCCAAACATCAAATACATACAGATGAAAAGTTAAACCAACATGAACAACAGTGTTTAGGATATTACACCAATATAACCTTACCATTTGCTCTTTTATATATACATAACCACCACGTCCCATTGTATGCTGATAAAGAGACTTGGAACACGCCAATTTATTTGCAGCTGATTTCACCTAACAAAAGAGATTATTGGATGATAAGTTGCTAGTACGTAACAGAGTGTGTTTGTCATACGGAGTTTCCAAACAATACATACATACGGTGTTTATAAATGTAAAACGAAATAGAAATTAACAACCTTAAATTCTTCTTTGTCCGTGTGGTTTACAAAAGAAACCCAATGTTTGGAATTGACGATTGCTCTGTAATTCTTTGGAACTTCATTTAGTTTTTCAGGTTTATCTAGTTTTGGAACTATGTACTTTGCTGCCAATTTACTTCTGAAATTTCTTAGAAGTTCACCTAGATTAATCATTACCAACTTTTTATAGGACACATCAAATTCAAAGTATTGTTGCACATATTAACTTTGTAACACCCCATTTTGATAAATGGAATGTCACGCGTAATTATGGCGTGTCATCAAAGCATACAAGGATAAATGTCTAAAACATTACATGACCATAAAAGGAAATACCGGAATCAAACATCGGTAGTCCAAAAGTAAAGCTCATCACACACAAACATAAGTACTGTAAATGAAAGGACTAAACAATGTCCATGGAAAGAGTATCAAAGTATAGATAATGCATAAATTAAAGAAAGGCTAGAAAGCTTCCAGTCCATATGCACGTACGCTTAAAGTCTACGAGCGTCCCTGAGTACCTGCCGTTTTGGGAACATGAAAAGGAAAACGGCTGAGCAATACGCTCAGTGCACGGATGTACAATAAAGCATGAATAATATAAGCATATAAGCATATAACAACGGAAGAAACTAAGTCCCGAATAACCCGGTTAAGTCTTAGTAAAACTGGTTTTATAGTTTGAAAAGCCTTATGTTTATCTTGTAAAAACTGTTTAACATATTTTACCATTAGCCAATATAGGTCATGAAAATCCACCGTGCATGAATACTTGGAGGGGTGACCTCATCATGCAAATTAGAGGGGTTGCCTCTAATTTAATATATTGGTTTTTGGGTAGGAGGGATCAGCTCCTTGTGAAGGATGCAAGGCACACACCACATTCACACTGAGTAATCTGCTGAAAAACATGTAACTAGGATGCACCCATACGCCCCACATGATAAATATAATAATATGGCCAAAAGCTAAAGGGACGCCACGAGCAATCACTCCGTCGTGGGGAAGTCATAACACCAGTGCCTCTAGTGTTATGGTTATGGTACCTCCATAACTAGGTGAAACTGGTCATGCATGTATATGGCTTTAGGTATTCTAATTAAACATAAGCAATCAAACATATAAACTTATACTATGGGAAAACAGTTGGCTGCATACGGGGAATCCTAATAAGGAAAGAATGTCCATACTGAAAGGACGGGAATCCGTACCTTATGTCCAATGAACGAAGAAGACGAACGGAAGAGAGTTCTACTTCGGTATCACTAATGCTACATAAATACATATGTGTATAAGTATCTGATTACTGAATACGTAACTGGTTTTATATCATGTCTTAGCTTGTTTTATACTTTTATGTCATGTTTTACTGTTTTAAGCTTTATACTGTGTTTATCTTATATTCTGTCTATTCTGATTAAGTATATCTTGTATTTAATGCATTATAATGCTTGTTGTGTAATAATAAGTAACTTTCTAAAAATAGCAGGTTTCCTAAAATAGAAAGTTTCCAAAAATAGAAAGTTACCAAAAATAGAAAGTGTCCAAAAATAGAATTACTAGTTAAAATAGATAAGTTTCTAAAAATAGAAAGTTTCCATAAACAGATTAGCTGCCTTAATTAAATAAGTTTCTAAAAATAGAAAGTTCCCATAATTAGACATAATCTGGTTAAATAAGCTAATTATATAAGCTTATGTGTTTTTTGATTATTATTCTAAGTCATGTTGTTATAAAGTATAGTTTATTAATTATTACATGTAAATTAAATAAACTATAGGTTAAAAGTATTTAATTAAATATATCGTGATTTTAATTAAGTAAGGTAAAATACTTAGGTTAAAACATGTATTATTAATTATTAATAATATAACCTAAGTCATGTTAATTAATTAATTATAGTCATAGTTTTTAATAATTAATTAATTATAAAGTCTAGTTAATAATAAATACTTAGGTTAAAATTCATGATCTAATAATTAAATTTATAACCAAAGTCATGTTAATTAAATCAATCATGTCATGTTTTATTAATTTAATTCCTAACACATAACTATTAAAATCATAAACCTTAAAATAATCTATGAACCGGACCTGTGACTAGAAACCATGAACCGGACCCGTAATCAACACCATACCCCAAACCAAGGTCGGGGTTCCCCTTGTTTGCTGCTGCCATGGGACCACCATCACCATACCGAGACCATATGGTCTCGGTGGTGGTTAATAAGCCAAGCCGAGACCCCCCTTTGGGGCTCGGTTAGGCGTCGGCTACAAACACCACACCCCCAAAACCCTTGTTTTGATTTACCCATGATCCTTAACATGTTTACATCATTGTTTTTAATTAGTTTTTAAAAACATCATGATTTTATGTGATTCATTAAATCAAAACATAAAAGAAAAAGGTTAAAAAGGTTATACCGTTTACGTGAAACAAATGAAGATGAACACACACGTATCCTTGCTAAATTCCAAGATCAAAAATCAAACCGAACACCCCTTTTTGGTGATCAAACCCGGCGGCCAAGAAGGAAGAAGAAAAAGATTTAGGGTTTTGTTATTTTTCTTGTTTTGTAAATAATAAAACATGTTTTCCTAATTCCTTTGTTTTAGTAAAAATTAAAATGGGCTTGGCCCATTCTCCTTGGTGTAGCCACGGGTAGGGGGGCCAACATGGGTAACCCGTACCTTTCTCAAGTCTAAATATTATAGTGTGTGTTCGTGTTTTATCATGTTCGCGTTTTATGTGTTCTAATTAATTATTGATCGTGACTTAATATATTTATTCGTGTTCGTAATAAATATATATACGTAAATAATATTCTCTCGTGATTAATTTACTTTCATGATTTCATGATCGCATGTTCGTGATTATAATTATTATTTGAATAATTATCGTGTGTTCATACGTAATAAATACTTATCGTGTTCTAACACGTATGTAATACTTAAAATTCTTATACGTGAACGTAAACATGCTATAAAAGGAAAGTTATAATCTTGTACGTACGATCTAAAGGGTACTATTTATGGTAAAAGCAAGCGGGTTTTACAACTCTTCCCCCCTAAAAAGAATAATTCGTCCCCGAATTATAGATAAAGTAAACTGGAAAAGAAGAACATACCCGAATTCAAAATATGAAATGAGGGTAAGAAGCCCGGATAGACTCCTCTGTTTCCCACGTGGCTTCCCGCTCGGTATGATCCCTCCAAAGGATTTTGACGAATGGAATCGTCTTCCTTCTCATGACTCGTTCTTGTCTGTCAAGAACTCGTTCGGGTTCTTCTATGAAAGTGAGATCTTCACGTATTTGTTCCAGTGGATACTGAACCATGTGAAGGGGATGATACTGGTACCCTCTGAGTAAGGACACATGAAACACATTGTGTACATGCGAAATTTGCGGAGGTAACGCTAACTGGTAAGATACTTCACCGACTCGTTCAATGATATCAAACGGTCCGATGAAACGAGGACTAAGCTTCCCTTTAATCCCAAAGTGTCTAACACCACGTGCCGGCGAAACCTTAAGAAAGACGTGATCTCCTACATTAAAATGTATGTCCCTACGATGCTTATCGGCGTAGCTCTTCTGACGTGACCGTGCTTCCTGAAGTTTCTTCTTAGCTACTGCGACCCTCTCATTAGTCATCTCTATGATCTCTGGTCCTTCAAGTGTTCGTTTGCCAACCTGATCCCAGCAGATTGGGGCGCGACACTTTCTGCCATACAACATCTCGAAAGGAGCACACTTGATACTTGTGTGCCAACTGTTGTTGTATGCAAACTCCACCAAACAGATATAATCGTCCCAATCACCCGTCCATTCTAACGCACATGACCTCAACATGTCTTCCAATCTATGAATCGTTCGCTCTGACTGCCCGTCTATTTGAGGATGAAAAGCCGTGCTAAGCTTAAGTTGTGTACCCCAAGCTTTCTGCAACTCTTCCAAAATCGCGAAGTGAATCGAGGATCTCTGTCTGAGAAGATGCTGGATGGAGCACCGTGGAGCCTCGTGATTTCTCTTCTATACGTATCGGCGAGTTTACTTACCGAATCTTCCTTGCGGATCGGTATGAAATAAGCTGATTTGGTAAGTCGATCTACGATAACCCAAATTGCATCGTGCTTCCTCTTGGTTGGCGGAAGACCAGTAACAAAATCCATGGTGATTTTGTCCCACTTCCACTCTGGAATATCTAACGGTTGAAGGAGACCGCCAGATCGCTGATGCTCGATCTTAACCTGCTGGCAGGTAAGACATTTGGAGACGTAAGTGGCAACATCCTGTTTCATACCACTCCACCAAAAGTATTGCTTGATGTCATGGTACATCTTAGTCGAACCAGGATGTATAGAGAATGGGGAGCTATGAGCTTCAGCTAACAAGGCTTCCTGGAGTTCTTGATCATCAGGAACACAAAGTCTCGTGCCCTGCCATACGATACCATTTGCATCTACTCTGAATTCCTTCTGCTTCTCCAAATTCTGAACTATCGCCCAGATTTCTCCATCATCTTTCTGAGCTTCCTTGATCTTAGAGAGTAACTCGGGTTCTACTCTAAGATTAGCCCAGTAACCGTGCTGTCCACGTACCATGATCTTGATGTCTAGTCGCTCGTCTCTTATGATTTCCTCCTCAATTTTAATGCCGTTGATCATTCCGGACATCCTGCTAAGTGCATCTGCTACTACATTCGCCTTTCCAGGATGATACTGTAGATTAATGTCATAATCCTGCAACTACTCTAACCGTCTCCTCTGCCTCATGTTCAATTCACGCTGAGTGAAGATATACTTCAAGCTCTTGTGGTCCGTGAAAATGTCACATGATTCTCCATATAAGTAGTGCCTCCATATCTTCAATGCAAACATGACTACAGCAAGTTCCAAGTCATGCGTAGGGTAATTTTCTTCATAAGGCTTAAGCTGTCGTGAAGCGTAGGCGATCACTTTCCCATGTTGCATGAGAACACAGCCATGTCCCTTCCCCGATGCATCACTGTATATTTGAAATCCACCCGTACCAGATGGGAGAGTAAGAATAGGTGCAAATACTAGCTTCTGCTTCAGGTCTTCAAAGCTCTTCTCTCGTTCTTCTGTCCAGTCGAATTTCTCCCCTTTCCGCATCAGTTTGGTCAATGGTGGTGCTAAGCGGGAAAAGTTCTCCACGAACCTACGGTAATAGCCAGGTAAGCCTAAGAAACTGCGAACTTCAGTCGCTGATGTCGGCCTCGGCCACTTAGTAATAGCCTCAACCTTCGCTGGATCCATAGTGATTCCTTCTGCTGATACAATGTGACCTAAGAATGCCATCTTGTCTAACCAGAACTCACACTTGGAGAATTTAGCATACAGCTGCTTCTGACGAAGAATCTGTAGTACTGTACGAAGATGGTCTTCGTGTTCCTCCTTGGACTTTGAGAAAATCAGGATGTCATCGATGAAGACAATGACGAACTTGTCCAGAAATTCATGGAAGATTTTGTTCATCAAATCCATGAACACTGTTGGAGCATTGGTCAGGCCGAATGGCATGACTACAAATTCGTAGTGGCCATAGCGGGTACGAAAAGCAGTCTTGGCGATGTCCTGCTCTTTAACCCGTAGTTGATGGTAGCCTGGCCTAAGGTCAATCTTGGAGAAGTGTTTGGCCCCTTGGAGTTGGTCAAACAGATCGTCTATACGCGACAGTGGATACCTATTCCTGATAGTAATCTTGTTGAGCTCGCGATAGTCTATGCAAAGACGCATACTGCCGTCCTTCTTCTTAATAAATAAGACCGGTGCGCCCCATGGAGATGCGCTCGGTCGAATGAAACCTCATTCTGGAAGTTCTTGCAGTTGATCCTTCAGCTCCTTTAACTCTATGGGAGCCATGCGATAAGGAGCCTTGGAAATCGGCTCTGCTCCAGGGATGAGCTCGATATTGAATCCACTTCTCGTGCAGGTGGTATGCCCGGAAGTTCTTCTGGAAATACATCTTAGAATTCTGACACTATAGGTTGATCCTGAATTGATGCATTAACATCACCGAAGATGACTCGATATGAATGGCATTCTATGGTAGCATGATGCTTGGATAGCCAATCCATGCCTAAAATCATGTCAAAGTCATTCATGTCCAGCGGAAGTGCAACAACAGGACGAACCTTATCATCAAACTCTAGGGGAAGACTCTTGTATACATGGGTGATTAATACAGAGTCCCTCAAGGGCGTGGAAATAGTAAGTCTATTATCTAGTGGCATGGGGAGCATCCTAATGTTCTTAGCATAAGCAGTAGAAATGACCGAGTGAGTAGCACCCGTATCAAAAAGAACACACGCAGCTTGACCATACATATACAAGATTCCAGTATGGTACCTATAGACTTGTTGGCCTGATCTCGAGATGTCATGTAGACACGTCCAGTGGTAGGAGGCAGCTTGGTATCAGCATGTCCCGATGTGCCCTCCATCTCGCCCTTACGGCAGTCCTTCATGCGATGGCCAGGAAGACCACACTTGAAGCATGCGTCGGTGTCACGACGACATGGCCCTGGGTGCCTATGGTGGCAAGTAGAGCAAAGAGGATGAGTATATCCTCCAACAGGTGCTCTGGCTGGCTGAGGACCTGATAAAACATTTTACATGAGACATGATAATAGGGTACAAAGGACAATGTGAATAATCGTAAGATTGAATACCAGTGATAGCTGGACAGCTAGGCTGTGAACCTCTCTGGTTCTGGTCCTTACTGTTTCCATGGTTCCTGGTAGAAGATTTGCTAAAGTGTCAGAATTATGAGTTATAACATGAAATCATAATAAAATGCGTAAGTATTAGGACCTGCTGCCGTTGGAGTGTCCAGCGTTGTTACGATAATTATCATTACCGCCACGCCTATCTGTAGCAGAGCGGTCGTTAGTCTGACCATTTCCCTTGGGCTGATTAGGCTGTTGCTGAGTAGCCGGCTGAGACCGGTCCCCAGTTTTCTGCCTGGAAGATACAATTTAAAGAGATGAAATATTTGACATAATAGAAAGAATATGGATTGGTCACCGCTTGAATACGAATGTTTACCTCTTGTCGGGTTTCTCAGCTTCCCCGAACTCATCTCTCTCATGCAACATCTCCAGCTTACGTGCCGAATGGGACACTTGTGCTACTGTGTTGAACGTAGCACACACCAAAATGTTTGCGACCGATGTGCGAAGAGCCCACCTAAAGTGGTGTGCCTGCTCTTCAGGAGTACCTGTCGCTGCACCAAGGAAACCAGCTAAGCGGAGAAAGCCCTGCATGAACTCGTTGCTATTCTCCCCAGCTCTCTGTCGGATCCCATGGTACTCCCTCTTAAGCTTGTCTTGCTCAGCCTTGGGAAAGAACTGCTCCATCACCCTATCTCTGAACTGAGCCCATGTCAAACCAGCCACCCAATTATCACCTCCCTCAGACTGATTTAATGCTAACCACCAATTTAACACATCGCCTTCGAACCGGTAACATGCCAACCTCGCCTTGAACACGGGGTCACAACCCATAGTATCGAAGATCTTCTCGATGTGAGCCAACCATCTTTCACCTTCACTGGGGCTATCTGTTCTCTCGAAAGCTCGAGGACGGAGCTTGTTGAATCTCTCCAGCCATATTGCCAATGTCACCGGAGGAGGAGGAGGAGGATGTGCTTGGTTTTGCTGCTGATTGTTGGCAGCCTGAACCTCAGCCCTGATGTCATTCCTCAGTTGAGGAAGCAAAACACATAACTATTAAAATCATAAACCTTAAAATAATCTATGAACCGGACCCGTGACTAGAAACCATGAACCGGAACCGTAATCAACACCATACCCCGAACCAAGGTCGGGGTTCCCCTTGTTTGCTGCTGCCGTGGGACCACCATCACCATACCGAGACCATATGGTCTCGGTGGTGGTTAATAAGCTAAGCCGAGACCCCCCTTTGGGGCTCGGTTAGGCGTCGGCTACAAACACCACACCCCCAAAACCCTTGTTTTGATTTACCCATGATCCTTAACATGTTTACATCATTGTTTTTAATTAGTTTTTAAAAAACATCATGATTTTATGTGATTCATTAAATCAAAACATAAAAGAAAAAGGTTAAAAAGGTTATACCGTTTACGTGAAACAAATGAAGATGAACACACACTTATCCTTGCTAAATTCCAAGATCAAAAATCAAACCGAACACTCCTTTTTGGTGATCAAACCCGGCGGCCAAGAAGGAAGAAGAAAAAGATTTAGGGTTTTGTTATTTTTCTAGTTTTGTAAATAATAAAACATGTTTTCCTAATTCCTTTGTTTTAGTAAAAATTAAAATGGGCTTAGCCCATTCTCCTTAGTGTATCCGCGGGTAGGGGGCCCCACATGGGGTAACCCGTACCTTTCTCGAGTCTAAATATTATAGTATGTGTTCGTGTTTTATCGTGTTCGCGTTTTATGTGTTCTAATTAATTAGTGATCGTGACTTAATATATTTATTCGTGTTTGTAATAAATATATATACGTAGATAATATTCTCTCGTGATTATTTTACGTTCATGATTTCATGATCGCATGTTCGTGATTATAATTATTATTTGAATAATTATCGTGTGTTCATACGTAATAAATACTTATCGTGTTCTAACACGTATGTAATACTTAAAATTCTTATACGTGAACGCAAACATGCTATAAAAGGAAAGTTCTAATCTTGTACGTACGATCTAAAGGGTACTATTCATGGTAAAAGCAAGCGGGTTTTACAAACATAATGTTAAAGTAAATGTACGAATAAGACTACCAGTTGGGTAAAAATTTTGTATGTGTACCGTGGTTTCAGTCCAAAGTTTTTCTCTTGCTTCCTCCTTCACATCTTTCCATGATAGAATCTTTAATCCTATCTGCTCCCGAACCATGTCTCCTAAAAAACTGATAAACATTGATCTGTTTGGCCCTGATATTCTATTCATTGCATCAAACTTTACATTTACCTTCATGACACCTGGTTTTCCATATTTTATCCGAAACTTGGATAACCTAGTTATAACCCTCCTATTAACAACCTTTTGTTTAATGATGTTTTCATCCTCATCTGATTGATCACCATAATCCTCTTATTCATAATCTCCTTGATTATGGTGATCTAAATCATGATTATTAACCAAAGAATCATCATCATTAACAATATAATATTGATCATCGTTTACAGTGTTCATGATTATTGACCATAAATCGATGTGTACAGGAACAAAAAGTGGAAATGGTATGAAACTAATGAAAAAGTAATTGAGTTTTATATATTTTATGATTTTGGAGAAAAATCATGGTTTGATATGGAGATGGAGTTAGAAAATTATGGTAACTGCATATGCATTTACTTAGCATGGACATTCAAAATTTTCGTGAAAATTTTGGCTCCAAATTCAAAAATTATACAACCAAATATTTTGAACTCAAATTTGCCTCCAAATTAAACATTCAAACTAGGTAAACTTTCCCTTTGAGTTTCCTGGTAAAAATAAATTATAAACAAAATTTTAAACTATTTTACACATTTTAACATTCAACCAAAAACCTTTGATAGATAGCTGATAATCGCTTGAGTACAAATATTGAATTGTACATGGACTTAATATACTTATATTAACTAGTTAACAAACTCATATTGTTGATTACAGATAACTGATAATTGTTTCATAATGATAGTAATGCATACAAATCTATTAAATTGTTGCAACCTATAGGTTGATAATACAACAGGTGCCTAGCAATAACAGACCAGCAAAACACAAAAAGTTTGTTCATATTAAACAGGGAGAACTGACATCATCCAACCTTCCTTTTGCCTTTGCTGTTGCTCCTCTCTGTAGCATTCCTTGACCGAACCTTCTTCTCATCAATTTATTTCCAAGTTTTTTTATTGGCTAGACCAACAATGACATTTGGTCTTGGAGTTTCTAAACAGGGAGGAAGAATAGAGGGAGGACGAACTTTTTTGGAAGATGTTGTGGCATTAGGTACACCTAAAATTTGAGTTTGAAGCAAGGGAGGACGAACAGAGGGAGGACGAACTCGAGCGGACGAACTTGTGGCATTAGGAGTTTGAAACAAGGAAGGACGAATAGATGAAGAACTTGTGACATTATGTATGCCTACAATAGGAGTTTGAAACAGTGGAGGACGAAAACAGGGAGTACTTGAAGAACTTCTTGGAAAACTACGAATAGGACTTGTATTGCTAGGGGTGGGCGAAATTTAGCACTTTCAGAAGTAGATGATGAAGTATCAGATTCTATAAGAATTACTTATGCAAACATGTACATATTAATGTGTGATACCCAGAACCGAGGTCACTTACCTTACCCTAAATTACGCTTATTTTTGAAATTTTTAAGAAATTTTATTTGCTATATATTTTATCATTTTGGTTGAAACCAACGTTTGAGGTCGTAATCTTGACGATTGACGATTTAAGAAGAACGATGACGACTACGATCCAGATGGATGCCCAAATTTCTATGTTTATTGTCGTTTTATCGATATTATAATTTTTCGAGGATTTTACTTTCGGTTCGTGTTAAGTTGAGTTGGGTGCGTTTTATTGCTTTCCGGGTACATTTAAATTGTCCTAAAAGTATTTTGGAGTGTTTGGGATGACCCCCGACTCCCGCAAAATTTTCCAAATTGACTAGTGAGTCATTCCCGGAAACATTTGAGGTCGTTTTCACTTAAGGCCAAAAGAATGCTATAATTGCACACAAGGGCCCCAATTTTTACAAAAATGGAAATGCAAACACACACACAACACAAAATTCACCAAAAATTTTCTTCCATCTCTCTCTTCTCTCTCTTTAGGCCGACGGCCAAGAACCACCACACCACCACCATATTTTTTTTTCTAGCTTGTTTTAATCAAAACTAAGGTTAGACCACTTCTAGTTTAATCATTACAAGTGTTTTCATATACTTTAATCCAACATGCATTCATAAAAATTTTTCAAGAATCAAATGAGTTTTTCAAAAATTTATTTTGATGTTAATTGAGTACATGCATGTTTAATTAGGGTATAATAGATGGATAATCACCCAACAAACCAACCAAAATCAATTTGGTTGGGGTGTTTTGATCACCCACACCCCACGGCCAAATGGGGGTGTTTGGTGGATCATGGTGTTTGATGTTTTGTTTATGGTATTTGTGTTTAATACATGTTTTTAGGTGTTTTAGAATGGGTAAACCTCATTGCATGTTTGATTTGGTAAATGGGTTTTGAGATGGATTTGGTATTTTAGGGTTTAAGGACTGATTAGTATGGTTAGTCATGGTTAGGAGTGTTTAAATTGAGGTTAGGTGTCGATAAAATGGTTTGGAAACGAGTGTTGGATTGATTTTGAGATGGGTAAATTTAGGCAGATTATTTAGGCTTGTTTTCATAAATTTAATTTTGTAAACAGGTCATGAGACTAGGATATAGTTGTAGAGCGTCTTCTTAGCTTCGATTTGGTATAAGATAGAGCTTACGACTCCTAACGAGTCAAAAGTTATGATGTTTTGAAAATACGTGTACCGGGAGATGAGAACCTACATAATCCGAAATTATGTTTGGTTTTGGGTCAAATCCCGGGGACCATAGATATAGTTTGGTAATTAGTTAAAGGTTGATTTTTGGTCTTAAACCTGCATTTGTGATTCTATTATTAGACTTAGGTGTCAAATGGGTCAATGTTATATTTTAAATGGGTCAATGAGTCCAAGTTGGTCAATATGCAAAATCAGTCCGAAAAACGTAGGTTTAGTAATGTGTTGAGTAACGGGTCGTAAAAGCAAAAACATTTAATGGGATTAAAAATGGGTTTTCTACAGGTCTTAAGGTATTTTTGAGAATTTTCCCAAATTTTATAAAAGGGTTTAAGTCTAGTAAAACAGCCCATACTTTTGGTAAGTATCGGCGAAAAACGTGAAAAGGGTAATAACATTAATAACATGGATGAATAGTATAAAACGAGTAACAATTATTTGTTTGGTTTTGGCGTGAGTTTGTAATTATCACAATTGACTAATATGTATTTAATATACAGTACTTAAAGTTTATAAATGAGATTACTCATTACGCGTTATTGTTGTTAGGTGTTGAATTCCCCGGGCATCCTCATCATCGTCAGTGATCGTCACTCGAATCGTCGACTACTCTATATATATAAGGTGTGAATTTGTAGCCTCGCTTACTATTGATTTTAAATTGTTTTACCCGCTAGGTAAATGCATGCTAGTTTTCTAAAATGAACATATGTCATGAATGATTGTTGGACCCGAATGTTGCCTTAAAATTTTGTTGAGTACCTAGTTGCAAAAGACCCTATATTCATGAACTATTAACTATTGTTTAATCCTAGCGTGGATTGAAAATAGCCGCTTATACAATTGATAGTACTATGGGGTTGACGACCCTATCCGAGACGAGGGCTAGTACGTTGAGTACCCCCTGCGGACGGATAATTTGTGATAAGAGATAAGGTATAATTGCAACTAATGCCTTTAGAAGGGGCAATGGTTTCATCTTAATCACGCCGGTAATTATTACGCGGGTGATTGAGTTAACGGATTAGTGTCATGAGCTTAAACACAATTGTCATATCCTTGAAAATAGATTGTTTGATCGACAAGTCTATGAATGATCGTGAATGATTTTTATAACACATATGTTCAAAATGAGATTATAAAACCTATGAATTCCACTCAACATTATTTGTTGACCCAATTTAGCATGTGTTGTAGGTAACCGATGAAGTGTAGCATGGAGCATGCATTGGATGGGAGTTGTGTGTGGCTTAGCGTCTACTTGTTTTTCCACCTATACTTAACCTGAACATTTAAATTTTTCTGTCATGTTGTTAAAAATGTATCTTTTGGGGTTGAGATTCGTGGGGACCGAAACGCTAACTCTGTGATGTATCATTTGGGTTTGGAAAACCGTAGACATGTATGTTTTTAACAATGCTTAATTTATGTTAAAACTTTTACGTCTCTTTGAGTCGTTTGATATATCTTGTGTGCGATGATAACTGCCTAGCACCCAAATGCTGTAGTTCCGCTGCGCATAGTATTTGTGGGGGTGTTAGAGATTGGTAATCAGAGCCATGAGTTATAGAGAACTAGGTCGTTTTGAAAATTCCTAAACTATAACTTTTGGTGTCATAAGAAAATGTCCAAGCACAAAAATATCATGCATGGCTCCGGTAAGGTTTATTTTAGTATTGATGGTATAGATGTATACCTTTGAGTTGAAGTAATATATGTGGGTATTTATTACGTAGATATTGAACTACTATATGTAAACATTGAAATTGTACGTGGAGTACTCGATACCGTAATTCTTGTATTACATATGCGTGAGCATCATATTATCGCATTTTGGGCATGTGTACCACCTTTGCATTGCATTTGCATGCATGTATTTATAAATATTGAATAGTAATCTTACGTACCCTCCAAAATTCTTTGTTATTGCAGGAATGGCTGAGGTACCGCCTAACGGAAATGGAGACGAATACGTCGTAGGACACGAAGGGGGAAATGTTGGAACAACTGTTGAAGGACAAGCAGAGACGAACAATGTGCAAGCTCAGAACCCCGATCGAAGGAGAACTACCTTCCCCAGGCCTACTCGTGTTTCTCATCTGATTGGTATGCCAGGTATCCCTAGAAGTTCCGACGCAGCAGCGAGCGCTAATTCTCTTCATCAGGACATCGCAAGAGTTATCTGCCCCGGACCAAGAGCTTATCGTGACGTTCCGCTTGTTTTGAGAAGATTAGATGGATCGATGTACGAACGATGCGTGGTGGAAACTAGAGTAATCAAAAGGTTCGACGAGAATGAGAGGGCACATCAGAGGTTGTTAGCAAGAACTGCAAGGATTGAATTTGATGGAGTGGCAAATAAGAGTGATATTAACAGTTTGAGATCGATGATAACAAACCTGAGTGCTAGTCTTGAGCAAGTTAGGGAGGATCAGGCGAGGTTGACTAGGATGCAAAGTTGGGAGCACCGAGTTAGAGCATCCTTGCCACCAGATTGGAGATTTGTAGATGACTTGGAAATGGAGGCTAATGATTTTATGGTCCAGCCACCTGCAAGAGGTGTGTGTATCACTTTAGGAAATCATGTAGCAATGGAGTGTGGATCTACTTCTGGGACGAAGATGGAGACTGAGTGTGGGCCGAATGATAAGGGAAAGAGGAAGATGGACGAGGACGAGGAAGACAGTGATGAAGAGCCCGAGGAGGATGAAGATGAACCGCCATCCAAGAGGTCGTGTGGATCACCACGTGACTAGTTGCTTGTATTTTATTTTATCTTTGATCGTTGTAATCGAACTATTTTAGACTCTTGTATGATGGTATTGTGATGAAAAACTTGATGACTTAAGTTTTATGGTGTATGGTTGTAGTGGCATTACTTGTCACAAATTTTGGTTGATTTATCAATACAATCTATGTTTACCTTTCATAATCTATGATATGTCTTTAATTTGCTCTTTTGTGATGTGAATTGATGAATATTAGTAACCTTGTAGTGATGTGTCGTTGTACTTATATTATGTCTTGAAAGAGAAATCCATCTTAATCTTTATTTGTATACTTACTTTGTTTTTCTATTTTCCCTGTCTTTGCAGAGAGGTGTACGTGAGAATTCACCATGCCTCCAAAGCTAACAGCTTACCGTGTGAACACAATGATTCAAGAAGCAATTACAAATGCACTCGAAGCGGATCGTGCAAACCGAAACCCAGATCAAGGTGGAAATGCAGGAAGACAGCAAGCCCCGAGGGAGTGTACTTATGCTGGTTTTATGAAATGCGGTCCCACACAGTTTCGTGGAACTGGCGGAGCCCTAGAACTCCGAAGGTGGTTAGAGAAGATCGAAAGTACTTTTGAGATTAGCGGATGTTCAGAGGCAAATAAAGTCAAGTTTGCAGCTGCCACTTTTCTTGATGACGCCTTAAGTTGGTGGAACAATCAAGTAGCCACTGTCGGATTAGCGGTAGCAAATGCGAGGACTTGGACTGCTACTAAGGCTCTCTTGACCAAAAAGTTATGTCCTGAAGAGGAGCTGGGTCAGCTAGAAGATGAGTTAAGGCATTTGACTTTGAAGAACAATGACATTACAGCGTATACAAGGAGGTTTAATGAATTGAGCCTTTTGTGTCCCGATGCCTTTGCTGATGATAACAAGAAAATGAAGCAGTACATCAAGGGTTTGTCAAGCAATATCAAGGGTGAGACAACTTCATCTAAGCCTGGGTCATTCGATGAAGCAGTCCAAATGGCTCACGCGCAAATGGATGTCAAACTGCAAGATAAGAAGGACTTCATTGCCGAAGGGAACAAGAGAAAGTGGGAGGCAGCTCAGGGTAATCAATCCAAGGTCAAAATCGTGGAGGAAACCGTAACAACCAAGGTCAGAACCGCAATCAGCAGTTCAACCAGAGAAGAAATGATGGGATGAGGGCTATTACTAACCCTAGAGGAGCTAAGGTGAATCCCCACTATGGTCGATGTAATTTGTACCATGTAGGGAATTGCCCACCTGCGTGTGGCAAGTGCGGAAAAGCGGGTCATAGAATTTCAGATTGTCGAGCTAAAGGGGTAGCTACTGGGGCAAATGCCACGAATGTGATGGTTTGCTTCGGATGTGGAGAAAGAGGGCATAAGCAGGGAAATTGCCCGAAGGCTGGAAACAGGCAAGGAGGAAATAATGATGCGGCTGTGTATCGAGTAGGGACTGCTGATAAACCACAAGGCCCTAATGTGGTTACCGGTACGTTTCTGCTAGACGCTTGTTATGCTAGTATATTGTTTGATTCTGGTTCCGACAAGAGCTTCGTAGATGTTAAATTTAGTCGTCATATCAATAGAGAACCGGTAATGCTAACGACTAGTTATAACGTGGAATTAGCCGATGGGAAGATCTAGTACAAATTCTATACTAAAAGGGGGTACCTTGAAGTTAGGGAATTACGCTTTTGATATCAACTTAATGCCCATAGAGCTAGGATCGTTCGATGTGATCGTTGGAATGGATTGGCTGATGGCGCATAGTGCCGTGATCGTTTGTGGAGAAAGATTAGTTCAAATCCCGTTGAGGAATAGGGTTTTGACTGTGAAGGGAGATGAATGCACCTCTCGTTTGAAAGTGATATCTTGCTTGAAAATGATGAGATATGTAGAAGATGGATGTGATGTGTGTTTGGCACAAGTTTCTAGTGATGGTGACTTAGAGGCAAAGTTAGAAGAGGTACCTGTAATTCGAGAATATCCGGAAGTTTTTCCTGATGAGTTGTCGGGTTTACCGCCCACCGTGAAGTCGAATTTCGAATCGATTTGATGCCGGGAGCTGCGCCAGTTGCTCGTGCACCCTATCGATTAGCACCATCAGAGTTAAAGGAGTTATCGGATCAATTGAAGGAGTTGATGGATAAGGAATTTATTCGACCGAGCTCAACACCATGGGGAGTGCCAGTGTTGTTTGTGAAGAAGAAATATGGGTCGTTCCGGATGTGTATCGACTATAGAGAGCTCAACAAGTTGACGGTTAAGAATCGGTATCCATTGCCGAGGATTGACGATTTGTTTGATCAATTGCAAGGTTCCTGTGTGTAATCAAAGATCGACTTGAGATCAGGGTATCATCAACTGCGTGTGAGAGCGGAGGATGTCCCTATAACTGCCTTTCGTACGCGGTATGGATACTTTGAATTCCGAGTGATGCCTTTTGGGCTAACAAACGCGCCTGCAGTATTCATGGACCTTATGAATCGATTATGCAAGCCATATCTAGATACGTTTGTCATTGTATTCATCGATGATATTCTTATTTACTCTAAGAGTAAGGAAGAGCACGAGAAGCACTTGAGAAAGATATTGGATCTGCTGAAGAAAGAGAAGCTGTATGCGAAATTCTCAAAGTGTGAGTTTTTGTTAGAATCTGTGCAATTCCTTGGGCACGTAATTGATAGCAAAGGAGTTCGCGTGGATCCTGCCAAAGTCGAAGCAATCAGGGAATGGTCGGCACCGACAACACCGACTGAAGTTCGACAATTCCTTGGTTTGGCTGGGTATTATCGGAGATTCATTGAAGGATTTTCGTTGATTGCGAAGCCATTGACAAAGCTTACAGAGAAGAATAGGGTGTATGAATGGGGAGATGATGAAGAACTCGCTTTCAAAACACTTAAGGAAAAGTTGTGTTCTGCTCCGATATTGTCATTACCAGAAGGAACCGAAGACTTTGTGGTGTATTGTGACGCATCTCGTAAGGGTTATGGAGCTGTGTTGATGCAGCGTGAGAAGGTGATTGCTTACGCGTCGAGACAATTGAGGAAGAATGAAGAAAACTACACGACACATGATTTGGAATTGGGAGCTGTAGTTTTTGCGTTGAAATTGTGGAGACACTACTTGTACGGGACGAAGTGTGTTGTATTCACTGACCACAAGAGTTTGCAGCACATTTTAGACCAAAAGGAGTTAAACATGAGACAAAGGCGATGGGTAGAACTATTGAGTGACTATGACTGCGAGATTCGCTACCATCCTGGCAAGGCGAACGTGGTAGCGGATGCACTTAGTAGGAAGGATCGAGAGAAACCTTTGAGAGTCAGAGCTTTAGTGATGACTGAGGGTGTTGATTTGACTGAGATAATATTGAAGGATCAAGAGAAGGGATTAATGAAAGAGAATGTTGGTGCTGAGAATCTGGGAAGACTGTTGAAACCTCTTTTTGTGGTTAGGTCAGACGGGTTGAGATATTTTGAGAATCGGATTTGGTTACCGTTGTGTCCATCTGAGGAAGGAATGCCTGGAGTACGAGATTTGGTTATGAACGAATCTCATAAGTCGAAGTACTCTATACATCCTGGATCGGATAAGATGTATCATGACCTGAAGAAAGTCTGCTGGTGGCCGAATATGAAGGCGGAGATTGCTCGTTACGTTAGTAAGTGTTTGACTTGTGCGAAGGTTAAAGCCGAACATAAGAAACCGTCTGGGCTGTTGGTACAACCAGAGATCCCAGAGTAGAAATGGGAGAGAATCGTTATGGATTTCGTGACGGGTTTACCAAGAACTCCAAGTGGATGTGATATGATTTGGGTAATAGTGGATAGATTGACGAAATCTGCTCACTTTTTACCTATGAAGAAGACGGACAGCATGGAGAAACTGGCCAGTGTGTACGTGAAGGAGATTGTTTGCAGACATGGTGTACCTTTATCGATCATTTCGGATTGCGATAGTAGGTTTACTTCGGAATTTTGGAAATCACTTCAACGTGCGATGGGCACTAAATTGAGTTTGAGCACGGCCTATCACCCGGAGACTGATGGCCAAAGCGAACGAACTATTCAGACGATAGAGGACATGCTCCGAGCATGCGTGATTGATTTTGGAGGAAGTTGGGAACGCCACTTACCTTTAGTGGAGTTTTCGTATAAAAATAGTTATCATGCGAGCATCAAGGCTGCACCATTCGAAGCGTTGTATGGAAGGAAGTGTAGATCACCTGTGTGTTGGAGTGAAGTAGGAGAAAGTCAGTTGACTGGACCCGAAATGGTTTTAGAGACGACAGAGAAGATTGTGCAAATCAAGAACCGATTACTTGCTGCAAGAAGCCGACAGAAGAGTTATGCCGATAATAGAAGAAAACCGTTGGAATTTGAGGTCGGAGACATGGTTATGCTTAAGGTTTCGCCGTGGAAGGGTGTGATTCGTTTTGGGAAGAAAAGAAAGTTGAGTCTGAGGTATATTGGACCATTAAAGATTATTAAACGAATTGGACCGGTAGCGTATAAGTTAGAGTTGCCGAACGAGCTTAGTGCTATTCACGACACGTTTCACGTATCAAATTTGAAGAACAGTTTGGCGGATAAGGAATTGGTGATTCCTTTGGACGAGATTCAACTGGACGATAAAATGCATTTCGTGGAAGAACCTGTGGAAATTATGGACCGAGAGGTCAAGATGTTGGGTCAAAAAGTTGATGTGGCAGAAACTCAAAATCGAAGAACATTTACTCAAGCGTTGACAAGAGAAATACAAGAGTTGACAAGAGCAATGTAGGCGTTGACAGAAGTCAACAAAAGTCAAACGCAGTCAACAAAAGTCAACGCTGATGGATTTGATGGAGAATTCTATTTACAGAATATATTGGATATATTCTAAATAATATATTCAATATATATCTATAGAAATAGAATATTTAGTTGTTTATTTGATTTGATCTCTTGTAAACCCTAATCCTTACACTATAAAAGGAACCAAGGGTCATAGGTTTTATTCATTCAATTCATTCACAATGTAAACCTAAAAGCGTGTGTGCACTAGACGTGGGATTCAATGTATACACGTCTAGTGGTTGTTGATTATCAATATAATTAGCAACCCTTTGTTTTAATTCATGTGTTCTTGTGCCTAAACACCTTGTTAATGGTTGTTGTTCTAATTCCGCTTTGATTGTTTAAATCATATGAACAATGATCATTCCTAGTAGCTTCAAAGTTCCGAAAACCAAGGTTTCCACAATTGGTATCAGAGCCTTGTGGCTCGTGATGCTAGGACCAACAAGGTGTTCGTATATCGAGAAGAAAAGAAAAATCCGTCTAGGGTTTTTCTGGACGTTTTTGTGTGCGCAGCAGTATTCAGAAGGTCATAACTTTTGATTGAACCGTTGGATCGTCACGAAATTTTATATGTGTGTTCTACATACATGGATCTAAACATCCACCGGAGGGATTGTTGAGTTTTATCCCCAGGCAAAAGTTATTAAACGTCAAAGTCAGCAGTAGGTGAATGCAGTTTTCTGTGGACAACCATGTTCAAAACACGATCTCTCCTTCGTTAACCGTTGGATCTTCGTGATTTTTGAACTGTAGATTCTTGGCACTTGTGTCTTGAATTTCACCGGAGTGATCTTCGATCTGAGTTCTAAGGAAAAAGTTATTCAAGGTCGAAGTTGGCTGTATAATGAGGTATGAAGTTTTTGTCTTAACATAAAATCATGAATTAGGGTTTTTCTTCAAACCCTAACTCGATTCAAAACAGCCTCATTCATGATCAGTACGCGATAAGTGTGTTTAAAGGTGCGTGAATCCAGTTTTAAACAGCAAAGATGATTGCACCTCGTCACGTGATGTTTGCAGCAGGTTTATTGATTGGATCTCTCCAAGTAAACCCTAGATATAATTTGATCAAGAAGCTGCAAATACGTTACTTTTAGGGTTTGGTACTCTAGATCTCTTCACATGTAATAGTCGCAGCAAGATATATTCTTAATGGGGCTAAGTCTACATGCTCGCCATGCAATTCTAATTGGTGGAAGGAGTATACACAGGTTATAGCAAAAGAAGAAAAGCTTCATTCTATGTTCACACGGTTAAAACCTTTCTATTGGTAGAAAGAATTGTGTTCACACGGTGCTTCACCTAATTGGCCAAAACATCATATGTTCACACGGTTTAAGTGTTTAAATTGTGTTCACATGGTGATGAAGTTTTGATTGGTCTAAATCTTTTGCGTTCACACGGTGTAAGTTTGCTAATTGGTTGAAAACTCTTCTGTTCACACGAAGATTAAGGAATGGATTTGGGATATAACAGACGTGAGTTTGTAAAAGATTTCACTGTGTCCTATTATTTTGGGATTCAAGAAGATATGCATGATGAACGAGGGCTGTTGATTTTATGGGCCACGAATATCAGAAAGACGTGAGATTGCATATCTTGCATTATTTTTGGAAGTAAATTGGCTGATTTTCAGGATTTAAAAAAAAGGGACGTGCGTGATGGGTTACTATATAAAGAATATTCAGTCCTGTTTTTGTGGGATACGTTGATGAAAAGGTTACATTCTAAACGTATATCACAAAGTTATGGGATGGATAGTTTGGGCTTTTCTATATTGAGTGATTCATTATATTGTTTTTAAAACGTGTATGAACTTTGGTGGAAGAGAAGCTAATTGCTGATAGTTTGTAGCCCAAGATGACGTCAGCAAAAATATTGACGCTGACAAGGTTTAATATAGACGCTGACAAGAAGGATTTTGACGCTGACAGAATAAGTCAACGCTGATAGAGTTGACAGTGTCGTCCGATATATGAACTTCAACGCTGATAGGTATTGTCTGATATCGGACAATACAACTGCCAAAGATGTTGGATAAAAGGTGATATTGGACAACACAAGGTTTGCTGCTGTTTGAGAAAATTGGTACGTTTTAAGCACACAAAAAGGAGGATTATACACACGAAGGTACATGGAATCTCCGTTATAATTCAGAATATCATGTTGATATTTATGGCTCAGATATTTTTAAACGGAATTAATGATCTTAAAGTGAGTTAGCAACAATTCATGAAGAATTTTATTGGATTATGTAATCGGGATAGCCTTGTGAAAGAGTTATTCGCTAACAGCTTTTACATATGAAGATATTGACTTGTCATGAAGAGGTGTTAGCTTAAGGGGAAGAATTCTTATGGTAAGTTTGATGATTGAAGAAGATTTTCGCGAAGTTTGTGTTCTATCATATCTTAAAGTCATGCACTTCCAGCCATTGACTTTAAAGATAACTTGTTCGTGCTTATATTGTTGGTGACGAAGACTTGTCATAACACTTGAAGGAGTTACATTATCGTGCTCAGTGTCTCACAAAGGATGAGAATATTGACAAGGGATCGAGGTCTACTTATATCCTCCTCTATAAGTTCTTAGTCACATGGATAGTACAAGACATGGAATACAAGGTTGGGTTATTCTACTTCTACATCAAGAATACTTTATTTATTTTTCTTCAAGATCGTTACAAAGAGCTACATTTGGAGAATCTTCAAAGATTGCATACATTTTTACTTTCCTGTTGATATGACAAAAAGGGGAAGAAATATGTGCTACACTTGAGGGGAAGCAATTTGAAGATCATGTACAACTTACAAGAGATACACATAGAGTTTTGCCACTATCAACTAGGGGAAGATTGTTGGGTCAAAAAGTTGATGTGGCAGAAACTCAAAATCGAAGAACATTTACTCAAGCGTTGACAAGAGAAATACAAGAGTTGACAAGAGCAATGTAGGCGTTGACAGAAGTCAACAAAAGTCAAACGCAGTCAACAAAAGTCAACGCTGATGGATTTGATGGAGAATTCTATTTACAGAATATATTGGATATATTCTAAATAATATATTCAATATATATCTATAGAAATAGAATATTTAGTTGTTTATTTGATTTGATCTCTTGTAAACCCTAATCCTTACACTATAAAAGGAACCAAGGGTCATAGGTTTTATTCATTCAATTCATTCACAATGTAAACCTAAAAGCGTGTGTGCACTAGACGTGGGATTCAATGTATACACGTCTAGTGGTTGTTGATTATCAATATAATTAGCAACCCTTTGTTTTAATTCATGTGTTCTTGTGCCTAAACACCTTGTTAATGGTTGTTGTTCTAATTCCGCTTTGATTGTTTAAATCATATGAACAATGATCATTCCTAGTAGCTTCAAAGATCCGGAAACCAAGGTTTCCACACAAGAGGCTGAAGCATAGTAGAATTCCCATTGTGAAGGTTCGATGTAATTCTAGGCGTGGACCGGAATACACTTGGGAACGTGAGGACTTTTTTAAGGAGAGATATCCTCATCTGTTCCAGCGGCACAAAATGTGAGTATAAGAAGAGGCGAGCGCCGGGACGTCGCTCTCTTTAAGGAGGGGTGGATGTGATACCCAGAACCGAGGTCACTTACCTTACCCTAAAGTACGCTTATTTTTGAAATTTTTAAGAAATTTTATTTGCTATATATTTTATCATTTTGGTTGAAACCAACGTTTGAGGTCGTAATCTTGACGATTGACGATTTAAGAAGAACGATGACGACTGCGATCCCGATGGATGCCCAAATTTCTATGTTTATTGTCGTTTTATCGATATTATAATTTTTCGAGGATTTTACTTTCGGTTCGTGTTAAGTTGAGTCGGGTGCGTTTTATTGCTTTCCGGGTACATTTAAATTGTCCTAAAAGTATTTTGGAGTGTTCGGGATGACCCCCGACTCCCGCAAAATTTTCCAAATTGACTAGTGAGTCATTCCCGCAAACATTTGAGGTCGTTTTCACTTAAGGCCAAAAGAATGCTATAATTGCACACAAGGGCCCCAATTTTTACAAAAATGGAAATGCAAACACACACACAACACAAAATTCACCAAAAATTTTCTTCCATCTCTCTCTTCTCTCTCTTTAGGCCGACGGCCAAGAACCACCACACCACCACCATATTTTCTTTCTAGCTTGTTTTAATCAAAACTAAGGTTAGACCACTTCTAGTTTAATCATTACAAGTGTTTTCATATACTTTAATCCAACATGCATCCATAAAAAATTTTCAAGAATCAAATGGGTTTTTCAAAAATTTGTTTTGATGTTAATTGAGTACATGCATGTTTAATTGGGATATAATAGATGGATAATCACCCAACAAACCAACCAAAATCAATTTGGTTGGGGTGTTTTAATCACCCACACCCCACGGCCAAATGGGGGTGTTTGGTGGATCATGGTGTTTGATGTTTTGTTTATGGTATTTGTGTTTAATTCATATTTTTAGGTGTTTTAGAATGGGTAAACCTCATTGCATGTTTGATTTGGTAAATGGGTTTTGAGATGGATTTGGTATTTTAGGGGTTAAGGACTGATTATTATGGTTAGTCATGGTTAGGAGTGTTTAAGTTGAGGTTAGGTGTCGATAAAATGGTTTGGAAACGAGTGTTGGATTGATTTTGAGATGGGTAAATTTAGGCAGATTGTTTAGGCTTGTTTTCATAAATTGGATTTTGTAAACAGGTCATGAGACTAGGATATAGTTGTAGAGCGTCTTCTTAGCTTCGATTGGTATAAGATAGAGCTTACGACTCCTAACGAGTCAAAAGTTATGATGTTTTGAAAATACGTGTACCGGGAGATGAGAACCTACATAATCCGAAATTATGTTTGGTTTTGGGTCAAATCCCGGGGACCATAGATATAGTTTGGTAATTGGTTAAAGGAAGATTTTTGGTCTCAAACCTGCATTTGTGAGTCTATTATTAGACTTAGGTGTAAAATGGGTCAATGGTATATTTTAAATGGGTCAAATGAGTCCAACTTGGTCAATGTGCAAAATCAGTCCGAAAAACGTAGGTTTAGTAATGTGTTGAGTAACGGGTCGTAAAAGCGAAAACTTTTAATGGGATTAAAAATGGGTTTTCTACAGGTCTTAAGGTATTTTTGAGAATTTTCCCAAATTTTATAAAAGGGTTTAAGTCTAGTAAAACAGCCCATACTTTTGGTAAGTATCGGCGAAAAACGTGAAAAGGGTAATAACGTTAATAACATGGATGAATAGTATAAAACGAGTAACAATTATTTGTTTGGTTTTGGCGTGAGTTTGTAATAATCACAATTGACTAATATGTATGTAATATACAGTACTTAAAATTTATAAATGAGATTACTCATTACGCGTTATTGTTGTTAGGTGTTGAATTCCCCGGGCATCCTCATCATCGTCAGTGATCGTCACTCGAATCGTCGACTACTCTATATATATATAAGGTGTGAATTTGTAGCCTCGCTTACTATTGATTTTAAATTGTTTTACCCGCGAGGGAAATGCATGCTAGTTTTCTAAAATGAACATATGTCATGAATAATTGTTGGACCCGAATGTTGCCTTAAAATTGTGTTGAGTACCTAGTTGCAAAAGACCCTATATTCATGAACTATTAACTATAGTTTAATCCTAGCGTGGATTGAAAATAGCTGCTTATACAATTGATAGTACTATGGGGTTGACGACCCTATCCGAGACGAGGGCTAGTACGTTGAGTACCCCCTGCGGACGGATAATTTGTGATAAGAGATAAGGTATAATTGCAACTGATGCCTTTAGAAGGGGCAATGGTTTCATCTTAATCACGCTGGTAATTATTACGTGGGTGATTGAGTTAACAGATTAGTGTCATGAGCTTAAACACAACTGTCATAACCTTGATAATAGATTGTTTGATCGACAAGTCTATGAATGATCGTGAATGATTATTATAACACATATGTTCAAAATGAGATTATAAAACCTATGAATTCCACTCAACATTATTTGTTGACCCAATTTAGCATGTGTTTCAGGTAACCGATGAAGTGTAGCATGGAGCATGCATTGGATGGGAGTTGTGTGTGGCTTGGCGTCTACTTGTTTTTTCACCCATACTTAACTTGAACATTTAAATTTTTCTGTCATGTTGTTGAAAATGTATCTTTTGGGGTTGAGATTCGTGGGGACCAAAACGCTAACTCTGTGTTGTATCATTTGGGTTTGGAAAACCGTAGACGTGTATGTTTTTAACAATGCTTAATTTATGTTAAAACTTTTACGTCTCTTTGAGTCGTTTGATATATCTTGTGTGCGATGATAACTGCCTAGCACCCAAATGTTGTAGTTCCGCTGTGCATAGTATTTGTGGGGGTGTTAGATAATGTTAGTTATATGTTGATAATGTTAGTTATATGGTTGTGGATGCCCTAATAACATTTGGATTTGGTTATACATATGTTTGTATAGGGGACCATATCCTTAAACTATAACATACGATGGGACCATATCCAGACACATTAACAAAACCCATATCCTAGATTGAAACATAGACCATATAAACACATTAAGAAGTATTAATCCTATAAATTGAATCACGTTAATTAAATAAGACATAGGTCCACATACATGCATTAAAGGTAAGTATAAACTCTAATATCATAACAAACTTACACTATTCGTATGAACCTTAATATTGAATTAAACAATACTAATTTTTGCATTACCTCTTTCCTGATGTTTCATGTTGTTAATGATTGTGTAGATTGGCGACTATTGTTTATGAGGTTTGATTTTTTGATCGGTTATTGGGTGGTTAATTTGGGGTACGTTCTTCTTGTGTGACTGTGAAAATGGTGGTGAAAATGGTGGTGGTTACAAGATGGTTACCGGATATTATGTGTGTTTAATGAAAATGTAAATATTAAATTTACTTAATAATAAAATTATAATTAACATTTAATTTTTAAAAGTTAATAATAAATAAATAATTAAATATCTTAAATATATTAATAATTAAATAACTTAAATATTTTTAAAAGTTAATAATAAATTTAATTTTTAAAAGTTAATAAGTAACTAAAAAAGCATATATGTTTTATTTTTATGAAAAACAAAAAATTAAAATATTACTTTAATTTTAAACATAAAATTATAGTTAAATAACTTAAATATATTAGTGCTTGACAACCGTGAGATAAATATCTTTTATTTTTTTAGCAGTATGTGGGATTTAGTTGAGCTTTATATCAATCACCTTGAATAATCATCTTAATCAATTTAATATGAATAAGGTCGATTTTGAATGGACGGTTTAATAAGGTCAGGGTGAGGACATTCTACTTTGGTATTGGGTTACGGTTTATGGTTTATGGTTGAGTTTAAGGTTTATATATGGTTTAGGGTATAAGGTTTAGGGTTTGGGATTTATGGTTTAGGGTTAATGGTTTAATTATCTAGGGTTTATGGTTTAAGGTTTACGATTAATGGTTTAATTAGCTAGGGTTTGTGGTTTATTTAAGGTTAAATGGTTTAAGATTTATGATTTCGTGTATATGGTTCACTGGTTTAGGGTTTAGGGTTTAGGGTTTAAGGTTTATGTTTTGTGGTTTAAGGGTTAATTAATGGTTTAATGTTTATAGTTTAATGTTTATAGTTTAAGGTTAAATGGTTTAAGGTTTATGATTTAGTGTTTAGGGTTTTTTGGGGTTAAGGTTTAGGGCTTAGGGTTTGCGGTTTAGGGTTTAGGGTTTAAGGTTTAGGATTAATGGTTTACTTAGCTAGGGTTTGTGGTTTAATGGTTAATTAATGGTTTAATGTTTATAGTATAAGGTTAAATGGTTTAATATTTATGATCTAGTGTTTATATATGGTTTATTGGTATAAGGTTCAGGGTTTAGGGTTTAAGGTTTATGGTTTGTGGTTTAAGGGTTAATTAATGGTTTAATGTTTATAATTTAAGGTTAAATAGTTTAAGGTTTATGATTTAGTGTTTTGGGTTTTTTAGGGTTAAGGTTTAGGGCTTAGGGTTTGCGGTTTAGGGTTAGGGTTTAAGGTTTAGGATTAATGGTTTAATTAGCTAGGTTTTATGGTTTAATTATTAATTAATGGTTTAATGTTTATAGTATAAGATTAAATGGTTTAAGATTTATGATTTAGTGTTTAGGGTTCATTGGTTTAAGGTTCAGGGTTTAGGGTTTATGGTTTATGGTTTATGGTATGCATGATTATGATTTATGGTTTAATTAAGGTTTATGGCTTAATGGTTTATGGTTTACGGCTAAATGGTTTAAGGTTTAGGATTTAGGTTTTATTATCGGTTTATGGTTTAATTTGTGTTTATGGTTTAATTGGTTAAGGTTTATGATTTATTGTTAGCATCATTCGAGATAGATGGGTTTGACATTTCATATTATTTAAAAACGTTAAGGTTTTAAAATCTATCAGATAACAAATTAATCATCGTTTATGTTACATTCAGACGTGATCTTGTTGAAATAAGTCATAAAACCCTTTAAGCACCCGACTTATATTATATAATTAATAAACAAGATTTATGTTATAATTATTAATATAATTATCATGATAATTAAACATGACCATTTTATTTAAATAAACTTTAGGTTAAAATAATTATTAATATAATTATTCATGTTACATTTAATTAATTAAGAAACATAGTTTAATTATGTTATATTAATTTTTAACCAAGGTTTAGTTAAATTAATAACATGCTTTAATTTAATTATCCAATAATCATGTAAGGTAAAGTTCAATTAATAAAATCATGAAATATTAATAAGATTATCCTACTAAACTCGACTTATACTAACGTGTCTAAAAAGTGAATCGTTCAATTTGCATGCAACTTGATATTTTGCACCGGTACCCCGTCCACTAATAACTCACTCACACACACACACACACATTCAATATCCGGAGATCAAATAATGAATCAACCACCCACCTACCCAGACACAAACAGTAACAAATCTTTAAACCCTGATAAATCAAACTTAAGTGACCAGATGGATATTGATTTTAAGATCACTGCTGAGATGATTGATTATGTGATGGATAAGTACGGAACCAACTGGAGATATGATGATCCAATTGCTGACACTATTATTGAAGACTTGATGCAGTTAGATTTTAAAAAACGGACTAAAGGAAAATCAAAACAAGGTTAGGGTTTTTACTTCGCAACAGTATTATTGAAGTTTTGATGATTTGTTTTTGTTTTGATGATGTTACATGTTATGAAAATACCAATAGTTAATTTTTTTTAATATTTGTTATATAGATGACAAGGCAGATGAGGCTACGAAGGTTGATGAAGCTATGAAGGTTGATGAAGCTACGAAGGCACATATTAAAGGTCAATTTTGTGCCATTTTATGTTTATATGTTTGTCAGAAAGGCGTTAGATGGATCATTAGTTAGTGTTTACTATGTAAAGTTTTAGAGTAGTGAAAATGATAAATGGTTCAAGTATTCTGTTGGTTATATGATGATGTGGATACAGGAGATAAGGGGGTGTTTGGTTTAGCTTATATAATGTGCTTATAATCTTATTAGCTTATATAAGCTTATAAGCTCAAACCAAGTGTTTGGCTAAGCTTATATTAGTGAGCTTATAAACTTGGGTGTTATGATAAGCCATAAAAATGTGGATTTTTAAGAAGGTTTGGGCTTATATAACATATTTACCATTTTACCCTCATGTTAACTTAAGTTTATAGAAGCCATGGGCTTATAAGTTTATTAAAAATAGGCTTATATAAGAAAAAAATGGCTTATATAAGCCCATTATATAAGCTAAAAAAACACACCATAAATTTTTAAAAAAGGGGTTGGTCATACTTGAAACCTTAAACATTTGAGTTGAGATTAGGTTTGATTATCTTGATGTGAAAACGTATAGACTTCTTGGCCAACTTTTTTGAATCTAAGATGGCATCTATAGAACAACCTACATCTTTTCGTTTACCCTTTTTTTATGTAAGTACCTCTTACTATGGCCGTGTCATTTCCCTTTCTCATGGTCCTTGTTAACATCAACTACGTTCTTTAATAAATGACCCTTTTCTTTTATGTTGATTGGTCGAATGTTTTCATTCCTAGTTCCCACTTTTGGGGCTTCATGAGGTAGCAAGTTATCCGAGTCACCACTATGAATGCTCTCACTTTTTAGTTTCAGTTCAGTATCCGAATACTCTTTCCAGTTGAGTATCTAGATACAGACTTGTGTGGTTTATATCATGCATTTAGTATTTGGATTGATCCATGTGTGGATTATATTTCGATAATGAAACTCAAAGTGAGAGTGAGCGTGTTCAGAGTGACGACTCGGATAATTTGATGCCAAAATAAGCGCCAAAATTGACAAATGGGAAGGAAATCCTTCGGCCAATCAACAAAAATGAAAAGGGTCGCTCAGTAAAGACCTTAGTTGATGGTAGTGATGCCCATGAATAAGATAATGCGACGGCCATAGTAAGGGGGGCTTACATAAAAAAGGGTAAACGAAAATATGTAGGTTGTTCTGTCAATGCCATCTTAGATTGAAAAATGTTGGCCAAGAAGTCTATACGTTTTCACCGCTGCATTGGTTTAGTTACTATGTTGTTTATATGTTGGTTATATGCTGATGTAGATACAAGAGCTAACTTAAAGAAAAAAGAAAAAGGCAAGGGATCAAAAGAAGCTGATAAAGCATTTGATCCTTTTAATCTAGATAATAGAGTGGAAAAGCTTGAAAGGGAATTCAAACTTCTTAAACAGACACAGTTGCAGGGAGGTAAGTAAACTAAATTTTAACCTTTAGAGAAATATAGTTATTCACTAGCTTCGGTACCACATGTATGCTATAAAGTATTACATCTCCACATAGACGACATCTCAAGCCCATTTCCTCTTCGAGGTAAATATCACCATGATTCCTCTTTCTCGTGAAAATCATCATCTTCGTGCCCAATGTGTGAATTCGGTATGCATTAACATCTTTTTGTTTAGCCTTTTTAGTAAAGGACCTCTTACTTTGGCACTCATATTCGCTTTTTCATGGGTATTGATGATATTGATATCAATTAAAGACCGAATGCGAATGTCAAATTTTGAGCTACTTACATAAAAAAGGATAAACGAAAAAGAAGTAGGTCCATATTGGATTAATATATTGGGCACGAAGATGAACATGTTCACGAGATACAGGGATCATGGAGATATCTACCTCGAAGAGAAAACGGGCTTAAGATGTTGTTTATGTGCAGCTGTTAAACTTTATAGCAGACATGTGATTATGTATTTGTAGTTAACTTATGCGGTATTATGGGTATGTAGATACAGGAGCTGGCTTGAAAAACAAAGAAAAAGGAAACGGTTCAATGGAAACTGATACCACAGCTGCTCTTTCTAACCTACATAATAGGGTGGAAAAGCTTGAAAGGGAATTCCAACATTTCAAACAGAGACTGTTGCAGGGAGGTTAGTATATTAACTTTTAACCTATAATAAGTTTGTATATGAATGTTTTATTGTTTTGAGTATCTGGGTGGTTATTAGTATATGAATTAATTAAAATTTGTCTTCTAATTTACAGATGTTATCATCATTGATTCCTCTGAAAGCTCTAAAGAATATACGCTATCATCAGATGAAAGCTTTGAAAGCTCTAAGGAAGAATTGTTGTCATTAGATGAAAGCTTTGATCATGTAAACACTAAAGACTTCCAGCACCCATTTCATGATGACCAGGATGAACCTTCCAAGTATTCCAGCACCTCTGCAGATGATTGTAGTTCGGACGATACTTGGGGAGAGACTAATTCACCGTCCAAGAAGAAAGGCAAAGCTATTGGCTCATCCAGTCAGACTGCAAGCAAGGCGAGTGGATCATCCAAACAGATACTCAGTCCAAGGGTTAGCAAGGGATGTACACCAAAAGCAGAGTCATCTTCTCGGTCTCCATTTTCTACAACAGAAAGGGCCCCACCTATCAGAAATGCAGTATGCTTCTTGCCTGGTCCAAAAAAATTGAAAGAATTTGAAACAAAGCTAGGAAAAAGGAAGAGGGGGTAGGCTATGGAGGAACCTATAGGGGGTAGGCTATGGAAGAACTTGTTATATCTGTTTTATGGATGTTTCTGATGAATCTTCTTAAGACTATTTCGGTTAAGTGTAGGTATAGCTTATGTAAACAATTTTAAACACTAATTTGCATGGATGGGTGTATCCATTATTTTTTGGAATGCAAATATGTTGCCATTCACATTTTGTATGAACCTGCAATATTATCATCGATATTATGAAATTAGACTTATATTTCATGGATGTAAACATGGTTCATCTTGTATTTTATTTATTCATGTTGTGAGTTGTATAATCCTTGATGCATAACACATATAACCAAGATTTTTTTGTCAAAGGTACCTGTTACACATCCGGTTAAGGCTTTCCACTTCGATGGATCTTATAACCCAAATTTTTTTCCTTAATTCTCCTGCAAAACTAATTAAGCTTTGATCATTTTATGTTTTCGACTTAGCTTAACTCTAAGGTGCTTTTAAGTTTTTGCTATTACGTCTGCAATTATTTTCCAATTGGATAGAAAGTTGTTAGGCTCTTGCCTTATTCTTCTGAGCATATGTTTGTAAAAATACTGCTAGGCCATTCTTCACTTAGAACTAAGCTAATATTGAGTATGTCCTTGAAAAGCTACTTGTTTCAACTTATTTTGTTTTTAATCATTATCTAGTCAAGCACAAGTTAAGATTTTTTTATCTTTTTAATCTATTTTCACTAGTCCTCCCAAGTATTTATTCCAATTCGTGTCTAATTTCCCATAAACAACTAATTTGTTCAAACAATGCGCTTAATTATTAATCAAACTGAAAATGAAAAGTTTGAAATGACTGAAGTAAAATAAAAATAAGACAAGGTGAAAACTGATCAAACATAGATTCAATTCAATAATACTAAAGGATTACAGGTTTTAAATAAAAACAAACATTTTGTTCCTCTAACTAATCAAACTTTGGAGATTTTTCAAGATCAAAAGCCGAATGAAGTTCATCGTAATCTAAAGCCTCTTTGAACTCGTCTTCGTCGTCTTCAATTTTCATGCTCAGAAAAATAAACATCATCATCAATGATTTGACCTTCTTCCTCCCGTTGCTTCCTATACGCTTCCTCCCTTTGTCGTTGTTCCTCTTGCCTCCTTCTAAAGGAAGCAGCTTCCTCCCTCTCGCGTTGTTCTTGCTCCTGTTGCCTCCTTCTTAAGGAAGCAGCTTTCTCCCTCCGGCATTGTTGTTCAAGTCGGGCATTCTCTTCGTCTACCAGCTTCCATTGTCGATGTTCGTAAGCTTCCTCAACATAGCAATCGTACTCTTCATATGGATCATTGTAAGGACAATCAACAGGGAACTCTCCATCTGCATTAGCTTTTACTTTGGGCACCACACAAGGTTTCCTGAAAAGAACATAAACGATTATTAGTACTAAATGATAATAAAGATACAACGTTAATAAAATAAATAATGATACAAACTTGTTAGGAACTGCACTGGTATCTTCAAAAGCAGCAGAAAATGTTCTTTTGGATGAAGAAGCCATTTTTTGATTCTTAAAATGCTGATAATTAAGTGTTTGTTGTGTTTTTGTTATGATTAATTTCATTACTTAATCCCTGTTTATATTACCAAGGATGGAATACAAAGGGTCAGCAGCCTACATGCCAACATCTAATGCATATTCATGCATGTAATTATTTTTTGTGAAGTTCCAAGAATTAGCATTCTCATTAGGCGTGTAGAAAGTGTGTGCTTTCTGTGTTTTTAGGGTTTATTGTGTTTTAAGAAAAAGCAAAAAACAAGGTCTAGGACGCGAACCTTAGACCTTCCATTCAAACACTAACACACTTAACCAGTTTGCCACATGAACATATTTGGTTCTAAATATGTGACTAATATTAACATTAATGAAAATAGAGATTACATTTGGTTATCAACATTTGTCACATGAATATTTTATTGTGTGACGTTTTCAATGTGTTGGTCATAGATAATCCCATTATAATGTGACCATAAGTATAATTTAGATACATATTTCTCAAATGTTGTGAATATTGGCAATCATATAGTCACATAACTGTTTGACGATTTAATATGATCATGTATTATATTTGATCATAGTCTTCAAGTAATTGTAAAATATTTGTCACATTTAAATAAATATAGTGGCAAATGTTTCAATACCTACTTTCAATTTGCCACATACACAAAATTCATGTGTGGTTAACATTTAACAAAATATACTAGTCAAATTAAAATAATGTGTGTGACAATCTTGTTTATCAATTTGTCACTTGTAAAATAAGTCTATGTGACCATATATGATTTTTGGTCACATTCAATGTGTGTATGACAAATATTTGTCACACATGTATACGTATAATGTGACTACTACTTGAACCATACTTTGATGCGGTAACACTCTCAAATTATTAAGTGACTAACGACTCATCAAAAAAGCATTTGTTAGCCCTAGTCACGTAAATATTCATATGTGTGACAAACAAAATACGAAATGGTCATGCAAACTGACTTCAAGTGTGACCGTTTATTTATGATTGGCGAATTCAGTCACACAAAAAAATTATTTGTGACTACACGAAATTCGGTATGTGTGACCAAAACCCATTTTTGTACTAGCGAAATTAAAGATCAAAAATCAACCCGAATCCTTCTTTCTCTTTGATGTGTGCCGCGGCTAGGAGGAACCAAAAGGGGAGGCTAGGGTTTTTAACTTTTCTAAAATTATTGTATTATGTTTCCTGTGTTTTTAGTTTTCTCCTTTTGTCAAAATTCAAAGTGGGCTTGGCCCCCTTCTGTTTGGTCGTCGCGGACACAAGGGCCCACAAGGCCAAACCCGTGTCTTTTGTTAGTTAAACTATTTCTCATATGTACTCGTGTTAATTATTCATGTTAGTTCGTGTTATTTATACTTCGTATACATATTGTGTTCTAATAGTCGTATTATAATTATTATACGTAATAATTATCGTGTTTATAAATGTTCGTGATCATATGTTGGTGATTATAATTATTATTCTTAATAATTATTGTGTATTATTACGTACTTAATAATTATCGTGCATTAACATGTACGTAGTTCTTGAATTTAATGTTCGTGACACGTGTACATAACATAAATGGAAAGTTTTAATTAGTTCGTATGTTTACGTAGTGTACTATTCATGGTATTTATATGCGGGTTTTACATGCACAGTCTGCCACATAAGCTGAATACATTGCTGCTTTTGAAGCTGCAAAGGAAGCTGTTTGGATTAGAAAGTTTATTGGAGAACTTGGTGTAGTTCCTACCAATGAAGAACCTATAAAGATGTATTGTGACAATTTAAGTGCAATCATCATAGATAACGAACTGGGAGTTCAGAGAGGCGCCAAACACTACCAAAGGAGATATCACTATGTTCGAGAATGTATCGAATTGGGTGAAATTGATCTAGTTAAAGTTAATACAGATAATAATCTAGCAGATCCTTTTACGAAAGCTTTACCTGGTAAAAAGCTTACTGAACATGCTAGGAGCATGAGACTTCGTCCTGCTAGTAGTTTCATGTAATTTGTTTTATTATTTGGATAAAGGATATTGTTAAATAATATTTATTTTATGGATTGAAGTATTGGATATGTTTATTTTATTTAATATTTATTGGTCCTATTTTTGCATGTTTAAATCCTTGAATAATATGTTATTCTAAATTGTCTATGTCGATTGATTATATGGGAATATAATTGAATTAAGACATTTATGAGAGATGGTAATATACGTAGAATATGCAAGAACGGTTCAGCAACTCATACAATATCCAAAAGTTGTATATTGGACATATCCTACTCACAAGTCAATCACTTTATGGATCGGCGTCTTTAAGTGAAACTTGTAAATGATTTACATTATTAAATCCTTTGACTTGAGATGCAAGCAGGTCTTATATATGTGGATGGTACTTTTTGCTATAGTTCTAACGCTTTCCTGAATAAGGTAGTAATAAAGACTATAACCATTTGTATCTTGAAACATGTAAGGGCCACATGTAGTCAAGATAGAATTTGTTCATTCAACTAGGATTGAAAAATAATGCTACTGGGCCCCTCGTTAATTAATTAGATGTTTGTATGGCCATACCCAATGGTAATCTAGATTTTTCTCGATTAGATTGGTAATCAATATTAATTATGCAATGCGAGAAACAGAATAGTTAAAATGGAATGACTTTGATCCATATCCATTATTAACATGGCATTTGAGAAACAAAGGGATTGTAAATGTTTAAGTCATTTAAATGTACATTATGGAAAACTACACTCGAGAGTTTCTGGGAGCATTGGAGTGTTGCTAGACGCTAACTAATGTTATTATATTATATTATTATACATGTCCAAGTGGGAGCTATAGGCATATGTACACGTAAATAATATATGTCTGGAAGTCGTCCCGAGCCTAAGGAGACGCACGCGTTAATACGTAAACAATTATACGTTAATATATTATGCGTAATATATTAATTAGTGATAAGCTATAACAAACGTTAATTAATTAGTTAATTAACGAGATTTACAAATGATAGTTAACGAGATATTTTGTATCTAAACCAAATAAAAAGGAAATTCTATAATTATACCTTTTGGTTTTGCTTACGTCTTGTTTTCCTAATTTGATTAGGAGTAACCACCGACTAGCATAACATATATATATTATATGGACCATCATTATTGACTTATCCTACAACAAAAGCACAATAAACGATTCTGGGATTCTTTGGTATATAGTTGTGCGATTAACTAATACCATAGAACATTGGTTGTATTTTACTTGTTTTTAGAAATCAAGTATTGGTAAGCTATATCACTATTATTACTAGCACACTTAATTGTTTGCTATAACGTATTGTGTGCGTATCCTTAGAGAGATCATTCTTTGATCTTTATTGGGGTTTTCGTTTATATTGGTTGTTCGATAAAGGTGTTTAATCCATTGCTAAAAGGTACGCGTTTCTTTATTGTTTATGTTAATTACTTGTCTATACATGATCCTATATATCGCTGCGTACTCGTATATATTAATATGGTTAATACGGATAAAGGTTTTTTTATAAATTCCAACATAAACTACAACGTATAACCGAACATTTATTGTATTAAATCTTGAAAGATTACAAATGAAAGAATAGAAGATAGGTATCTCTTGTGCATTTATCCCTCACCTCCTTTTATAGGGTGAGGGGTTCAGTGACATAACTTAAGTCAGAAACATATTTTCAGCTGACTTAAACACATATCTCTAAAACAAAGCAAAGAACACTTAAGGAAACATACTTAATCGAGAACTATTATTAACTAGCATTGTTACGAATATTACTAATAATTTTCACCTTAGTGACAAGACTAGTTAGCCCCGACACCAAATATCTCCATGCAATACTTGAACTTTGTACTTGAAACCACCTTAGTGCATTAGTTTCATTATTTTTGTGCCTATCTTTTCCACTTCAGTATCTTCAGACACCACGATCTCCCTAATGAAGGGATACCTCATGTTGATATGCTTTGTCCTCTCATGAAATATTGCATTTCTTGAGAGATGAATTGCACCTTGATTATCACAATTCAAAACCACTGACCAAAATTTATCCCCAACTCGATTAGTAGAACTTTAAGCCAAATACTTTCCTTAACAGCTTTCATAAGTGCCATATATTTTGCCAATGTAATAGATAATACAAAAACATGCTGCAGAGTTTCTTTTCAACTAACAACATAGCCACGTACCGTAAACACATACCCGGTTATCGACCTAATTTTTTGGGTCTTTACCATAATCACTATCCATGAGATCGTCAACATCCACGTGCTTCTCTTAATCTCTACCATACACTAGACCAACATCAGTAGTACCCTTTAGGTACGTTAAAATTCACTTTCGCCTTCAAATGGTTTTTACATGGATTTATCAAATCCCTGCTCACAATGTTAACATCGTATGTAATATTTGGTCTAGTGCAAACCATCAGTTACATTAAATACCTACAGCATTCACACATGGGACCTTACTCATGCTTTCCACATCTCAGTCACTCACGGACAATCCTTCAAAGTTACATTCAAGTGTGATCCCAATGATACAAAAAACCACTTTTCATTATCCAGTCTATGATTATTCAGAATTTTCTGCACTTATCTCGACTGAGACACTGTTGAACATGTAAATATTCATGTTTTTAGTGCTAATATCCTTTCATTTTTAGCATAACAAATAGCAAAAATGTATTTTTGGTGCATATATCGTTTATATTTGTTATTTATTATTGTCGGTACGGATATTAAAGAAAGAGCAAAAACGAAGCTAAAGAGACAAAACGAGCACGAGAAATGGAAAAAGAAGCACGTAAAATCGAGTCTGACGGCTCTTTCATGTTTTAATGGGCCGACGCGACACCATTTAAATGGGTCAGACCGACCCATTAATATAACATTAGCCCAAGAGCTGCTATAGTCTGCTGGCCCAAAACACAAGACACACAACAACAATATGGTTGTAGCCCATTTAAGAAGAAAAGCAGCAAGTGAAAGCCCAAGTGACGCAGGAGGCCCAGCAATGCAATGTTTTACATATATATCAAATCTGGATGGTGGCTTAAAAAATACGCAGTTCACCTTTTTTCATATATTTTTCTTTGCTACGTTTTTTAATAGGAGTAGATTTAGCTATTCTACATTCCATATTTATTTTTATCATATCCTCACTTATTTTTATCTGCTTTTGCTGTGTCTTGTTTTAATAGAATATTATCATTCTATTTTTAGAGATCCTCACTTCTTAATTTTATTTATTGCCCTGCGTTTTTTTATTAGTTTAGGTAGATAGACACATCTATTATTCATCCATGTATTCATTTTTTTAGATAGAATAGGGAAAGGATAAGATGATATCAAGATTACATTTATTTGTCTAATCCTCACTTTTAATAGATATTCCTTGCATATATTTTTAAATTTTAGCTAGGTAGAAAACAAAATCTTATCCTCACTTGAAGACTATTTCCCCTGCCTTTTTTTATTTCAGATTAGATATAGATATATAAACTTTCCATCATATCCTCAATTTACTTTTCTTGTAACTGGTGTTTTATTTTTAGCGAGAGGTAGAAATACACGCAGACATATAACATTTCCATATCCTTACTTTTAATATACTTAGTCCCTGCGTTTTGTTTTTAGCGAGAGGTAGTGAAAGGAGGTAGTGAAAGTTTCCAGTTGGATTGAACCAAATCCTTACCATTGTACTAGACAAATTTTCTAGTCTTTGTTTTCTAAACATTGATTATATTGAGTGTATTTCAGTTCTAATATTTTATAGCTACTAAATCCAGCCAGTTCTAAATGAATTAATTTTAGAATAACTTTTAATAGTTAAAAAATTTAGATTTTATAAAAATAGTTTTTATAAATTTTAAAATTTCGATTAATTTATTTATCGTTAACCGTTTGTTGTCTTGTGATCTCGGCGTATCCGTCGTCTTTAGCGAGAAGCTTACGGGTTTATTAGACTTAGTTGATAAATAAAGTTTAGACCTTAATTGGTTTAAAGTTTAAATATCGACAAAGTTTATAATTCGAGTGGTTAATTTTCGTCTCTGGTTCGTAAAAAGGGTTCGTTTCTCTCATCTTATTTTCATTAGCTTAAGTATGATTGGCATCGTTGCTTTGTTAAAGTTTAACGTTAATGTCGTGATTAGAGTAGTTTTGATTATGCTTGTTAGTTTAGCATCTTTATTGTCATTATTATTATTTTAGATATATCTCGCTTTATAATTGTAGTTTAATTTTCATTTTTATCGCTTTTATATATTTTAATTTTTAGTCGTTAAAATTGGTGGTTATAGATATTAAACTCAAAACCTTTTTATTCAAGCATCAAACTTGAGACATAAACGCGGATTTCCATTCACACTTCGCTGGAACTACAATTAACCTTTCGGGTGTACGAAAATGACTGAATCAAATGGCGCCGCTGCCGGGGAAAGTGTGTAGCGATGTTTGCGTTGTGTTTTTAGTTAGTGTCTTGAAAATCCTTTCGCTTTGAAAGTCTATTTTCCGTATTTGTATATATATATATATATATATATATATATATATATATATATATATATATATATATATATATATATATATATATATATATATATATATATATATATATATATATATATATATATATATATATATATATATATATATATATATATATATATATATATATATATATATATATATATATATATATATTATATATATATATATATATATATATATATATATGTATATATATATATATATATATATATATATATATATATATATATATATATATATATATATATATATATATATATATATATATATTATATATATATATATATATATATATATATATATATATATATATATATATATATATATATATATATATATATATATAT